>BQMB01001501.1:0-324785 GCA_027943415.1 Closterium sp. NIES-67 | reverse complement strand
AGGCGTGGGGCCATGCAGGCGTGGGGCCATGCAGGCGTGGTGCCATGCAGGCGTGGGGCCATGCAGGCGTGGTGCCATGCAGGCGTGGGGCCATGCAGGCGTGGGGCCATGCAGGCGTGGGGCCATGCACGCGTGGGGCCATGCAGGCGTGGGGCCATGCAGGCGTGGTGCCATGCAGGCGTGGTGCCATGCAGGCGTGGGGCCATGCAGGCGTGGTGCCCTGCAGGCGTGGGGCCATGCAGGCGTGGGGCCATGCAGGCGTGGGGCCATGCAGGCGTGGTGCCATGCAGGCATGGTGTCTGCACGACCCCCATCTCCCCCACGCTCCCGACCCCCACTCCCCCTGGCCCACCTCGCCCTCGCCTGCACCGCACCCACCCCCCTCTCCCGCCCCACCGTCACCGACCTCCTCCGGTCCATCAAGGCACTCAAACGCAACCTCTCAGCCCACACACGCTCGGCTCTGCCGGACACTGCACGTGCGAGGGGTGGCATGCCCGGTGCTGCAGGTGGTGCAGGTGATGCGGAGACAGGAGATCGGCATGTGAGTGGGAGTGGGAGTGGGGAGGAGGGTGATGTTGGGCGGGGTTTTAGCTACAATGCCCTGGATGCAAAGCTCGAGTGGCTCTGGGATGCCGAGAACAGTGGAAGGCTCGTCACGGATGAGTAGAGTAGTAGAGACGTGTCGGGACCAGGGCTGACGTTTCAAAAAAAGGCACTCTGAGCTAACCCCCCCGAAAAAAAAATTGTCTGAAAGGCCTTCAGCCAGAATTTAGGGACTCTGAAATGTCAGAGTTCGGAGATGGGCAAGTCTGAAATCCTCAGGATCGCGCAAGTACATTCAGGGTTACAAGTTTACAACTTACGTGTTATTAAGAAGGCTTCTTGTATGTTACATTTTCTTACACTGGACAGGAGCCTACAACTACCATACTACTACTACCAGACCACTCTACCACCAAGCAATCACTAACTAAGAAGCTCCTAGAACTCCGGCGCATCTACTGTAATCTCATCATCACCCCCCTCATTGTCTGTGAGGAAAGGGTCGTCGTCTATTCTTGGAGCCGCATCATTCTCATCATCAGTCCCATCCCCCTCCCCCATGTACTCTGGCACCTCCCCCTATCGATCACCCATTGTGTCTCCCGCCACCTCACCCTCCAGGGCCTTTCCCGTTGTCTCGCCCGACCATCACCGACGCGCCGTCTGTGCTGATGCCGACGATGCGTTGAAGGTCAATGCCGGACGACTCCAGGTGGACTAGGAGAGTGGCCATGAGAGAAGCGGCGTCGCACTTTTCAACTTCTAGCAGGGCTAGGAATTCGGTGACGACTCGACGCAGCCGCATGAATGTGATGTAGACGATCAGGTGCTTTCCCCGCGTGCGGTTGGTGCTCTCGTCGCATGAGATGCCGAGGTAAGGTGAGCTCCTGATGTGCTCCATCTGAGTAGCTAGCAGATGAGTTGACAGACAGTTCACCATCTGCTGGAACCCGTACCTGCAGAGGCATAATCAGAAGTGAAACAGTCATCAATTAGCATTGCAAATGCATTGAACTTTACATGGCTGATACCAAGATCCAACCATCGACTGGCGAAAACAAGGTAGCCTTACCCGGTGAGATACACACCGTATGACTGTAGAGGTATGTCTGGTGTGTCTTGCTCTGCCATGAAACGAAGCAGCCTGGGAAACATGACGATAGGAGCATCGTTCTTGCAAAGAAACTCCACGCACTGCAAAAGACGGATGACGCGGCGGCCTTCGACATCGACGGTGGCGAAGCTTATCATCTTCTGCTGCTTGTCTTCAATCTCCTTCTGAATCTCGAGCTGCCGGCGAACCGCCTCTTCGTGGACTGTCGAGTGTTCATGGATGCGCATCGTCTGTGTCTGGAGATCTCGCCCGCCATCGCCTGGCCTTGAATACTTCGTCGTTTCTTTGCCGAAGGCTCGGCAAACGCTGCACTTAAGGGCGGGATAGCCTTCTTTAGTACGGGTAAGTACAAGCCAAGGGAAATAACGCAGCCAATCATTCTTGTACTTAGCCTCAGCGACTAGGTACTTCTGCTCAATCAACTCCTTTGTACTTAGCTTCGGTGGCGGCGGTTCATCAGGGCGGGTGACAGGGGAAGGTGAGCGCGATGGTGAGGGAGGGCGAATCTGGCCACCAAGGTTGATACGCTGCTGCGTATACTTCGTCGTGCGTTGTTTTTTCGCCGAAGAGACAGTAGATGCGCATGGTACACTATAACGAACGGTAGAGGCGGTGGCGCACTGAATAGGATCCACTGGCCCTCTGCTGGAAGATGCTATGGCTGGTGGTAGAATGAAGGGAGCGGGGGCAGGTATACTAGGCAACGATGGCTCGTCGCACGATGTCTCGTCAACAGCGGTTGTGGCGACAAAAGGCGGAGGAGCTGATGCGGCAACGGGCCGCAAGATGTCTAGGGCGCTCCTTGGCGCTATGGCAGGATCCTTACTGCTGCGCGACTCATCACCGTCAGCAGGAGCATCATCGACGCCATCCTTTTCAGGCATGGCGAGAGGACAACGACAAGTAGAAACTGAAGAAAGCGACTACAACTGGTACGCCTGTGTCTCAGACAAATGAACAAATGGGACGATTCCCCCTGTAAAACTTGAAGCAGTGCGTTCAACGTTGATGGGAAAGGAACGATTGGAGAAGAAGGGGTCCATCAAACCCGTGTCGCACCTTTCTTGAAAGGTCTGCAAGGCTGGCAGTGAGGGCACGGGTCCGAGGTTCGCGCATGCACAGAGAGCAACAGAGCAGAATCTGCGGTCCTTATTGGCTCAATTTGGCAGCATTTCTGCCGCGCTGGATAGCAAAGTGCCCACTGTGGGCAGAGTATACATTGGACTTAGCGGAATTTTATGCGACGTGTGGATTCTGCACGTGACGCGGGCGGGAAGCACTGATGGCAGGCGAAATTTCTAGGGATATTGCGTG
Organism: Closterium sp. NIES-67; assembly: GCA_027943415.1. Taxonomy (NCBI): domain Eukaryota; kingdom Viridiplantae; phylum Streptophyta; class Zygnematophyceae; order Desmidiales; family Closteriaceae; genus Closterium; species Closterium sp. NIES-67. Next base: position 321,811 of record BQMB01001501.1, on the reverse strand, counting down.
CCCCATGGAAATCTGTTTCAGTGTTCGTACCCGTTGTACTCTGAAAACTCAGTACTGGGTTAGCGTGAACTCTGATTTTTTCAGGATCCCCAAAGTCTTAGTCTGAATCAATCAGGATTGAGAAAATGCTTTATCTGGAAATTCAGGTTTGACAAAAAAACCAGTCTGAGATTTCAGACTAATCAGAGTAAATAGTCTGATAAAATCAGCCCTGGTCGGGACTCGGGACTCCGGACTCCGGAGGGAGAACCATTGGGGATGGGGAATAGCAGAAGCACGGTGCCCAGGGCTGACTTTATCAGACTATTTGCTCTGATTAGTCTGAAATCTCAGACCGGTTTTTTGGCTAAACCTGAATTTCCAGATAAGGCATTTTCCCAATCCTGATCGATTCAGACTTAGACTTTAGGGATCCTGAAAAAATCAGAGTTCACGCTAACCCAATACTGAGTTTTCAGAGTACATCGGGTACGAACCCTGAAACAGATTTCCACGGGGCACGCAAGATCCCTAGAAATTTCGCATGCCATCAGTGATTCCCGCCCGCGTCACGTGGAGAATCCACACTTCCTTGAAAAATCCGCCAAGTCCAATGAATACTCTGCCCACAGTGGGCACTCTGCTACCCAGCGCAGCAAAAATGCTGCCACGCCGAGCCACTAAGGACCACAGATTCTGCTCTGTTGCTCTCTGTGCATGCGCGAACTTCGGGCCCGTGCCCTCTGTGCCAGCCTTGCAGAGGTTGGCCATCATCCCCATTGGCTGCAGTTGCAGCCAACACATCGACTAGGCAGCATGGCGCTGTGTTGTGCATGGACAAGTCCCGAAACCGCGTCACGCCTTTCAAGAAAGGTGCGACACGGGTTTGATGGACCCCTTCTTCTCCAGTTGTTCCTTACCCACCACCTTCGAACGCACTGCTTCAGGTTTTAGAGGGGAAATCCTTCATGTTGTTCATTTCGACACAGACGTAGTTGTAGTCACTATCTTCATTTCCTACACGTCGTTTCTCCTCTCGCCATGCCTGAAAAGGATGGCGACGACGATGCCCCAGCTGACGGTGATGAGCCGCGCAGCAGTAAGGTTCCTGTCGTTGCGCCAAGGAGCGCCCTAGATGTCTTGCGGCCCGTTGCCGCATCGGCTCCTCCGCCTTTTGTCGCCATAACCGTTGTAAACGAGACCCCACGCGATGAGCCATCGTTGCCTAGTAGACCTGCCCCCGCTCCGTTCGTTCTCCCACCAGCCATAGCATCTTCTAGCAGAGGACCAGTGGATCCTATTGACTGCGCCACTGCCTCTACCGTTCGTTATAGTGTGCCGTGCGCATCGACTGTCTCTTCGGCGAAGAAACAACGTACGACGAAGTATACACAGCAGCGTATCAACTCAGGTGGCCAGATTCGCCCTCCCTCACCACCGCGCTCACCTACCCCCGTCACCCGCCCTGATGAACCGCCGCCACCGAGGCTAAGTACAGAGGAATTGATCGAGCAGAAGTACCTAGTCGCGGAGGCTAAGTATAAGAATGATTGGCTGCGTTATTTCCCATGGCTTGTACTTACCCGTAGTAAAGATGGCTACCCCGCTCTTAAGTGCAGCGTTTGCCGAGCCTTCGGCAAAGAAACGACGAAGTATTCAAGGCCAGGCGACGGCGGGCGAGATCTCCAGACACAGACGATGCGCATTCATGAACACTCAACAGTCCACGAAGCGGCAGTTCGCCGGCAGCTCGAGATTCAAAAGGAAATTGAAGACAAGCAGCAGAAGATGACAAGCTTCGCCACCGTCGATGTCGAAGGCCGCCGCGTCATCCGTCTTTTGCGGTGCGTGGAATTTCTTTGCAAGAACGACGCTCCTATCGCCATGTTTCCCCGGCTGCTTCGTTTCATGGCAGAGCAAGACACACCAGACATACCTCTCCAGTCGTACGGAGTGTATCTCACCAGGTAAGGCTACCTGGCTTTCGCCGGTTGATGGTTGGATTTTGATATGAACCTTGTAAATTTCAATGCATTTCCAATGCTAATTAACCAGTGTCTCACTTCTGATTATGCCACTGCAGGTACGGGTTCCAGCAGATGGTCAACTGTCTCTCTACGCATCTGCTGGCTACTCAGATGGAGCACATCAAGAGCTCACCTTACCTCGGCATCTCATGCGACGAAAGCACCGACCGCACGCGGGGAAAGCACTTGATCGTCTACATCACATTCATGCGGCTGCGTCGAGTCGTCACCGAATTCCTAGCCCTGCTAAACGTTGACAAGTGCGACGCCGCTTCTCTTATGGCCACTCTCTTAGCCCACCTGGAGTCGTCCGGCATCGACCTCCAACGCATCGTTGGCATCAGCACAGACGGCGCGTCGGTGATGGTCGGCCGAGACAACGGGCTTGTGGCGCGACTGCGAGACATCATCCCGCACCTTTTTTCCTCCCACTGCATCGCCCACAGGTTTGTTAAAGTATTCCTTGCTGTGTGTTTATGCTTCTTATGTTTCTGTGTGCTAACCACTACCCATGTCGGTACATGCAGAGAAGCACTTGCTGTGAAGGATGCTGCAGCTTCATGTCCAGACCTCGACATGGTCGACAAAGTCACTCGCACCCTTGCGGACCTTCTCGGCCGGTCGAGCGTATGGAGCAGTCGTTTCAAGCATCTGCAGCGGGCGATTCACAGCACCAACCTTGAGGTTCAAGGCATCCATCAAGTTCGATGGTTGTCCAGGGGAGAGGCAATCCGACGCCTGTGTAAAGTGTTGGGTGCTGCTATTGTTCTGCTGTATGAGTATGAGCATCCCCTGTATGAGGTTGTGATTTCGTATAAGTTTCAGTTTTGCCTCTTCTACCTGGCCGACATGCTGGCACTCATGAACGACCTCAACCTCAAGTTTCAGAAGCGAGAGGTAAGATGCTCATGTTTGCAAGCATGGTGTTCTCCTCTGGTGCAAGTACTCATGTCTTTCACTCCTCTGTGTCCCCCCCCTCTCACACCGCAGGTCGATGTCACAGAGGTGGCAACGGACATCGACGCGACACTGGGGGATCTGCGGCACCGCTATGTCGACTTCGGGGAGATTTTCGGTGTCGGCGCCGAAAACACCTGGCTCTCGGCGTTCCTCGCGGTGTACGGGCGCGGCGGAACGAAGCGGGTGAAGGTGCGCGGTATCGACTTGGAGGGGAACCCCGTCACCCATACGTACAAGATGCACGAGCGGCACCTCGACAAGCACCAGTACGGGAGCAGCTACAAGGACTGCGTGCAGCTGTGCCAGAAGCACGCCAAGGATACCATGACCAACGTACAAGAGCGGATGCTGGATCTGCGCAAGATGTCGCCGACGAAGCTCTGGGTGGCGGCGAAGTGGCCGAGACAACGGGCGCAGCGCGAGAAGAAGACGAGAGAGTATCTGCTTGGATGCAGCGGCATCTTCGAGCACAAGCTGCCAGGCTTCGACGTGAAGGCAGCGGAGAGGGAGCTCGCAACTTGGGCGCCGATCATGCAGAATCATCACGAGGTGGAGAGTTTCCACCAAGGCCTGGCAAACTACCTCACGAAGACGGACTCGAGCAGGCAAGTCCAACCATATTGTCGTTTGTGAATCACCACCTTCCATTCTACTTGCCAAGTGTGCACAACATCGCCGCCCTTGCCAACCGCATCTTTTTGTTATCCGCCTTCACTGTATGCATTTCCTACTGCCTTTCTTCCGCCTCTGTTTTTGTGCCCCGTGTCAGGCGCTGGCCCAATCTGATGCGCCTCTGGCAGGCCTGCGCCGTGCTGCCTTTGTCAACCGTCGAATGTGAGAGGGGCTTCTCTCGGCAGAATGTGATTAAGTCCTGGGTCCGTGGCTCACTCTGCAACGCGCGCCTCTCCGAGTTGATGGCCATCTCGCTGCTGCAGTATGACATCAATTGGACCGAAGCCCTAGCGACCTGGCGAGAGAAGCTGAGACGGCCAGCACGATCTGTTGTCTTCGCAAGAGCGGAACGAAAACGCAAGGGGAAGGCCCTAGAGGGTGAGGTGGCGGGGGACACAACGGATGGACAGGGGGAGGTGCCAGAGTACGCGGGGGAGGGTGGGCTGAGGAGGATGGGGGTGATGATGAGAATGATGCGGCTCCAACATTAGGCGACGACCCTTTCCTGTCCGACGATGAGGGGGGTGATGATGAGATTACTGTAGATGTGCCGGAGTTCTAGGTGCCTGTTAGCTAGTGGTGATTGCTTGGTTTGGTAGTAGTAGTTGTAGATAGGCTCCTGTCCAATGTAGCAAAATGTAATACACAAGAATAGCTTTTCTTAATAACATAAAATGTAACCCTGAGTACACTTGTGCGATCCTGAGAATTTCAGAGTTGCACATCTCTGGACTCTGACATTTCAGAGTCCCTAAATTCTGGCTGAAGGCCATTCAGACTATTTTTTTTTTTGGGGGGGTCAGCTCAGAGTGCCTTTTTTTGAAACGTCAGCCCTGACGGTGCCTGCTGTTAACGTAGAAACGAATGATTACTAGAGGTGGAAACCTAGAACAAATACTAGTTGGTTGTACTCACTAGAAGCATACCTCAGTCTAGCCTATAACTTCTACATAGATAATATGTATAAGTTGACACACCCCCTAGGCTAGACAAGGGGTGAAACTAAACAAGAAGCAAACAGCTCAGGGCGGCACTACTAGTCCAACCACTGAGGCAGGGGTCTGGAGACCAGTCAGCAAGAATACAACCAAAACTGAAGCAAGCCAGGGTGGCACTACTAGTCCAGCCACTGGAGGTAAGGCCACAAGGCCAGTCTGACAAGCATATATAATAGAGAGTACACAATCAGGATCCTAACAGGGGAGCAGCTATAGGAACAAGACCAAGCTGTACACAGTGCCGCTGATGATCTTTAGGCGCAAGCGCCTTAGTAAAGATATCAGCTGTGTTGGCACCTGAGGCCAAGTGAACTACGCGGGCCTGGCGGCGCTGCTGTAGCTCGCGCAGGAGGAAGTACCGCAGCTGGATATGCTTCGCTCTGCCCTCAAGCCGAGGCTCCTGACACAGGAGTATCATGGCCCTGTTGTCAGCGTACAGGACCGGGGCAGAGCTAGGCCGCTCACCTAAGTCTGTGAGCAAGAAGGTCAGCCAGCGGAGCTCCTGTGCCGCCATGGCACCAGCGTAGATCTCAGCCTCACAGCTAGACTGAGCCACAGACGACGAGCGAGTGGATCTCCAAGAGATAGCACCCGAACCAAGGCTAAAACAGTAGCCCTGCGACGACCTGAGCGTCTCAGCGTCGTCTGCCCAAGAAGCGTCTGTGTGCCCAGTAAGGACCACTGGCCTGCGTCCTCCTAGCACTAACCCCATGCCTGATGTACTAGCAAGATAACGCAAAACCCTCTTAGCGGCAGACCAGTGCTGAGGTCGGTGTCTGCCTGTAGCCACAAAGCGAGCCAGGATGCTGAGAGGGTATGCGAGATCTGGGCGAGTGCAAGTCATCAGGTACATGAGGCAACCCACCAGCTCTGCGTAGGGGCCACTGGGCTCTACTGGCTCCTCAGGAACGGGAGCAGAGAGCCCATGGTCTACGGGTAGAGGTGTGGGCTGTGCGGAGGAGAACTGAAGACCGAACCTCTGAAGGACCTGACGCACCAAGTGTGACTGGGTCAGAGTGATGGTGCGTGCTGCTCTGTCCCTAGAGATCTGCAGGCCAAGATAGCGACGCAGCTCTCCAAGGTCAGTGCAGGTGTGTCTCTTCAGCAGCTCAGCCTTCACAGAGGCCAGTGCGTCCCTGTCAGGAGTAGCGAAGACCAGGTCGTCTACGTAGACAAGGATGTAGAACGGAGTCTGGCCGGAACGCACAAACAGTGAAGGGTCAGCAGAGGACGGAAAGAACTGCAGGTCTGCTAACGTGGCACGTAGCGTGTCGTGCCACTCGCGGGGAGCCTGACGTAGGCCGTAGACCGGGCGCCTGAGAAGCCACTGGGTCCCAGGAGGGAAGGTACCAGTGAAGCCCTGTGGTCGGCGCAGGTAGACCTGCTCGTGTAGGCTGCCCTGAAGAAAGGCAGTAGAGAAGTCGAGAGAGTGAAGCTCGTAGTCACGCTGTGCTGCTACGTGTAGCAGCGCCCGAAGAGTGGTCATCTTCGGGGTCGGGGCGAAGGTCTGGAAGAAGTCAACTCCCTCGCGCTGACTGAAACCTCTGGCCACGTAGCGCGCCTTGAAGACAGGCGGCTCTCCAGGGGGGCGCTTCACCTTGAAGAGCCACCGACCATCGACTACGTTCACCCCAGGCGGGGGAACTGCGTCGACGTAAGTGCCGGTGGATCTCCAAGATGCCATCTCCTGCTCCATGGCAGCTATCCACTGAGAGGCCCAAGGTCCCGAGGTGGCCTCAGCGTAGGTGCGAGGGGTCGGGATGTCGAAGGCGTCTGGGTCACCCTCAGGGACTAACAGCATGGAGCAGAGATGGGGAGCAGCCTCGGAAAGGAAAGCCAGCTCGTACTGCCTGTCCTCTAGGACGTCACTGCCAAGGGCAGGAGCACCCCCGACGGACAGAGGACGGGCAGGGTCAGAGACCAGAGCGGTAGCGTAGTCAAGGCGGCGGGTAGAAGCGAAGTCAGCGACAGCAGCGACAAGCGCGTCAAGGCGCGAGACAGGAACAGCAGGGTCGGTAACAAGAGAGGCAAGGACCCGAGGGACAAGGGGACGAGCAGCACGGAGGTAGTCAGAGAACGGAGGAGGTGCAACAGCAAGGGACGAGGGAGGAGGGGACGGGAGGAGGGGAGGACGAGACGAGTGGGAACGGAGCAACATAGGGTGGGTGGGCAGGACAGGAGAGACGGGACGAGCACGGGAGGGACGGCGAGCCCAAACGTGAGACGGAGGGGTAGGGTCAGGGGACAGCGGAGGAGACACAGGAGGGGAACGAGGAGGAAGACGGGCCGGAGACGAGTCTGGCGGCGGGAACACAGGACCGTAGACAGGGAGGTCAGGAGGCGGTGGGGGAGACACCGGCGCGCGGTCCGGGGAGGGAAGGCCGAGCAGGCGGAGAGCGGAAACCGGCGGCGACGGCTGCTGTGGCGGCGACGACGGCTGGGCCGGAACTCTGGGACCAGCAGAGGCAGAACGACCGTCGGCAGAACACTCAACAGCAGCACCCCCAGAACCAACACCCCAAGAGCGAGAACCCCCTCCAACACCAGCGGCACCCCCAGAAGCCGCAGGACGAACACCCTCCTCCACACCAGCACCCCCAGGGGCCGAGAGCAACGGCGGCAGTGGCGGCGACAGCGGCGACGGCTGCGGCGGCGACGGCGACGGCGGCGGCAGCGGGGTCGGCGACTGCGACAGTGGGGGCGGAGGCACTGGGGAAGGGGGACGCGGCAAGGACGGACCGGGGGTACCACCAGAGTCAGCAGACTCCTCAACGGGGACAACCGACGGGAGGGGAGTGACGTGGGAGACACCAGACGGGGCAGGACGAGGCGGGAGAGGGGCAGGGGCTACCGGGGGAGAGGGAGCAAGGAAAAGGGGGGGGGCAACTGGGAGACCTCGGTGAGGGAAGCGGCGGTAGAAGGAGACGGACTCGTCAAAGGTGACGTCACGAGAGTGGAGGAAGCGGTGAGACGGCGGGTGGTAGAAAAGCCAGTCAGACGAGTCCAGGGGGAAACCGAGGAAGACACAGGGGACAGTGCGGGCAGTGAGCTTGTCCGTGCCAGAGGCACGAACGTGAGCAAGGCAGCCCCAGACGTGGAACGCAGACGCGTCACCGGGGGACCCGGTCCAAAGGAGGGTCGGCGAAACCTGCGGCCGCTGGGAGCGTGGCCACAGGTTAAGCTGGTGAGCCGCGTAGCGAACAGCGAACGGCCACAGAAAATGGGGGGCATCGGCATGGATCATGGAGGTACGGGCGACCTCCATGACCAAGCCGATGCGGCGCTCAGCAACCCCATTCTGCTGTGGCGAGTCCGGCAACGTGTACGACTGGGTGATGCCCTCCGCACGACAGAACTGTCCAAGCCGACCAGAGGCGAACTCGCCGCCACGGTCGGAGTGGAGACACAACACGGGGAGACCGCGGTGGAGACGCGCAGCTACAACCCACGGGAGAAGAACGTCGGGCACGTCGGCCTTCCGCTCCAGGGGAAACACCGTGGTGTAGCGCGTGTAGTCGTCAACGAGCACAAGGAAGTAGCGCTCACCGCGCGGTCCGGGGACGGGGGCAGGGCCCCAAACGTCCAAGTGCAGGGTCTGAAGGGGGGCAGTAGCAGGACGCAGCGAGGAGGAGTGAGGAGCACGGCGGAGCCGACCCTCGACGCAAGGCGTGCACGGTGGCGCAGTCGAGGGAGGAAGGGCAGGGAGCGACGCGGGGAGACCTAAGACAAGACCGTGCTGGGACATGTGACGCAGACGCGGGAGAGCAGGGTGACCTAAGCGGTGGTGCCAGAGAAGGGAGGGGTGAGTGAGGGACCGACACGAGCAAGCTGCAGCGACCTGGGAGGACGCACCAACCGGGGGGGAAGCGGTGTGTAGGGTAAACAGACCGGACACCGGGTCCCGGGGGAACGTCGCAAGGGGGGAACCTGAGACAGCCTCAGAACAGACAGCGAACCGCTCGTGCCCGGGGAACGTGGTGGTGACGCCGAGGTCCTGGAGACAGCCGACACCAACCAGGTTCCTGGAGAACGAGGGAACGTGGAGGCCAGTAAGGGAGCCCGAGGGAACTGCCGGACAGGGAAGGGACGTAGAACTGCGCGCGACGACCGGACCCGCAGAGGGGTCAGCGAGAGAGACAACAGCAGGTGCAGCAAGCGGCGTGAGCGTGGAACGGTCGCGGAAGAAGCAGGCAGAAGCACCAGAGTCGAGAGTGAAGGACAGCGACGCAGTGGCGGAGGCCGCGGACGGAGCCGGTGCAGCGACTAGACTAGGCAACCTAGGCAGTCCTACGCCTGTCGCAGCAGGGGAAGCTAAGCTACACAAGGGTGAAACACCTAAACTAGAGTACACATGGTAGTAAGATCCATCAACACTAGAAGCGTCAGCATACAAAGCATGCAAAGCAGCACCTATCTGATCCATGTCTAACTCAAAGATCGGCACGCCCTGGCGGAGCAGGCTGTGCCAGTCAGGGAGGTCCGGGGCCGGGCCAAAGCGACGACGAAAAAGATCGTCGAGGCGGCGGAAACAGTGGGCGGTCGGGTGCGGGCGGCGGCACAGAGTGCCGCGGAGAGGCCCGGTCTGAAGCTGGTACTGGCAGGTCACAGCACTGGAGCCGCTGGTAGACGCCAAGCTGCGCGGGCCGCCACCACGGCCACCGCCTCCGGAGGTGCCGGGCCAACCAGGCGGGAGACGAGCCCACGGCTGCGGCGGGTGCTGCTGGGACGGCGGCTGCGGCTGGGGCTGGTCCTGCTGCTGCTGGGACTGCTGCTCCTGCCCACCGGTGGTAGTCCCCTCAGGCGGACTACCGTCACCACCACCACGACCACTACCACCTGCGTCACCACCCCTACCTCCCTGGCGGCCACGGCCACCGCGACGCGAGCGCTGCTGCGGGTGGACAGCAGCAGCCGTCTCGGTAAGAGGGGTCGCCGTGGCGACCGCAGCCGAAACGTCAGTGAACGTGCACGGGGATGGGGCACAACCGTGAAAGATAGAGACTGCCGGCGCACCGCTCGACTGAGCGATAGTGCGCTGGCGAGTCTCGATCTCAGTGAGGGTGTCGACAAAGGCGGTCAGGGTGAGGTCACCCGGGTGCTGGCTAAGAAAGTGGTCGCGAGCACTAGCGAGGCGGTCTGGCAGGCGCATAGCAATAAAATAGAGCGTCATGCAGAAAGGAGGGGGGAGCGCAATGAGCTGGGCAGCAGTGCTGGCAGTGCGATAGCGAGTCTCTAGGGCACGCAAATGAGTGGCAAAATCTGCGACAGTAGGGAAGGCAGCCAGGTCTGGGAACAGCATCGGAAAGAGCAAGCGGCCAGCAGAAGCGGAGGCAGGGGTGGAATAGCGAGCAATAACGGCTTCTAAATAAGCTTTGGCCGTTTCAACAGTAGCAAAACGCGAGCGCTCAGACACAGGGAGGGCGTGACTAATAGCAACCTGAGCTACTGCATCGCGTGAGTCCCAGACCGCACAGGCTAGCGCAGCAGTAGAGAAAGCCTCACGGTCATCAGAGGAGGGGTCAGCAGGGAGGGGAGTAGGTGCAGGGGGACGGGGGAGCAAGCCATCAGCATGGACAACCAGAGAGTGGCCATCCTGGCGCTGACGTGTAAGCTGGCGGCGAAGATCGGAGAGCCAGGCGGCGAAGTCAACCGCGTGGCCCTCAGCGTCCAGGCGGAGCACAAAGTCAGCCATCGTGCAGGGTCAGCGGCACAGCTCCTCAGCGACACAGCGGCACAGCAGCACAGCTCCTCAGCGGCACAGGAGCACAGCGGCGCGGGGACACGGCGGCAGCACTCTCCAGTAGGGCAGCAGCTAGGCGTCCCAGCGCAGGCAAGCAGAAGACACAGGGCCCGAGAGGACACGGCAGGCCGAGCAGGGGAGGCGGGCAGGTGCTCTAGGGCCGGGCTGGTGCTGGGAGGGGCCAGGCTGGTGCTGCTGGGGCCGGTCGGGCACGAGGAGGGGCCGGGCAGCGCTGAGGAGAGGCCGGGCGGCGCTAGGAAGGGGCCGGGCGGCACTAGGAGGAGGCCGGGCGGCACTAGGAGGAGGCCGGGCGGCACTAGGAGGAGGCCGAGCGGCACTAGGAGGAGGCCAGGCGGGCGAGCGCTAACAGCAGGCGCGACAGGGGCCAGCGGGCGCGACGGGGCCTAAGGGGCGCGACGGGGCCCAGCGGGCACGACGGGGCCCAGGGGGGGCGCGACGGGGCCGAGGAGTCGCGACGGGGACCAGCGGGCACGACGGGGCCCAGGGGGGCCGCGACGGGGCCTAACGGGCGCGACGGGGCCCAGGGGGGCCGCGACGGGGCCTAGCAGGCGCGACGGGGCCTAGGAAGCGCGAAGGGGCCCAGCGGGCGCGACGGGGCCTAGGAGGGGCGCGACGGGGCCGAACGGGCGCGACGGGGCCCAGAGGGGGGGGACGCGACGGGGCTTAGGAGGCGCGACGGTGCCTAGGAGGCACGACGGGGCTCAGCGGGCTCGACGGGGCCCATGGGGGGGCGCGACGGGGCCTAGGAGGCGCAACGGGGCCCAGCGGGGGCGCGTTAGGGCCTAGGGGTCGCGACGGGACCCAGTGGGCACGACGGGGCCCAGGGGGGCGCGACGGGGCCTAACGAGCGCGACGGGGCCCAGGGGGGGCGCGACGGGGCCTAGGGGGCGCGACGGGGCCTAGGAGGCGCGACGGGCGGAAGCGGTAGGCGGGGGGATCCTAACCTAAGCGTGATACCATGTTAACGTAGAAACGAATGATTACTAGAGGTGGAAACCTAGAACAAATACTAGTTGGTTGTACTCACTAGAAGCATACCTCAGTCTAGCCTATAACTTCTACATAGATAATATGTATAAGTTGACACCTGCTTGCAAGGCCAGCCAGGTCCCAGGCGTGTCTCGTGTTTTATACTTCTGTGTATCAGAATTAGAGAAGTGAATGAATGGTAGAGTGAGAGTACACACAGATATACATAAGTGTTGTACCCTCTAAGAGGTGACCCTATATAGTCTATACAAACATGACAAATACACATGTTTGACACTGTGCACTTTCCTGCATGTCCAGCACACGCAATGGAGCTCACAGTACAGAAGCATTCTTGAGGACCCGCGGAGCTGGCTGTGTTTGGTCTGTGTAGTACTACTCGTAAAAGCCCAAAAAAAGGGCCCTGGGTGTCAGATTAGTGTGAGATTTTTTTGACTCTAAGAGTGGGGTTGTACCCCCTAAGAACTGACCTTATCTGGTATATGAATAATATATATGCTAACTAGGTTATATATATTTGTTGACACTAGGCCTTTTCTAATACCGCTCTCTGAAGGATCTTGTTTTCTCGCACGAGAAGATGGGGTTGTCTGGTATTTTCACCTCCAAAACGTCAGAAGAGACCAAATCTGACACTTGCCACCTGCCCCGATTCCATGAGATGTACCCTCCAATACGATGGCCGCGTGTGCCATTTCCACCCCCATTGGATCTTCCAGATCAAAGACCCAATATACATAAACCTGCACGAATCACTGTGCATCTTTCATTTAGATCGGCATCCTTCTTGTTTCGCTGCATCCAATATGTCAAGTGAACATAACAATGTCAGCAGCTCCTGGTATCACCGCCCTGGCAGCCTTGGCAATGTCAAGCCCGAGGCTGCTTCCTCCCCCGTTCAAACCCCCCATCTGTTTACAGTCACAACACTAGGGTTCCCCGAGGCATCGTCAACTCTAATCAATCTGCGTTCCTAGCGGCCCCCTTACTTCTTCTTGCCAGCAACAGTGACCTTCTTCCCGCGGCGTGTGCGCGCGTTGCACTTGGTGTGCTGGCCGCGGCATGGCAGGTTGGCGATGTGCCTCCTGCCGCGGTAGCACATGATGTCCTTCAGCCGCTTCACCGCCATCAGGTTGAACCGCCTCTGGGAGTGGCCATGCCATACCGCACAAATTGAAGGGGGGGAGGGGGGAGGGAGGGCCCGGGGGGTGGGGGGGGGGGGGAGGGGGAGGGGGGAAAAGGGGAAGAGAGAAGGGGGGGTTGAGACGGATGGATGGATAGATGGGTGGGTGGGTGGATGAGTGGATGCGAGGACATAATAGGGGAGGAGAGATTCGAGGAAAGGAGGGAGAGAAGGGGGAGGGGGGAAGGGGGGGAGGGGAATGGAGTGAGGGATTAAGGGAGTCTGGGAGAAAGGACGGAAGGGAGCGAGCAGAGAGTGATTTAGGGGAGGGAAGTAGGGATGGAGGGGCGAGGGCGGGGGAGGGGAGGGAAGGAGGGAGGGAGGAAGCACGTAGAGTGGTAGAAGAGAAGGAAGAGCTAGCACACCTACACGCTACTCTCGGGGATACCATTGATCAGCCATGCAATAAGAGAATCGGTGCACACCTACCATACCTGGGCCTCAGGCCACAGACAAGGCCACCTCACACAAGGGCACGGTCTCAGCAACCAGATGCAACAATCCAAGGCGTGCTCCAGCTTATGATGACAAAACCTAAATGCACGTTCACTCGTCCCCCCGAGCAATCTGACCTTCGACGCCACCTAAATTCGTAAATACCTTCTCTTCCGCACGGGCCGACCCTGATTTTACATTTTCAGTGCACATCGGGGCCTTAACAATTCGTCCTGGCACTCACCACGTGGCCCTGACACTACCCAGGCTACCCTGTCACTACCCAGGCCGCCCTGTCACTACCCAGGCCGCCGTGGCACTAAGCAGGTGGCGGTGGCACTAAGCAGGTGGCGGAGGCACTCACCAGGTCGCCCTCGGTCATGTACTTGGAGACTTCATCTCTGAGGCGCGTGAGCTCCTCCTCCGACAGGTCGCGCGTGAGCTTGTTCTCCAGCCCCACGTCCAGCAGCACCTGCCGCGCCGTCGTCTTGCCCACGCCGTGGATGTACGTCAGCGACGTCTCCACGCGCTTCGAGTTGGGGATTTCCACTCCCGCCACACGCGCGCATCTCACGGCCAGGCGCGCGGGAGCAGCCACTGCTGGCGACGTCTGCCGAGGGCAACGGGGGTAAACAAAGGAATGGGAGGAAAGAGCGAGAGAAGGCACGGAGAAACGGGAGTGGAAAGAGAGAAAAGGGCTTGGATTTGGAGGAGAACAGCGCAGTAACTTGGGCATGGCTCTGAAAGGATATAGAGACGCGCTAGATTAAATGGCAGCAATGAGGATTACTAGGGCGGGCTAAGCACTAGGCTGCTTGTTCAAACACGAAAGAAGGGCATGTGGTAAGGTCACTCATTCCACCATCCTATGCAACCTTGCTATTTGCTACCCAGTCCAAAACAAGGTGACTCGCGATATGGCGAGACCTACGGCAGTCTAAGCGTCTAAGAGTCAACGAACACTGAAGAACCTTGATTATTACCCTGGAGGCAGTGAGAGAGACTGAAGCAGCGGGCTTGTTCGCCCTCAACCCTGCGAAAGAGCAGGATGTGGCCGAGCCGAGTGACACGGAGGCCAGGGAGTGGGAGAGCTGCGCGATGGAGGCAGCCATGGTGGGAAGCCGGATCGCGCAAATCAGAGAGAGGTACGGAGCGATGTCAGACTGCAACCGAGTTCCTACGTCTAGGGCAAGGGAGTCCCAACAGCCAGTTGGGGCGTTGGCGGGTCAGCGAGTGGAGGGAAGGATGAGTTGCGAAGGCGGAGAGAGGGGGAGAGCTGGCGTGAGGGGGAAGGGGGGTCGGGGAAGCCCAAGGGCGTGGTGAAAAGTGTGCAGAGGTGTGCGTTCTGCCACCTGTTTCCCGTTGATTCGGCACTTGTGGGAGCTGGTGACGTCGACAGGCAAGGAGCTGAGGGCGTTGCTTACGTGGCTCTGGGTATTAAGATTGTGTTGAGGTTGGGGGGAATTTCGGCTTTGTAAAATTAGGGCTTCGCGAGTAGGCATCGGAGAGGAAGAAATGGTTGCCGTAAAATGATGGAATAATGTTCAAAACGGGTAGCCTGGAACTGTAGAGTACAAAACAGAGTTGTGTTTGGCTACCTGCTATCATTCTTCTTGGCTGGGGTCGAACCACCGCTATTATCACCAATGCGGGTACATGCTCATATAATTTCGAGGGATCCGACCGCTGGCTACGGGTAACCTATGTTCCTCTCCGGACGTTAGTCGCAACCCGAGGATGCCTTTATCGAACGTCACCTTCTTCTTTTCCCTTTCCTTGGCTCAGAAATTCTTTCCTTCCACTTCTCTCTCCACCCCACTCGAGCCTCTCTGCCTTCTGGGCTGCGTTGGGGTTTAGTCGCCTACCTTCTCCATCAGAACCCTCGGCCCATCTGCCACCATGGTGCGAAGCTTTACCTGTGTTAGGGCCGTAGACTGCGATATGATAGTGATCGGTTTTCTAGTTTCGTCGTAATTTGATATTGGAGTTGGTGTTGGATTTCGTGTCGCGAGGTCTGGCGTGCTGGATGGGCGTTAGGTTACCGGATGGCTTCGTTCTCAGGGTCATTTGATTTGATGTTATGGTTCCCTACATATTACTTGTTGATGCTGGAAGCTGCTGTGATGTAGTGAGCTATGGAGATAGGCACGCTCGACGTCCTTCGTCTACTATTGTGTGACTGTAGCTGTTTCTGGAGCAGCAGTCTTCTAATAGTGATGTTTACGCATCCCTGATTACTTATAGTTGTCGATCCGTCTGGCCCCGTTCAGGTTCTCTCTAACGACATTGATCTGCTGCATCCGCCAGCGGAGCTGGAGAAGCGTAAGCACAAGATGAAGCGCCTCGTACCGACACCGAACAGCTTCTTCATGGTGAGTTGATTGCGTATTGGCGGTTCAGCTATGTTACTGGTCTTTGTCGTAATCTCAGGTCTGATCCTGATAGAAGTTGTCAAATTCCTTCAAGGCTTAGTCGTTATTCTTTTGGGCTTTTCTCTGCGCGTTTCCAGCGGCATGCTGTGTCTACTAAAGCATGATTGCCTCGCGTGGGCCATCGTACTCTCTGTGTTGTCTTCTATGTTCCAACTGCTTTCTTCGATCCCGTATGGTGCCCACCTGTTGCAAACCTCCTTTTATCTCCTGCTTTCTCTATCTGCTCTCTTCTCCCCCATCTCTCCTCTTCCTCCCTCCCCCGCCTCCTTTTACTCCTCGAAGTCCTCTCTGCTTGACCCCGTCCGTTTCTCCTGTCCTTCGCATCCCATCTCACACGTGATTACGTATGATTTGACCTATGGATTTTCACCCCTTTTTTGCATGTGATGCAGGATGTCAAATGCCAGGGCTGTTTCAACATGTAAGTTCTTGCACCGTTATCTTGAACAACGTCTGCCTACCTGCTTTCCATTATGCCTCGTCCCTGACGTCATGTTCTTTGTAACTTCTTGCCTTTCATTGGCTGGTTGCAGCACCACGGTGTTCAGTCACTCTCAGACCGTTGTCCTATGTGGCTCCTGCTCCACGGTCCTTTGCCAGCCCACTGGTGGCAAGGCTCGTCTTACTGAGGGCTGCTCGTTCCGCCGGAAGGGTGATTAGAGGGGCAATGCGCTGCCTTGTGATGGCTTGTCCTGATTAGTTCCGGTAAATGTGTCCTCGTTTCATCAGCTGCCTATATGTGGCTGCCTTTCATTCCCATCTGATGTTGGATGTGTAAGGGAAAGAGTGGTAGCAAATTGAAAATGTAACGGCAGTAGGAAGTCAATCATTTGGCTCATTTTCTCTGGCTTGTTTGACAGCTCTGCAAAATGGACTTTTTAGTGTCACATTTCATTAGAGAAAGCAAGTTGCGGATATTATACTAGCGTTAGCCGGTAGAGAAGTATGTTGCCCGACGTGTAGCCCACTGAGCGAATTCTCCTCATTCTTGGCTGGTGGAGGGAGTTGATGGCAGCTTCAGCCGCGAGAAGGGAAATGATTCTGTTGCAGCTGTTTGCTGACGTGACGTCCCATTCAGCGCGCTGTGTCTCGCACTTTCAGCCCCCCACACCCCCTCCCAACCCCTTGGAGTTGTCGCACATGTACCTCCGTGACTTGTGCAGGCGAAGACCGCCAAGGAGCAAGGAGAATGTAGCCAAGCACAGGGAATCTAGTTTGCAGTATTGCGCTGATCGTCCCTACTTCCTTGCAAATTCCAGAAGTTCTGACGTAGGCAGCAGCAGGAAATATCTAGCTAGGGTGAGCTGGGCCGCTTGGGCCGCTTGGGCTGCTTGCTTGGGCTGCTTGGGCTGTTTTACCAGACATGTCTGCATGATCCCGTCAGCCAGCAGCGCGCTGCGTGCTAAACCCTCAACTCCTCGACAAAAGTCACGCAGCTCATTCCCGTCCTTCCTACCCACCCCACCCTGGTTAATTACCGTACACTCTAGTCACGTTCTTACTTAGCTGCGTCATGCCCTTAGCCATCCGAGCGGAATGGCGTGATTGTACCGCGGACGCTATCAGGTAGCGTCGCAATCAGCACGACGCACTTTCGTTTGACTACGGTGCATAGAAGAAGCGAACAATAGTAGACTTCCCCGTGAAGCAGCAACCTCCTCGACCGACACCCGTTGCTCCAGTCGCATGACCCGCAATCTCTTCCGGTTTCGCCGTTCGTCGCTGCAATCTGTCGCACACAACCCGACTTCCTTGCCCCCGTTGCGACTAAAGAAAAAAACCACTTCACAGCGCGCCATTATTGGTGAATGCCGCCCATGGCCGGGAGTGGCGCGGCCGTGTCCACCGCTGCACCAAGCACCTCGCAAGCGCTAATGGGCGACAGCAGCACAAGAGGGCAGGACAGAGGTAATTGCATGCCTAGCAAGACAACAGATTATCTCTTATGATCTCTTTTGCCATTGCTCGGTCCCTTTCTCGCCTGATGTATTTCTCCGGCGCGCTTCTTCCTCCTGGCTCTCTTCGCCATCTTTCTTCGCAAACCCTCTTCGCAAGCCCTCTTCGCGAACCCTCTCGCGAACCCTAACCCCGTGCGACTCCGCTCTCCATCTTTCCGTCTTTCCGTCTTTTCGTGTGGGTCCGTCAGAGCGCGAGATGGAGGTGGGGCTGGAGGCGCTGCTCCGCGAGCTTTACGAGCTCATGTGCCCGCGCGAGCCCGACTACACCGTGCGCCTGGAGCTCGTCGACCGCATCAACATGCTCGTCGCCTCCGTGCCCGCCTGCAAAGGTGAGGCGAGATGAGACGGACAATGCGAGAGGCAGAGGCAGAGGCAGAGCATGCCGGGATATTTACATGGGCCCGACGAGGTTAGATGGTCCTCGCGAGGTCAGACGGGCTTGGCAACGTGAACGAGCAAGTCTTTGATGGAAGTTTATGAGGGTGGTGAGGCGCAGTGGTTCTATCCCTGCTCTCGTAGCTCTCCCTCACGGACCGCGCCGAAGAAACACCGCCGCACATCTGCAGCTCCCATTTTGCCTTCCCAGCTCCCCCCCGCTCTCCCTGTTCCCCGTTCTTTCCCTGCGCTTCTCCCGCCCCTGTCCCCTCTACCCTCACCCCTCACCCCTCTCCCTTCTCCCCTCTCGCCCCACCCCTCTCACCCCTCTCCCTTCTTCCCTCTCGCCCCACCCCTCTCACCCCTCTCCCTTCTCCCCTCTCTCCCCTCTCCCCTCTCGCCCCTCTCCCCTCTCCCCTCTCGCCCCTCTCCCTCTCCCCTCCCCCCCCCACCCCTCGCCGCTCGCCCGTCGCCCCTCTCCCCTCCGCTCGTGCAGGCATGGATGTGGTCCCCTCCGCTTCGCCCCGGACCTCTTCTCCCTCTGGGGCGACCTGGACCTGTCTCTGGAGGGCGAGTACCGCAGGAGGTGATTTTGACTAAATTTAAAATCACCACTCCCCTCTCCCCACCCCCCTCTCCCCTCGCCCGCCCCCTGTGCAGGCATGGAGGTGGTGCCCTTCGGTTCGTTCGCGTCGGACCTCTTCTCGCCCTGGGGCGACCTGGACCTGTCTCTGGAGGGCGAGTACCGCAGCACGGGGGGCAATGGCTTGCGGCGCCAGGGAGTCAACATACTCCATGCCATACACCACCGCCTGCTGCTCACAGGTACGCCGTCTATGCCGTCTACGCCGTCTAAGCCGTCTATGCCGTCTATGCCGTCTCACCCTCCCCCGTTCACAGCCTTGCTTCCGATAGTGGCTCCCCATAAGCGGCCATGCTGTTTCGTTCCCGTTCGCCTGTCCCCGAGGTTCGTTGCTGTTTGCTCTCTCGCCCTCTCTCCCCCTCGCTCCCGCTCCCTCTCCACCATCGCTCCCCATCCCTCCCCTCCCCACCTCTCCCCCTCGCACCCCCTCGCACCCCCTCGCACCCCCTCGCACCCTCTCGCCCCCTCGTGCGCGCGCAGGCATGGCGCGCGGCGTGCAGATCGTGGCGCACGCGCGCGTGCCGCTGGTGATGTTCACGGACGCGGCGACGGGCATCGCGTGCGACCTGTCCGTGGGCAACGGCTCGGGCGTCTTTAAATCCACCGTGATGCGCGCGCTGCTGCGCTTCGACGCGCGCTGCCGCCCACTGCTCTTCCTCGTAAGCCGCTAAGCCCTTCCGCTGCTGACTTGTTCCCCCTCGCCTCCCCTCGCCTCCCCTCGCCTCCCCTCGCCTCCCCTCGCCTCACCTTGCCTCACCTGACCTTGCTGTTTAGCCTGCTTGCTCAGTCTTGATTTTTTCCTTCAGCCCTGACGTACTCATCAACCACCACTGCACTGTTACCCTTCCGCCGTTGCGGCTGCACCTTCTCCTCCCCCTCCTTGCTGTGCTGTGCATGCACTTTGCGCGCAACTCAATTCCACCCATACTACGCAACTTTTCCCTGGCCCGGATCTCGCTTCCTTTTCCGTGACCTCGTTCTCCAATGTCATACGGCCCCCCTCCCCCCTCCCCCCTTCCCCCCCTCCCTTCCCTCTCTCCACCCTCCATCGTCCCCCGCATGATCCCTCTCCACACTGTCGTGCTCGTTCTCCCCTCATACCCCCCCCCCCCCCCTTCCCCTCTCTCCACCGTCCATCATCCCCCGCATCGTCCGTCTCCACACTGTCGTGCTCGTTCGCCGGCGCGCAGGTGAAGGTGTGGGCGAAGGCTCAGGGCATCAACGACCCCAAGTCGGGGTCGCTCAACTCGTTTGCGCTGGCGCTGCTCGTCATCTTCCACCTGCAGACCGTGCACCCGCCCATCCTGCCGCCCATCCGACACATCCTGGGACGCCGTGAGTCATCCCCGCTGCTGTTGGTTCTCGCGTAAGCACACCGTCGACTAGTTATTTGCTGCTTGTGCTGTGATATCTGCCGCGTCACCGGCTCCGGCACGCCTGCTTCTTCCCGCCCTGCTGCAGAGGCCTGCGTTTCTCCATCATGCTCCTCATATCTCTCCACCGCTCTTCCGCATGTGTGCGTGTGCGTGCGTGCGTGGGTGTGTGCGTGTGAGCGTGCGTGCGTGCGTGCGTGCGTGTGCGTGTGCGTGCGTGTGTGCGTGCGTGCGTGCGTGTGCGTGAGTGTGCCTGCGCGCGTGTGTGCGTGTGTGTGCGTGCATGCGGCACCACCAGTGGAGAGCATAGACCAGAAGGCGGTGAGGCAGCAGCGCATAGCGGAGTGTGAGGGGCGCGTGGCGCGCATGATTGAAGCGAGGGACAGCGGTGACGGCGGCGAATGGCCGGGTGCGGCCGGAAAGAACAGCAGCTGCGTGGCTGTGCTGCTCGCATCCTTCTTTGCTAAGGTGTGTGCCTTCTCCTCTCTGCTCTACCCGGCTCTACCCGGCTCTGCCCGGCTCTGCCCGGCTCTGCCCGGCTCTGCCCGGCTCTGCTTGCCGTTAGCTCTTATTTTCTGGTTCATCAGCTGTTGTTTTCATAACATACCTCCCCCCCTCCATCATTAATCCCCTGTCCTTCCCTCTCCCTCCCCCCTCCCCCCCCTCCTCCCCCTCCTCCCCCTCCTCCCCCCCTCCGCCCCCTCTTCCTCCCCCCCTATCCGCGAGCGCAGTACGATGCAGTGCGGGAGCAGTGGGCGCAGGGGCTGGCAGTGCGGCCGCTGACGGCGCAGTGGGGCGACCTCTCAGACACGCACTCGTCCTTCGCCCAGCGCAGCTACTCCATGATCGTGAGTCGTGCAGGAAGAGAGACAGGGGGAAGTAGGAGATTGGAAAGAGGGGAAATCGGAATCTGGAAGGGAAATAGGGAATGGGAAGAGGGGAAATAGGGATTGAGAAGAGGGGAAGAAGAGGGCAACCTTTCTGGAAGAGGGCAGATTGGGAAGTGGGGAATAAGGATACGAAAGAGGATGGGCCGTCATTTTGTTCGTCCCTCCAACCCAACCCACCTCTTCCCTTACCTTCCCTTCCCCTCCCTTCCCTTACCTTTCCTTCCCTTCCCTCCCCTTCCCTCCCCTTCCCTTCCCTTACCTCCCCTTCCCTTCCCTTCCCTTCCCTTCCCTTCCCTACCCTCCCCATCCCTTCCCTACCCTCCCCCTCCCTCCCCCTCCCTCCCCCTCCCTCCCCTTCCCTCCCCTTACCTCCCCTTCCCTCCTCTCCCCTTCCCCTCCCCTCCCGTCCCTTCCCTTCCCTTCCCTTCCCTTCCCCAGGTGGAGGATCCCTTTGACCTGCGTGAGAACTGTGCTCGGTCCGTGCAGCTGCAGTCCTTCCCCGCCGTCTGCAACGCCTTTGCTGCCGCAGCCCGTGCCTTCTCCCCCCTCCCACCCGCCCACTCCCTGCGCGACCTCCGCCTCGCTCTCTTCAAATGGCACCCGGGCGAGCCCCGACCGTCCTTCACCACTTCCCACCCCCACGGACCCATGCCCGTGAGATTCAACCGCGGGTATCAGGGCAGGATGGGGCCGGGAGGGGCAGGAGGAGGGGTTGGGAGGAGTCCAGGTGAGGATTGGGTGAGAGGGGGCGGGTTTGGGCGAGGAATGGTGAGTGTGGGGAGGGGGAGGGGTTTGCACCAGGCTGCTGCGGCTGCGGGTGCGGCTGCTTCAGCGGCTGCTGTTGCCGCTGCTGCGTCTGCTCCAGGGATGATTGGGGGGCCTGTTGGTCGGAATAGCAGGGGAGGGAGGGGGCTGGCTGCAGTTGCAGCTGCCGAGCTCTCTCCTAGTGCTGCAGCTGGTGGGGACGCGGGAGTTAGGGAGGCGAGAAAGCAGGGCGGAGGAGAGAAGGCAGGAGAAGGAAATTCGCAGGAAAGACAGAAACAGCACCAGCAGCAGCAGTCGCGTCCAGGCGGAGAGCAAGCAGCAGCACAGGCGTCCTCTGCCTCGTCCACATCCGTCCCCTCCCTCCTCTCCACTCCTCACAGACCCCAGCCCCAGGACCCATTCCCCCCTCTCCAGTCCTCGGCTCCTGCTGCGCCAAACACTCTCAACTTCCCTCTCAATCTCCCCTATCCCCTCCTCTCAGCCACCGCCCCACGAGCAGTCAACCCATACCTAGCGCCTCACCAGCTCCACAACCCGGCTTTCCCAGGCATGCGGTTTGGCCAGGGGGGCTACCCCCCTCTAGGGCTTGCTGCATCACACCTGAACCCCCATGGGCTAGCTCCCCTGGGTCCTGGGCTGGCTGCAGTTCTTAGTCTCGCCCGTCCCTCCCTCGGGCCCCCGGCTCCCCTGGGATATCCTGGCTTGAGAAGTGATTACCCTGCGGCAGCTGGGGCTGCTGCTGCCACTGCTGCTGCTGCGGCTGGGCCGATGCCTTCCTTTGCTGCGGCTGCGGCTGCGGCTGCGGCTGCAGGCGTGGCACGTGGCGGAGGAAGCAATGGTGCTGGTAGTGCTGATGATGCTGCTGGTGGTGCTGCTGGTGCTGCTGTTGGCAGCAGCAGCACCGCCAGCTTTGGCAACGCGAATGCAGGGGAAGCAGTGGCAGTGGCCGAGGCAAGGAGCAGCGCAGGGGGGGGAGAGGCAGCGAAGGCGACGGGAGGGGTGTCGTGGAGTGTGTCTGGGGACAGGAGCCATGGCGTGCTGAGAGACAGAGGTGTTGTGAAGGCTGCAGAAGTGGGGGGGGGAAGGCGGATTGCAGCAGCAGCAGCGGCTAGGATCACCGGACAGTTTAGTGAGCTGTCCTTGAGCCAAGAAGAGGGGAGGAAAGAGGTGGTGAACATGGTGGGGAGGAGAGAGGAGCAGGACGGAAATGCGACAATGGAGAGTGAGAAAGGTGGAGGAGTAGGGGGGGGTGCGAGGATAGAGGCGGAGGGGAATCAGCAGCAGCGGGATGAGAAGCACGCAGAGGTGGTCGCACTGACCTTGCACTCGCAGAGCCAAGTGCAAGGAAAGGGGAAGATAGTCGGTGTGACAGATACAAGTGTGGCAGCAATAGGCACAGCACACTCGTCTGAGGTTGCAGGCACAGGAGAAACTAATGTGGTTCGCCCTGCTCCTGCTCCTGCTCCTGCCCCTGCTCCTGCTCCTGCTCCTGCTCCTGCTCCTGCTCCTGCTCCTGCTCCTGCTCCTGCTCCTGCTGCTGCTGCTGCTCCTCCGGCTCCTGCTGCTGCTGCTGCTGTCGCAGGTGCTGCTTCTCCTCCTCCCTCTGCAGCCGCTGCCTCTGCTGCTGCTTCTGCTGCTGCTTCTGCTGCTGCTGCTGCTGCTACAGCTCCTAGGCAGTCCCCAGTCACATCCACTCTGGTTGCGCCCGCCAATAATCTAGGTCCGGCAAGAGGAGGCGGTAGGGATGGAGCAGCAGGGGCAAGGGGCCGAGGGGAAAGGGGAGGCCGGAGGGGCGGGAGAGGAGGAAGGGGTGCCATGGTGTCGGCTGACTCTGTTGCAGCAGCTCATGCTGCTGTCTCCAGAGCTACCATTGACGCAGGACACAACACAGGTGGCAGGGAAGCAACTGCAGCAGCACCTGCAGCAGTAACAGCAGCAGTGCCAGCAGCAGTAGTGCCAGCAGCAGTAGTGCCAGCAGCAGCTGCAGCAGCAGTGAGTGGTGAGGCAGGGGTGGAAGAAGGCTTTGACGGTGGTCGGCGGGGGAGGAGTAGGCCAAGGAAGGGGAGAGGGCGAGGAGCGCAGAGAGGAGGGGCGAACGGGGCAGGTTACCATGGGGATGAGGCATGGGCGGACACAGAGTCAGAGCGGAGAGAGCAGCCCCCACCACCGCCCAGCCAGGCTATGTGGTCGTGGGGAGGACAAACGGGAGTGGGGGGGGCACAGGGCGGCAGACAGGCGGTGCCACAGGGGGTAACACAGGGCGGACAGGGACCAACACAGGGACAAGGAGGGATGCAGGGTGGACAGGCAGGGGGGCAGGGAGGGCAGGAGAGGCATGGGGCAGGGCGAGGAGAATGGAGGCAGCATGCTGGGTGGCAGGGTCGTGGTTGGGGGAGGCAGGGGCACGGGCACGGGCAAGGGTATGGCTATGGCGCAACACAGGGAACCATGCAGGGTGGGAGAGGTGGAGGGGTGCAGGGACAACAGCAGAATGGGTACCAGGGAGGGCAAGGAGTTGTGGTGAGTGGAGCAAGTGCTGGTGCTGGTGCTGCTGGTGCACCAAGGAGGAAAAGAGGGGGGAGAAAGGACCAAGTGTGGAAGGAGAAAGGAGGCGGGGAATAAATGCTTTTGCTGTAACGCTATACTGGACTTGAAGGTGGCTTGATCATTGCACCGCCCTCAGAGATGGTGCACGTTGCAAGTTCTGTACTTGCAATTGGAGATGTAGAGATTCAGCACAGCTGCAGCAGTGTGTGGTGATGAGATCTTGGTTTGATTCTGAACGTCAGATTTCCCCATGCTAGTTTCTGCTCAAATCTTCCCTCCTGTAAATTGTGAATGTTGTGTAGGTCAGTCAGATGTGCAGTTTATCCATGCATGTCATCCGTGCTCGTGGCCACTTGTATTATCAAATGTGTGATTTATAGAGACAGGACAGGCCCATCTTACGTATATGGGTGTGCGTGGACCTGATTTTTTTTTTCTGAAACACATTTGTGAAGAAATTCTGAAATTGAAAGTGCTTATTGTAAGCAGTTGAGAGGTCTTGCTTGTTACACGGTGACATTACACGGTCTTGCTCAGTTCTCAGCAGCCCACCGCCGTCACCAAAAAAAGGGGCACCACCCTCGTTTTGAGGGCTACGTTTGAGCTGGAAGCCTGGTTCTTTCCACTCCAGGTGAAGTCCTATCGGCAGCAGCCACGTCAGCTACAGGCTGCAAGGACATTGAGTCAGCTGTTTCACGGATAACTCCCCAAATCTGCTTCATTCCTGGTCAGTAAAGGTGGCAAATCGGGGACGTTTTACATCGTTAGTCCTAAATAATCGAAACAGAAATTGTTTTCCCACTGCTGCTCTGACGGGTTTGAGGAGAGTAACCTGGAGCGAAGGTAAACAGCCCATACCCGAGCGAAGGTGAACAGGCGCAGGCCGAAATGCTTATGTTAGCATCCGAGCTCCCGTAGCATCGAGCCCATCAAACAGCGGATTCTTTCTGGAAAGCACTCGTTAAGACTTTAAAACCCGGGTCATTGCCCGTGAAACATGCGCCAACATTGCGGCTGCTCGTGCTGGTCCCTCGTGCCCCTCCCACCCCTCCACGCACCCGCCCCCTTGGAGGGGCATTTACGGGGCTGGCAGCACATTGTCAGCCATTACGGCCCTCACACACTGCACTCGTCAAAGTCACAGACTGCCTGCCCTCATTTCTTGCTTTCTGAAATCTTGATTTATCTTTAGCTCACCAGCACCACCACCACCGCTGGTCACCACCACCACTCGTCGTCACCACCTCGCTGCTCCTCCTCTTCCAGTCGCTCCTTCACCGCTTCTCCGCGCCCTCCGCATTCTGCTCGACGCCGCACATGGCGCGGCGGGGGTACGCAGTGCGCGCAGCGGCACTTGCGCGCGTCTTAGTGCTGCTGCACTGCGCTTTCTTGGCCGTGGGAACGCCCATTGCTGCATCCCAAGGTCAGCCGCACATCATGATTTCCACCGCGACGTTATGCCCTGCGATTATGTGACATTGTAACGAGGTGACTTTTGAGTCGACTCAAAAGTCACCTCATCGTTCTTTCCACCGCGATGTTACGCCCTGCGATTACCATTCACCACGCGCAAACCGAGGCGCGTCCTCGAGACGTCTCAAACTCGGTATTGCCAAATCAAATGTTGCAATATTGCCGTTCCACATCGTCTCGAAACTATATTGCGCCTTCCGGCAATGCCGCTGCACTTTCAACTCTCCTCTTGCACTCCCCCTTCCATCCTTCGCTTTCCGACCCCTTCCCCGCGCGCTAGCCCCTTCCGGCTCGCGCCTCCGCACGCCATCTACGCGCGTACCCAGCCCCCCCCCCCCTCTCCCCCTTGTTACTCTCCGTCCCCGTCCCCTCGTTATGAATCTCTCACTTCTCTCTTTAACACCCTCCTTCTGTTGCCTCGGTATACATCCCACCTCGGACCGGCATTCTCCGCGTTTCACGGCGTCACCTTTGCGCGGCAGCGGCGGTGCTGGCGGACTGTCAGAAGGCCTGGGGGCAGACGTTCTCCGGATGGTCGGCGGGGTCGGACTGCGCGCAGGCGGCGGGGCTGACGTGCGACAAGCAGGGCATGGTCACCTCCATGTGAGCCCCTCTGCACTCCTGCGCGGCCCTCCGCCCTCCGCCCTCCGCTGCATTCCTTGTTGCAATGTAGTAGCGTTGTGCGGTTTGGTGTTGTCGGAATCACCCATCCCTTCCCTTCTCTTCTCTCTCTCCCTGGTTGCTGCACGAAGAGTCGAAGAACCCCGCATCTTCCCCGTCGTCGCCACTCATCATGCATCGCCATGGTCGCCATAATCGCCATGATCGCCATGATTGCCATGATCGCCATGATCGCCATGATCGCCATGATCGCCATGATCGCCATGATTGCCATGATTGCCATGATCGCCATGATCGCCATGATCGCCATGATCGCCATGATCGCCATGATCGCCATGATTGCCATGATCGCCATGATTGCCATGATTGCCATGATTGCCATGATTGCCATGATCGCCATGATCGCCATGATCGCCATGATCGCCATTCCCCCCGCCGTCCGGCATATCCTATTCGTCCTCGCCCTCCCCTGACAAAATGGGCCTTCTCATGGAGTCAAGCCATGCCATCCGTGTATGTGCCCGTGCATGTGCATGTGTGCATGTGCATGTGTGCATGTGTGCATGTGTGCATGTGTGCATGTGTGCATGTGTGCGTGTGTGATGTGTGTGTGTGTGCTGGTGTTGCCCCTTGGCGTGGCAGGAAGATGGCGTATGCGGGCCTGAGCGGGAGCATCCCAGAGAGCATCAGCGGGCTCAGTCAGCTCACCGACTTGTAAGCGCCGTGCCGTGCCTTGGTGCTGCACGCACTCTCACATGCCTCCATGCCTCCATCCATGCCTCCATCCATGCCTCCATCCATGGGCATCCATCCATGCATCCATCAGTGCATGCACTCACAGCGCGCGTTCCCATGTATGCACGCCGCCTGAGTTTGGGCTGGCAATCGCTAGTCACTATCACATTCTCAACGCATGCCTGGCTCACTACGCCACATAGCTTCCTCGCTTGACAATTTACAATTTACAACCTCCGCTCTACGCGTTCTCTCCCCCCCTTTCCTCCCAACCTTCCCCCCTTGCGTCGTGTTTGCCGTTGGCTGTCCGCAGCGACCTGCTGATGAACAACATGACGGGGCTCATTCCAACCACCATCACCGCCCTCTCCAACCTGCAAATCATGTCAGTCGCCATGCCATCCCATGCCATGCCATGCCATCCCATGCCATGCCATGCCATGCCACGCCATGCCATCCCATGCCACGCCACGCCATGCCATGCCATGCCATGCCACGCCATGCCATGCCATGCCATGCAGGGCCACACCCCCCAAAGCTGGTGTTCGCATCGCACCACCTTCTCAGGGTCCACGCTTCCTTGCGTCTGTGCACCACACATCACCTCACCGCACGGTCACTCCTCACGTCCGTTATTCACAAGTCTGGAATCGCATACGAATCACTCGTCTCGCATTTGATATTCGACTCGAACCTCGACGAGGGGGGAATAAGGTTAGCGACTGAAAGAGGATGAAAACCACAGCTGTTTTTTTTCTCAAGCTTGGTTACGGTAAGTACTAACGACGTAACAGTGAGAGCAAGGCATTTGTATTCGATCCATTCCGATCCGTTCCATCCCGACAGACAATCGCTCGAATACGAATTGACTTCCCGTCCCTGCCATTTACTTACACCCCTCTGTCTTTCCTGCTCTCCCCCCCCCTCTCCTCCCCTCTTCCCCCATGTGTCCCCCCCCGCGCCCGCGCAGGAACCTCGGCTCCAACATGCTGTTCGGCCCCGTGCCCACTGTCTCCACCCTCTCCACCCTCTCCTACCTGTGAGTGCGCTCACTGCCGCTCTGCCGCCCTGCCGCTCTGCCGCCCTGATGCTCTGCCGCCCTGCTGCCGCCCTGCTGCCCTGCTGTCCTCCCTGGTTCCCTTCCTCTCTCTTCGTCTCGCTTTCCTTCACTTCCTCGCACCACAGTCTCGCATATCCATGCTCATACTCAAGTGAGTCCAAACGGTCCACATTCTCCCATTTTCCCCCCCCAACCCCCATTTCCCTTCTCCTCCCCCTCCCCCCTTCCCCCCCTGCACCTGCGCAGCAATCTGGCATACAATTTGCTGTCTGGCGAGCTGCCGGCTGCCATCCATCCCAGCCTCAAAACCTTGTGAGAGCCCTCTCCGCCCTTCGTATAACCACAGAGAGGAATATATTGAGGGGTGTAGAGGGGATATGGAGGGGTGTAGAGGGGATATGGAGGGGATATGGAGGGGTGTAGAGGAGATATGGAGGGGATATGGAGGGGATATGGAGGGGATATGGAGGGGTGTAGAGGGGATATGGAGGGGATATGGAGGGGATATGGAGGGGATATGGAGGGGATATGGAGGGGATGTCCACCGTCCGTCATGCCCGGTTCCAACCAACATCGTTCCACCATCCTCCTCCTCTCACCCATACCATCCCTTATAATGGTCTCCGTTCCATTCTCTCTTCCAATATGTCCTTGTCTTTCTCTCTCAAGCGGTCCTTGTATAGCTGGAACTCTACGTACAATCTCTCTCTCTCTCTCTCTCTCTCTCTCTCTCTCTCTCTCTCTCTCTCTCTCTCTCTCTCTCTCTCTCTCTCTCTCTCTCTCTCTTTCTCATTCTCTTTACAACCGACCAGCGCCTGTCATCTCTCCCCCTGGCCCCACTACTTTCCCCCACGCGGCTCTCCTCAGGCGACTCCTCCACAACAACCTGTCGGGCTCGCTGCCGGCCACCATTGGGACCTTCTCACACCTCACTCAACTGTACTCCCCCAAGCTGCCTTTCCGCCCTTCCCATTCCGCCCTTCCCATTCCGCCCTTCCCATTCCGCCCTTCCCATTCCGCCCTTCCCATTCCGCCCTTCCCTAAACCTGTCATCCTGGCTGGTTCGGAATTCTAATCCGTCCCTTCCTGTTCCGCCCTCCCCAGTGCGCTCATCCCTATGCTTGTCGTCCCCACCACTTTTATAGAAGCTCCCTCATTGGCCTGTGCATCGCCCGTGCATTCATTCTCACCTCCCCCTCCCTCTCCTGCTCCCCTTGCCCGCCACTGCCCGCCATTGCCTGAGCCTCACAAGCTCTTGAATCTTGCCAACTTGTATTCACACCTCCTCACCTCAACCCACCCCTTAACCTCCCATCATATGCATTTCCACCCCATCCCATCCCATCCCATGCCATGCCATGCCATGCCATCCCATGCCATGCCATGCCATGCCATCCCATCCCATCCCACCCCATCCCATCTCCCACCATCCCATCTCCCCCCATCCCGTCTCCCCCCGTCCCATCTCCCCCATTCCATCTCCCCCCCCATCCCGTCCGTCTCCCCCCATCAGCGATGTGTCATTCAACAAGTTCGCCGGATCTCTGCCTGCTGACATCAGCAACCTCACCAGTGCTGCTGTCCTGTGAGCTTCCTCCTCGTCACGTGCACTATCCACACTTGCATTGTCGCTCTCCCCTCTCTCCCCTCTCTCCCATCTCTCCCCTCTCTTCCCTCTCTCCCATCTCTCCCCACTCCCCTCTCTCCCCTCTCTCCCCACTCTCCCCTCTCTCTCCTCTCTCGGTTTGCTTACTTCAGCAGCTGCAGCTTTCGGTGCTCTCAATCTCACTTCACATGGAACAAGCTCTCCTGCTGATTCTGGCTAATAGCAACTTCTGTGTGTGTGCATTATGCATGCGTACGTGCATATGTGCGTATGTGTACATGTGTGTGTGTGCATATGTGTGTGTGTGTGTTTGTGTGTGTGTGTGTGTGTGTGGGGGGGGGGGGGGGGGGGGGGGAGCTCTCATGCACCAGGGAGCTGTGTTGCAACACCTTGAGTGGCACGGTGCCCGACGCCATCTCCACCCTCACCAACCTAGAGTTCCTGTATGCTCGTCCCTCGCCCTCCCACACTGCTCCCTCCACACCTCGCTACTCTCCCCACACCCACCTACCCTCTTCCACGCCTCCCTGCTGCCCCCAAACCCCCACCTAACCCCCCACACCCTCCATGCACCCACCACTGCAGCCTGAGTCTGTTCAGGGAAGCGCCAGTCAACCATCCATCTTCTCGGCTATGTGCTCCATACATGCCCCCCATTCTGCGTTTGATCTGCTGAAAGCATTCACCTGCAACAACCCTCCCTCACCCTCACCCTCACCCTGCATTCTCCCTGCATGGTTTCCTCCCCTCTCCCCCCTCGTTCCCCTCTCCCCCCTTCCTCACCTCTCTCCCCTTCCTCTCCTCTCTGCAGTGACCTGGGTGACAACAACTTCACCGGCCCCTTCCCCCCGGCGATCTTTTCGCTTTCCAATCTCAGGGACCTGTATGTGGCATGAGAAAACCAAGCCACACACCACCATGCAGTGCCATGCCATGCCATGCCATGCCATGCCATGCCATGCCATGCCATCTTTGTGGTGTGGCGCCATCAGCTGCCATACCATCCAGCGCAGTGCAACCAACCTCTTTCAGCCGCTGAGAGCGACCTACAGCTTGCCTGTGCTTGCGTGTGAGTCCGGAATTCTTGTATTGAAAGCCATGTTCGCATTCCGCCCGTATGCACTGCACGCACATGCACATGCGCATGCACATGGCGCTCACGTGCACATCCCCCCCACATGCACATTCCCCTCACATGCACGTTGCACTCACTCACATGACTCACGGTGCTCCTCCCCACTGATCAGGTCGCTGTACGACAACAAGTTTGAGGGACCGGTCCCCAACGCCATCACCACGCTCACCAAACTGAAGGACCTGTAAGCACCACCGCTTCACTCCTCTGCCTCCCGCACAACACACACTTTGTTCCTCTGCCTCCTCTGCCTCCTCTGCCTCCTCTGCCTCCTCTGCCTCCTCTGCCTCCTCTGCCTCCTCTGCCTCCTCTGCCTCCTCTGCCTCCTCTGCCTCCTCTGCCTCCTCTGCCTCCTCTGCCTCCTCTGCCTCCTCCGTCTCCTCTGCATTCCACACCCACTTCCCATACCCTACTTCACCTCGCCTCTCACTTTCCCCTTCCCTCTCGCCCGATCCCTGACTTTCCTCTATGCACGATCACCCACCTGGCTTCCCTCATCCCTACCTCCCCACTGCATTTCTTCTTGCCCCTTCTCATTCTCCCCCCTCCCCTCTCCCCCCCCCTTTCTCTCTGTGCGTGTGTGTGCCACAGCAACATCTTCCGCAATAGGCTCACTGGCTCGCTTCCCTCTGGCATTGGAAGCCTCGTGATGATGGAGTACATGTGAGGCTCTCACCTCTCCCTCCCCCTCCCTCTCTCTCCCTCTCCCTCTCCCTCTCTCTCTCTCCCTATCCCTCTCCCTCTCCCTCTCCCTTCCCCCCTCCCTCTTCCTCTCCCTCTCCCTCTCCCGCTCTCAAGCGGTCCTGGCCATTGAATAATCCTGGGTACAAGCTACAGAGGCAAGTAGGAAAGGGTACAGCGCTGTACTACGGACATATGTAATCCACAGAGGCCACTGCACCTAGACTGCCCAAATGCCACGTTGAGCCCGAGGTCCTCTGACCGGCGCCAGCCGTGCCCCTCCCCTCACTCCTCCCCCCGCAGCAAAAACACCTCCTCCTCGTCTAGATTCGCATAGACATCCCCCAGGTGTGGAGCCCAAGGGTCGGCCAGAGGTTGGGGGTGAGCTTCCTCTACCGCCATCCAGTAGGTGCCTGCGTTAGTGCCTGCGTTAGTGCCTGCATGTGTGCTTGCATGTGTGGCTGAATGTGTGCCTGCATGTGTGCCTGCATGTGTGGCCGAATGTGTGGCTGCATGTGTGGCTGAATGTGTGCCTGCATGTGTGCCTGCATGTGTGCCTGCATGTGTGCCTGCATGTGTGCCTGCATGTGCGGACGCATGACTGAGAGCAGGAACGTACAGAACAACGCACTCGGTGGGTCAATTCCAGCGTCCATCGGCAGCCTCGTCAACCTCAAATACCTGTACGCACAGCACATGCAGCACGCACCACATACGCACCCCACGACACACACAACTGCTCCCCATTTCATCCTCCACCCATACAGGCCACTCATGTACTCACACAGACACAGTCAGCGTCTACACTCGTTCGTACGCCTGACCTCTCGACTCTCCTCCGTTCTTCCACTACCCCCCATCCTCACTTCCTTTCCCCCCCTTCGACCCCTTCCCCCCACCTTCCCCCTCCCCCCCCTTCCACCCTTTCCACCCCTTCCCCCCACTTTTCCCCCTTTTCCCCACACCCCTTCCACCCCTTCCACCCCGCCCTGCTGTCCTCCTCGTTCCCCAGCGACATGAGCAACAACGCGTTCACCGGGTCCATCCCGGAGTCCATGGGGAGCCTCAAACGCCTCGTCAACCTGTGAGCCGCCCTAGAGAGAGCCTCTCTTGCACTGCACCCTAGAGCCACGCTAGCAATCATCGTTGCACGCATTGCTTAGCGCCCTTGCCTGCTTGAGGCGGCGCCTCGTCGTTTGGGTTCACGCGGGCCTGCCCACCTTTGCTCTTGCTCCGCGGCAAACGCCTTGAGACACACACACGCTCACTCACGCACCAACGCCTTGAGACACTCACATGCTCACTCATGCACCAACGCCTTGAGACACTCACACGCTCACTCATGCACCAACGCCTTGAGACACTCACACGCTCACTCACGCACCAACGCCTTGAGACACTCACACGCTCACTCACGCACCAACGCCTTGAGATACTCACACACTCACTCACGCACCAACGCCTAGACACTCACACGCTCACTCACGCACCAACGCCTTGAGACACACACGCTCACTCACGCACCAACGCCTTGAGACACACACGCTCACTCACGCACCAACGCCTTGAGACACACACGCTCACTCACGCACCAACGCCTTGAGACACACACGCTCACTCACGCACCAACGCCTTGAGACAGACACGCTCACTCACGCACCTACGCCTTTAGATACTCACACGCTCACTCACGCACCAATGCCTTGAGACACTCACTCACACCTCCATTGCTGCCCTTCGCCCACTGACTGATGCCTGCAACTATGCACCCCCTCCACAGCCACCTTTCCTGTGACCTTGACACCACTCCACGGATCATGTTATCTGCCGTGCATGCATGTGTGCATGGATGTGTGCATGGATGTGTGCATGCATGTGTGCATGGGTGCATGTGTGCATGCGTGATGAACAGTGACCTGAGCGAGAATCAGCTCACGGGGTCGCTGCCTGCCGTGCTGGGCGGCCTTACAAACCTGCTCACCCTGTACGACTTGACCTACCTCAAACCCTGCTCACGGTTTAGGGTTTAGGAAACCTAAGCCTGGAGCATCTTCTTGGCACCTTCCTATTGCCGGACTCCTCTGCCCGCCTCCCTGGGTATTGCATTTGGCTGCATTCTCCAGGCAACCCAAAGCACTCTGAAACATGTACAAGCAAACCGAGGTCATGTGTCTGTATATGATGACAACGACAACATGCATGCATGCAGTGTGCATGGCATGCATACCTCCCTTGCTTCCTTAACAGCCTCTTGCATGTCTCTCCATACTTTGAACTCCTCACGTCCATGGATCCCATCCCACACACAATTTTCTCCCCACCCCCTCCCAGCTACCCCCTCACTTTGCTTGCCCCTGCCTCCCTCTCACTCTTCCCTCTCTCCCACGCTCTCTTCTCCCCTCCACACCCCCCATCTCTCAGCTTCTACAACTCCTCGAGTCCCAGCAGCCCCCTGTGTGCCGCCACTGGCAGCTGTGCCGGGGTGAGCCAGCAGGGCAACTCCTCCTTCTGCCAGGCCTGCCCTGCCTTCTGCCTCTCCTGCACGCCCCCCGGCAGTGAGTGCAGCCTCTCTCTCTCTCTCTCTCCCTTGCACAGAGTGAACCCTCCCCCTTGCACACGGCCAGAAGGACAGGGTGTGGGCTTTGGCGGAATAAGTGCGGGACGGGAGGGGGGGCATGCGGCTGGGAGTCACAGGGTTGGTGCTTGTGGTGCCTGTGGTACTTGTTTTTAAGTGTTGCTCAAGCTGGAGTTGATGCGCTGTGGAAACCCTGGGCCTTGTTTGTGTGGTTCTCACTCAGTTTGTGGACATGTGCACTGTGCGTACATGTTGGGTGGCGGGTGTGGGTGTGGGGTGGGGGTGTGGGTGTGGGTGAGTGTGGGTGTGGGTGTCACGTGTGTGTGTGTGTGTGTGTGTGTGTGTGTGTGTGTGTGTGTGTGGTGTGTGTGTGTGTGTGTGTGTGTGTGGTGTGTGTGTGTGTGTGTGTGTGTGTGTGGTGTGTGTGTGTGTGTGTGTGTGGTGTGTGTGTGTGTGGTGTGTGTGTGTGTGTGTGTGTGTGTGTGTGTGTGTGTGTGTTGTGTGTGTGTGTGTGTGTGTGTGTGTGTGTGTGTGGTGTGTGTGTGTGTGTGTGTGTGTGTGGTGTGTGTGTGTGTGTGTGTGTGTGTGTGTGTGTGTGTGTGTGTGTGTGTGTGTGTGTGCAGATCCAGCAACTTCCACCCCAGCCACCACTCCACCCGCACCACCATCCGCTTCTGCTCCTGCTTCCTCCCCCTCCCCGTCCACCCCCCCCGTCACCCCGCCTACCGCGTCCCCCAGCTCTCCTCCTCCTGCTCCTGCTTCCCCTGCTACCCCTGCTTCCCCTGCTTCCCCTGCTTCCCCTGCTTCCCCTGCTACCCCTGCTTCCCCCCCACCACCCTCCGCTGCACCGTCGCTGTCTGCTGCACGTGCTGCTGCTGCCTTCCTGCTGCCTGCTCTGCTGGCTGCAGCTCTGACACTCTAGTGCTCAAGACGAATGCTGCTGTGGCTCGGGCACTCTAGTGCTTGACAGGAACACTGCTGTGTTGTGTTGCCTGCTTGGTGATATGAGGTAGCTGTAACCTGCGGGCTGCACTGTCCGAGAAATTACCCTGTAGCCTGTAGGTAGTCTGTAGCCCACGGAGGAGAGAATGGTTGGGGGTTTGGGGACGGAATGTGTGTGGTGATGACTCGTGAGGGCACACCATTCTGTGTTGGGCTGTGTTGGGGTGGTGGGGTGTGTTGTGTTGGGATGATGCTGGTCATCGCTGGGGTTGGTTAGAAGTGAACTTCTGAGATGAAGCTTGGGGTGAAGGGTGGAACAGTTGAATTGATTGATAATGCGTGGACGTTGATTTGATATGCTCTCATCATTACTGCATTTACAATTCAACATTAGAGTACATTAAGACAACCTGATAGCTATATACATGTGTTAGCAGCAGAGAAACAAGCTATACTGCCCTTCATGCCAGATCAGACAGTACCACACATGTATATTCACAACTAACAATGTTAGCCCCTCCTCACACCTTTTGTGACACTAAATGTGCATCTCTCTCCATCCCTCCATCTGCCATGCCCCCAAGCTACCAGCAGCCCACTCGTGGCCCTCAGTCAGCCGTGCGCGTGTGTCGCACAATCCACGGGTGCTCTGCACCACCAGCCCACAGATACGGCAAGGAAAAGCCAACGCAGTTCAGAGAGGTTGGGAGGGAGGAGGGAGTGAGTGAGCGCGAGGCAGCGGAAGAAGGCTAAGAACAAGCACCATAAGGTAGTGCCAAGCCCTATCTCAAGTAAAATCAAGTCATCAAAAGCTCTCTCACTCCCACCCAGCATCTCCAATCCCAAAGACTCAACCCACCCACCAAGCCAGCCAGCCACCAACCCGGCCACCCACCGACCCACCAAGCCTGCCACCCACTCACCCAGCACCTCCTGCAGCATGATCCTGTCCTGCGGCCGCTTCCCCAGCATCTGTTTTTGAGGCACCTCAAAAACAACCCGCTCCACCAACCCCCTCACCAGTCCACCCACCACCAGCCCCCCAACCAGGCCCCCACCAGCCCCCCAACCAGCCCCCCCACCAGCCCCCCCACTAGCTTCCCCACCAGCCCCCCCACCAGCCCGTCCACTCACCCAGCACCTCCTGCAGTGTGATCCTGTCCTGCGGCCGCTTCTCCAGCATCCGCCCCACCAGCTCCCGCACCTCGCCCGACACCGACGGCCACGGCGGGCGCACAAGGTTCACGGGCGCGTCTTTAATCGCCGCAAAGATGCCCTCGTTGCAAGGGGCCCAGAAGGGCGGCAGCCCCGAGAGCAGGATGTAGAGCACCACGCCCGTGCTCCACACGTCCGCCTCGGGCCCGTACCTTTCGGCAAGGACCTCTGGGGCTAGGTAGTAGGGGCTCCCTGCCATGTCCGTGCAGGGAACGCCTGGTGGCCGTGGTGTGGGGGAGGGGGGGGTTGGGGGGGTAGGGAAGAGGGAAAAGTGGGGATCGAGGGTGAGATATGAGCGTTGTGCAGTCAGAAACGGCCGGTGGAGCTAAGGTAGTACTAACGGCTCCCTGTCTTGTCCGGGAGGCAGTGGAGGTGGTGGTGTACGGTGCAGTGCCCATTGGCCGCCCGCCGCAAACCACCACAGGAGTGCTGAAGCCTGCCACATTACATGCATCACTAAACACACCATGGCTCCTCCCCTCCCTTTTGTTGCCAAGCAGCTTCCCCCCACCTGACTGGTACAAGGTGGCGATGCCAAAGTCGATGAGCTTGACATCGGTATAGCTCTGCTTGGAGGCGAGCAGGATGTTCTCGGGCTTCACACCACATCAACTCAGAATTCCCTCCTCCGTTGCCTTGCTGCTTCCCCCTTCCCCACCTGGCTGGAAGAAAGTCGCCACGCCGAAGTCGATGAGCTTGACGTCGGTGTCGCTCTGCTTGGAGGCGAGCAGGATGTTCTCTGGCTTCACGTCACGGTGGATCACCCCCGCCGCGTGGCACCGCTGCAGCACGCGCACCACCGTGGCCACCACCGCCGCTGCCTGTGGCTCCGAGTAGCGCCCCTTGGCCTTGATGCGGTCGAAGAGCTCGCCGCCAGCACACAGCTCCATCACCAGATGCACGTGCTGGGGGCGGGGGGGGAGGGGGGGGATGGGGGGAGGTGAGGGAGGAGGGGAGAGAGAAAAGGTGATGTGTGTCAAAACACTAACCCACACAGCTCCATCACCAGATGCAGGTGCTTGGGGGGGGAAGGGGGGTGGGGGGGTGGTTGGGGGGGAGGTGAGGGGGGAGGAGAGAGAAAAGAGGAGGGTTTTTAGGTGCGTCAAAACAATAACCCATGCAGCTCCATCACCAGATGCACGTGCTGGGGGGGGGGGGGGGGGGGGGGGGGAGAGAGGGGGGGAATGATGTGAACACCGCGTTGGGCCCAACGTTGGCAATGACAAGAGATACGTGGCAAGCACGTGTGCATGGCAGTGGCAGTAGCCTGGGAGCGAGTGTCTGTGCATGCATGCATGCACGCACACTTGAACAGCAGCAAGAGCAAGAGCAAGAGCAAGAGCGAGAGCGAGAGCAAGAGCAAGAGCAAGAGCAAGAGAAAGAGCAAGAGCGAGAGCGAGAGCAAGAGCGAGAGCGAGAGCAAGAGCAAGAGCGAGAGCAAGAGGAAGAGCAAGAGCGAGAGCAAGAGCAAGAGCAAGAGCAAGAGCAAGAGAAAGAGCAAGAGCGAGAGCGAGAGCAAGAGCGAGAGCGAGAGCAAGAGCAAGAGCGAGAGCAAGAGGAAGAGCAAGAGCGAGAGCAAGAGCAAGAGCAAGAGCAAGAGCAAGAGCAACAGGACCACACCCACCTGTTCATCCTAGAACGCAACCAATGAGAGCGACAACGTGCCCGCGCCATGCATCAACTGCTGCAGAGGTGCACCTAGAAAAACATAAACAACCAACAATAGCTGAGGTTGGGGCATCTCAAAGGCACAAGAACATGCTCTCTAACCTGTTCATCCTCAAACGTGTCGATGAGGGCAGCCACGTGTGGGTGGCCGTGCATGAGCGCCATCACCGCCACCTCTCGCCGCACATCCTCCACATCCTGCTGGCACGTCAGCAGCTCCTTGCTAATCGTCTTGCACGCGAACCTCCCACCCGTCCTACGGCACAGGCACAGCCGGATGATGCCGAACCTGCCCCGACCCAGCTCGCCCCGATCCAACCAATAGCTGCCCTCGACAGGCACGAAGGGCCGATGGAGTATGTTCAGGGTGCCGTCCGGCTCTCGTTGCAACTCCCCTCCTTCGCACTCCTCCTCTCCTTCCTCCTCCTCCTCCTCCTCCTCCTCCTCCTCCTCCTCCTCTCCTCCTTGCGCCTCCTCCTTTTCCTCCTCCTTGCCGTCCCTACCGATCCGAATCCGCTGCCGATCCCCTGCACTCTCCCGATCCCCTGCCGCTGCTGCCTCTCTTTGCTCTTGCTCACACCACGCTGCCTCATATGCAACAGCTGACCCTGACACCACGTCCGCTGCTCTCCTCCCTGCGTTCCTCCCTCCCCCCTCCTCCAACTCCCTATCAGCGCCCTGCTCTCTCTCTGCCAAACCCCCATCCATCTCACTCTCCCTCTCCTTCTTCTTCTTCTTTTTTGTCTTGCCGGGGCGAATCACCTCTCTGTTCTTCCGGGTCAGCCGCGCTCGCATGGGCTCTGGTGTGCACGGCCGCATGCTCCCCTGTGCCCCACCTCTCACCTCCCCGGTTCCCTCTGCCCCCCCCTCGCCCTCGCCCTCCCCCACTCCCTCTCCCCTCCTCATATCCCCACCCCCTGGCCACTTTCCCCCAGCATCTACAGCATCGGCCCAGGCGGCAATGCCCCTTCTCTGCGGCGCTTCTGTGAAGGCAGCTTCGCCTCTCGCCTCTGCTCTCTGCTGCTCCATTCTGCTGCTCCTCGCCGTTTTGCGGAAGGGGGAGGAGGACAGGGGGGAGGCGGACAGGGGGAAGGCGGACAGGGGGGAGGCGGACAGGGGGAGGCGGACAGGGGGGAGGCGGACAGTGGGGAGGCGGACCGGCGGGATGGGGACCTAGCAGGGCACGACATAAGTGAGGAGGGGGAGGGGAACGAAGGGGAGGAGGTAGTAGAGAAGGAGGAGGAGGTGGAGGAGGGGAAGGCAGCCGTGGGTGTGCGCAGCCCAGCTACATCAACCCTCAGCCTCTCCTTGGCTGCTCTCCGCTTCTCCTTTATCACCCTCTTCCGCTCCTCCTGCTCCCGCTTCTCCTGCTCCAGTCGTCTTAACTCCTCCTCCGCCCTCTTCCTCTGCTCCCTCTCCCGCTCCAACTCCTCAAGTACCTTCTGCCTCTCCTCTGCTCGCACCTGCTCCCGGATCCTCTCCTCCTCTCGCCTCCTCGCTTCCTCACTCCTCTCCTCCTCCCCTCTTCGCCTCTCCTCCTCTGCTCGCCGTCTCCTCTCCCCCTCCCTCCTCTCCTCCCCAATCCTATACTCCTCCCGCCTCCTCTCCTCCTCAACCGCCTCCTCGCGCCTCCTGTCATCTCGCCGCCTCCCATCCCTCCACCACCCATCATCATCCGTCTCCTCCTCCTCCCCCTCACCCCCACGGCTCGGGCCATAAAGGTCCTCACAGCCCGCATTTACCCTCGCTCCCCTTCCGTTACCTTTTTGCCACCCATGCCCATGCCCATGCCCATGCCCATTCCCATGCCCATGCCCATTCCCATACCCATTCCCAGTGCCATTCCTGCCTCTCCAAGTATCCCTGTTAATCACAACTTGCTCCTCTTGCTCCTCTTGCTCCTCCTCCTCCTCTCCCTCCTCTCCCTCCTCTCCCTCCTCTCTCACTTCTTCATCTTCTTCCTCCTCTTCCTCCTCCGCATCCCCTCTGCTCCACCTCTCCTCCTCTCTCCACCCTCCCCTCTCCCCCTCCCTCCACCTTCCCTTCACCTCATCTCCAGCAAATTGCCTCATTTTACTTCCCCCCACCTGCCCAACACTCCTCTCCCCCCTCCCCTCTCTCACCTCCTCCTCCTTCTCCCTCTCCTCAACCCCCACCTCATCCTCCCATTCCTCCTGTCGACTCCTCTGACTCTCTGCGTCCTGCCACAGGGTATCATCAATACCCTCATATCCCCGTGCATTTACGGCCTGAGAATTCCTGCTTGCTTGGTGCGGGGCCAACCGCCCCTGATCCCTACCCTTACCATGCGGCCCTAAACTGTCTGGCTCACTCTCTGCCCTGCTCTCCCCCATCCCATTACCGCCGTTTACCCTATCGTTGTGCACTTCCCCTGGCTCCTTATCACTCTCCCCGTTCTTTCCTTGCCTGGTGCACGCCTGCACTCCCCTCCCTGCCCGCTCACTACTTGCCACAGACTCGTTGTCCTCCTCTCGTACCTCCCCTCTTCTATCCCTCACACTCCCTTTCTCACTCTCTTTTTCACTCCCCTCCTTACTCCCCTTCGCACTCCCCGCCTCACTCCCCTCATCGTCCTCACTAGGTGCGAGGCACACAAACCTTGGCTGCTTCCCACTGCCTTCCGCAGCTCTCACTAACCCTCCCTGGATCCCATCGCCTTCCCCCTGCTCCCTCCCCAAACCCCCACCACCACTGCTGCTCCCAGTGGGTGATCTCAACACGCGGGCTGCTGCTGTGGCGGGCCGTGCTTGGACCGCTGCCTTCTCCGTCAACAAGCCACCAGCGCCAAGGGAGCTGCTGAGAGTGCCACCAGTGCGGGAGGAAGATTGCCATTCCCCCCACAACCCACTCCCCCCTGACGACCGCAACCTCCCCCTCCCCAACCCCAGCCCCAGCCCCTTATCCGCCCTGCTCCCGCCCAGCAGCTCCCCCAAGCCTCCCCCCCCCGGGGCATCCCCCCCTCTGGAGGGGCCAGCGACAGAGGCGGAGCGGAAGCCAGCAGTGCGCGGGCGGGCAGAGGCGTCTGCGGGGGCAGGGCGGAACACATGCTCTTTTGCCCCTGCCTCTCCCCGTGCTGCTGCTTGTGCTGCAGTGGATGCTGATGAGGACAGGGGTGATGATAGGGAGGATGCTACCCGAGCAGGGCCAACAGTGCCAGCAGTACCAGCTGCAGCACCAGCAGCAGCACCAGCAGCAGAACCAGCAGACCCAATGGCACCTTCACCTTCATGCTCCCCTGCGCCATCCCCCCCGCCCACCTTCCCCACCTTCCCCCCCTTCCCCCCCCTGCCCTCCCCCAGCAGCACCCCACTCCCCAGCCGCGCCAGCCCCAGCAATCCCCCCGACAGAGTGGACGCCAGGCGCCCTGCCATGCGTTCCGCCACTCCCCCCGCGCCCCCTCCCCTGCTGCCCCCCGAAGGGAGCACCACCCCCCCTGCGCCTATCCCCGCAGCCTGGCATGCGTCTAGGGTTCGGGAGATGGTGCGGGCAGGGGGGCGGAGAGAATGGGAGGCGGAGGAGGAGGGGGAGGAGGAGGCGGAGAGGGAGGGGTCGGGTTCAAGGAGGGCGACACAGGACTGCTGGCGAAGGGGAGGTGATATGTGGGGGAGGCGGGGATTGGGTGAGAAAGGTGACCGCTGCTGCTGTTCCTGCTGCTGCTGCTGCTGCTGCTGGTGGCGCTGGTTTCCTGCGAGCAGACCAAGGTTGCTGCGGGCGCCGCCAGTGTTGCTGCTGCTGCCGTTGCTCGTGGCAGCGTCAGCACTGCTATTCCGGATCACACGAGGGGAATGCGAGCCGTCGCCATCACTTCTTCTCCTCTCCCCACCCTGCACCTCATCCCTCTCCCAGTCTAGCACTCGGTTCCCCTGTCCCCTCCCCTGTCCCCTCCCCTGTCCCCCGGCCCCTTCCTCCCTTCCCCCGTCAAGCGCCTCCACATGCGCCAACGCCTGCAGAGGCATCGAATCCCTACGTGCCAATCTCTCCCCCCCAGAAGTCAGCCTGTCTCCCACACCTACCGCTGCCTGTATGGCCGCTTCTGCCGCCCAGGACATGCTGCTGTGCCGCCCGTGGTGCGACATTGACCGCAACCCACGCACACTTACGCTCCCCCTCCCCAGCCCACTCCCCTTCCCCATAACCACCCCCATAGCCCCTCTCATCTCCCCACCCCTGAAGATCCCCTCCTTCCTGCGCTCCGCACTCCCCTCACCAGTGTGTTTCACGCCCCCTGTAGTACCACCTCCACTATAGCTCCCCCCGTTACTATCACTCTCACTATCGCTGTTACCGTTACTGTTACAATCACTCCCCTCCTCATGCAGCCGTCTTAGGGCACATGCTGACATGGACACCCCCCGAGACAACCGCCCCCTTCCCATCCCCCCACCGTGCAGCATCACACTCACACCCAACCACTCCTCCTCCATCTGCTCCCCTCTTCGCCCCTCCTCTAACCTTCCCCCCCGCCCTACCCCCTCCGCTAACCCCCCCCCTCGGCGTTCCTCCTCCCCCTGTTCTCGCCCCCTCGGCTCCTGAGAATGGCTCCCAGATTCAAAGGGAGCACCGCCAGTGACTGCCTGATGTTGCACCCCTGCTGTCCCTGTGCACCCCTGCCCTGCTGTTGCAGGAAGCGCAAGGGACGCGGGCCGCAGCACCATGCCCGCAACCACCTGCCCCTGGGGGGACCTCAGCCCTGCCTCAAAACACATCACTCCCCCTCGCGCCACGCCCTCCCCTCTCCCTCCTCGCCGTTCCTCCTCCCCTACCGCCCCTGCCTCTGCTCCTTCCTCCTCCTCCCCATCTCCCCCCCCCAGTTCCCGTCCCTCGTTGTCGTCACCCCTCATTCTCCCCTTTCTAGATCCACCGGTCAGTCGACTCCCGCTCTCCTGCGGCGATCTCTTGGCACCAGCCGCATTACCTGCACTGCCACTCTCCCGTCTCGCGCTACTGCTACTGCTGCTGCCAGCAGTGGCCCGGAGGTGGCGCGGTGTGGCGGGTCCGCTCGGCGACTCAGCACTGCTACCCGTGGGCGACCGCAGGTAGCTGCTGCTGCAGGAGTGCGGGGAGCGCGAAGCACGCTCCTCCTCCTCCTCCTCCTCGTCCGCTTCTTCCCCTCGATCCGCTGCTTGCCCATCCTCTTCTCTTCCCCTCCCCCTCCTCCCCTCTCCCTGCCTCCCCCTTCCCCACTCCCTCTCCCTCTCCCTCTCCCTTTCCTCCTCCTCGTTATCCTGGATTGCAGTATCCCATCGCACCCCGCT
This sequence comes from Closterium sp. NIES-67, assembly GCA_027943415.1. Classification (NCBI taxonomy): domain Eukaryota; kingdom Viridiplantae; phylum Streptophyta; class Zygnematophyceae; order Desmidiales; family Closteriaceae; genus Closterium; species Closterium sp. NIES-67. The sequence goes on along the minus strand of BQMB01001501.1, from coordinate 278,836 downwards.
TTTCCTCCTACCGATTCTGGCTCTCTGCCCTGCCGCCTCACCATGATCGTCTGCTAGTACTGCTTCTGCTGCCGCTGCCGCGCCTCCTACTCCTCGTGTTCCTCGCCCCGGTGCTCCTCCTACTCCTCCCGCTCCTCCCCCTCTTCCCGCTCCTCCCGCTCTTCCCGCTCCTCCCGCTCCTGCTGCTGCCGTACCCGCTGTGTGGCGGGGAGTCGAAGCATGGAATGCGCCCGCCTCTATCCCCATCCCCCTACTGCCGTACGACGACCCCCCCACGCTGCTCACCGCCCGCCGCATCCTCCGCGCGCGCCCCCCTGCGCCCGCCGTCCCCGCGAACCGCGGTTTTTCCCGCTCGCTGCCCGCGCCTTCCCCCCCCCACGGCGCGCCCCACCCCGCCGCGGCGCTGTCCGCCTCGTCCGACTCCTGGCTGGAGCGCGACTGTCGGCTGCTCCTGTAGCTGCTCGTGTCGCCTGTAGAGTAGAGCGATAGGTCGCAGAACGTGTCGCCCGTCGCATAGGGCGACATGTCGCAGCTCGTGTCGCCTGCCTCCTCGTCTTCCCCCTCCTGCTCCTCCCCCTCCTCCTCGTCTCGGTAGTTATCTACAGTCGTCGTCGTATTCCCGCCGCCCCACCGCCCCGTTGCGCCCTCGCGCGTCTCCTCCGCGCCCTGTCGCGAAACTCTTGCCATCGCCGCACCGTCCGCGTGCTCGCTCCGCCTCCCATGCCGCGCCTCTCTCTCCTTCCGGCTGCCCGCCTCCTTGCTCCGCGTATTTACGTGTTCCCCGCGTTCCGCGCGCCCCTTCCCTGCGCGGCTGCTGCAGCCCGCGGAGAGGCCGCGGGAGTTCGGGGAGTCGAAATCATTGGCGCGCAACATGAGTGCGGAAACCTCCATGGATCCCGTGCGCCGCATCGAGCGCCGCACTGAGCTTCGCGGGGGCCACTCCTCCGCCATCTCCGCCATCTCGGCCATTTCCGCCCTCCCCTTCCCCGAATACCGAATTCTAGGCGCCTCAATACCAGCTTCCGCCCCCCCTTCCCCCAAATACCCGTCCAAGCAGCCGGACGCGCCGCTGCGGGCGACGTGCCCCCCCCCGCGGCGGGAGTCGAAGGCGGAACGGTGGCGCCTGGCGGCGGAAGCAGTATCAGCGGGGTGGCAGCGGGGCGAGGGGAAGCATTCCCCGCCATCCTCGTCGCCCAGCGGGGCGTGGCTGTTCCGCGCGGGGTTGTGCCACGGAGCTCCCGCTGACTTACCCCGCGCGCTGCCCTCCCTGCCCCCGCTAGTGGCGGGGCGGACAGCACCGGCGGAAGTGTGACGGCCGCCACCGCCTCCGCCGCCGCCACCGCCGCCGCCGCCGGTAGTGGGGCGCTGCATGTATGCGGATGAAGATGCCATTGGTGGGATTGCCGGTTTAACGTAGGTAAGTATTAGGCGATCGAGACGGAAATAAGGAACGCATCGTGACTTGCTTGGGCTAGTAGAGTGTGGTTAGCGTTAAACTTAGAGGCCTAATAACGATGCGCTGGCGTCAGCGGGCTAAGAGCTATGGGGAAGGTTACTCCTGATAGTTCAGGCGAGCAGAGGGAACGCGACTGGTTGGGGTGACAATAACGGTGTCTTACACGTGTACACTCGCTCATGAACCTGCACTTCAGAAAGAAGTCGAAAACACTAATTCGGAGGAGTGTGGTTGGTGGGTGGTGGTGTAACGCTGTTGCATTGTGGGCATTCGTGCGTGACTGGCGGTGGTGCGACAGGGCCATTGGTCTCGGCCAAGGCAAACCAAACCATACCAAATACTGTACAGTACAACTGCCCTGCAGGCAGCACACCAGTGATGCAGGGAGTTGCTGCTGGTGAAGGGAAGGGGAGGGGAGGGGAGGGTGAAGTGAAGTGAGGTGTACCCTTGTTGCCCGAGTCAGTCACTCGAGTTTCTTGGGCGGCAGGGACTGAAAATGCCACTTTCCTTTCGCAGACCTCGCCACGGGCAGATGGGACTGTGAGTGTTGCTCTTGGGTTACCCTCTTTGTCATACGCGGGATGGTGGGATGGCGAAAGGGGGGGCTACATTTGTTCGATCATCAACAGCTGGTACCCCCTTGATTTTTTTGCGATGTCTTGCACCTAATTACGAAATTTCTGAAAAGCAAAGTAACACAGCCCACAAAGCAGCTCGTGGGTTCGCTGCGACTCCGCCAGTGTTGATGCCCAATTTCGCACAAGCTCCAGGCGAAGTGGTTTGAGGCGAGGTTGGACGGGCAACTGGGGTTTGTCACGGCAGGCAAGCTCCATAACTGCCGTTGTACAGTAGTGAGTGGAAACAGTGCACACCATGTGCTTCAAAACGGGGTGCGGTTGCCCGTGCTAGAAACAGAAGTGATGCAGGAAGCTTTTGTGAGTGAACCGAGACAGGACTGACTGGGGCAACAAGGGTACAAACGATGTCCGCAAAGTGCCCTGCGCAAAGCAAATCCCAATTGCACCCTCTAGCCCAATAGAAGAAGTTTACGGGCAGTATCCGTTTCGAGAGAGTCCCCCGCGCCGGCAACTGTGCTGAGTCATCATGACAGCGGGGATGAACATGCGGACAGCGACGAAGCAGTTGCAGCCTTCTGGTTTTCGCCACATATTTTCGGACGGCGTCGCGAGGGCGGTTCGTCCAGGCCCAAATGACCTTTCGCGTTTTTCGCGAAGCCGCGAAGGACACGAGCGCAATGGAAATCTACGGAACACCGCAACGGGAAACGCCTCGATGACTCAGCATGGCATGACCCCTTGGCAGCTGACTGAACTAGAGCCCTATTCGGTCGAAACTACTCCACACTTATCAAAGCCGCACAAATTGTGAGCAAATGTCATGTTCGTGACCTATTGGTTGAGCTAATTAAACAGCACTTGGGGTTGTTTCTGATCGTCGCAGTGCAAAACAGCGTAACCGTGGTTACATACGCAATCTGAACTCTGCCACCCAACCTTCCCCTATTGCGACAAAATAAGTTACCAACGAGCTCACCCTGAATCCCTCGCTTCTAGCAGCGAAAGCTGGCGAAATAACAAATCGACAGAAGCCCCCGCGGCTCGAAAAGGTGGCTTTCCTCTCTCGGGCTCAAGCTGTACTCTACTGCAGTGCAGTGGACAGGGAGAAGGGGAGGGAGAGAAAGGACAACAAGGGGGAGGTGCCACTGCTGTCCAGGTGCAGGCAGGACAGGAGTCCGTCCGTCCAGTTTCCTGAACGCCCACCGCCCCCACCACCGGCTCTCGTGCTGTACGCAAGAAAAATGGGCCTGGAGCGGATGCCGTGGTGGCTGGGCCTATTTTTTAAGGGTAATTAGCCGTATTCAAGTATTTTCAGAGTTTCTCCGCAGTCCATTCCGGATGTTTTACGAGTGACGCACACCGGGATTCCGGAAAATATACAAGTGTTCTTGGGCCGGGTTCCGGAAGAATCAGAATGCCCCTGTGGCCCAACCTGGAAAATATTTCCCCCACCCCACCACCTACCCCCTTACCTCCCCACCTCCTGCTATCCCACCAACCCCCCCCAACCCCCCCCCCCCCCTCTCCCGCCTCCCCCCTCCCTCCCCTTCCACTGTCTCCTCACTTCTCCCCTTACAACAGTGGCAGTCTCTCAAAGGCTAACGAAATGAGCTGTCTTAGCATGTCAGTGGTGCGAAATCACTCAGCACAGGGGAGAAACGCTGTCAGAATAGCTCGAGCCTTGATTCCGGAGTAAACAGAATTCGCCAAGCCCCCAACTCGGACGAAAAAGAGTGGGGGTGGGGGGGGAACTTGGGAGAAACAGACCCTCCCAAAACCTAGCGTAGGCCCTGGTGGTGGCTCGCTGCCTGGCTGGACTGATTTGCCGCACCAGCCAGCAATGTCATAGTTTTCTCTCGGTTCTGTAGCTGAACGGAATGGTGCTCTAGAACCATGCATTTCCTTCTATTGTATAGAAAGCTCAGCATGAAGCCAACTAACTACCAGAATTATTCTACACATCATATTCTTGTAATTAATCTGGATAAGCTATAAATGCATGGCATAATATCATGTAAATTAATGTTTTATACGTATAATGTTGCACGTGTTCCAATCAGCGCCGTGGGAGCTCCCAAGTCTCCACCGTAGCACACATATTCATCACCCTCTTTTGTGATGAGCTTGAGGGTAATCATTCTTGATCCTTGTATGCAGGCACTGGCTGTTTCGCAATATGGTGATGTATAGCGCAGGTATCGAGGCAGCCTGCGACGCGTTTTCGATTGGCAGACTGGTGGTGACCAGCGTGACGCGCCACTTCCAGGAAGGCTGCCCGCTTTTGTCGGTGATTCCCGCGCTGCACTCCCAGATTTTTCGGGGAGGAACTGATGGATGGATGGATCAGTGGTTCCGGGCGCTCCCTGAACCCTGGTCGAAGGCCAATCTGTCACGACGAGGACTGAGAAGGTCAGCCGTAATATCAGGGTACAAAAATCACAAATCTTCAATTCGACGGGGTAGTGCATGGTTCTTCGTTTCGGAGTTCAAAGTCCCAGTTTGGAAGGCCCTGTAAAAAACTTATCCGTGCGGGAGAGGATTTAGTAGACCTCTATCCCTCGGTGGAATCACATCTAAGGAGATGGGGGCATGCCACTGTTCTTTTAATGCTTTTCCTAGAGCGTGGTGCAAGTACCTTCGGGTGGGGGCGACCGGCGACTTTAGGGGCAGCCCAAGCCAACCCTTCTTAAAGCGAGGGTCTCAAGAGGCGCGAAACCAAATCCAGAAGGTTTGGTTTTGGGTTGACGAAATGAGCGAAACAGTAACAGCGCCCAACCAGCACCCCTCACCACACCTCGCAATTTTCGAGACCCCCCCGAAACCAAAACCTTTGGATTTGGTTTTCTGTTTCTTGAGACCCTTGCTTTAACCATAAAGCTAATCTACACTTGGCAACTTAGTCCCAATAAAAACCCTTTTTGTTAAATATTCCCGTCTAAATAAATAAAGCGCGACTCGCAAACATCGTGTTTCAGTGTCGGGCTTCAGCTGTATGTACCCAAACTCAACCGCCACCCATTCCGCCCGTCGGGCGCCGCTGGGTGCCCAGGTCATCGGTCGCCCGAAGCTGACCACCCTCACACTGGCACCCCCGGGGAAAATAGGGGGATATAGAAAATATCGCAGGTTTGGTGTACTGCCTGACTGCCAGCTGGGGTCTCTCTCACCACAAGAACTCGCGATGGGCGACGGGTACCTGTAGCCTTCCCTGAACCCAAATGATGCCACAAATTTCCGGGGGTAATCACCATAAACGCAAATGGAGTTTCTTCTTCACACGCCTGTGCTTCCCAGTCAAGCGATTCTCCCTCCCACCGCCGTCAAATGAGCAACAGCCATTTGGTCCGTTTGGTTTGGTTGGTGCACGAACACAGATGCTGCTGCCCTGCCGAACACGAAATCTCTTACGTCACCTCCCCGCTTGAGCTCCAACCAGAAACTCCCTCCAGCCAGCCAGCTGCACCGGGTTGGTACAGCCGAGGCTGATTTCATTGCCCTCCTTTCAGCCCACATTCAATCAAACCGATTGTTCTGAGAGCGTCACACGTCCGTCGCCCTCGCCTCTGCCTTCGCCGTCGCCGCCGTTCCTCCTCGACCGCGCTTCACCGTCCCGCATTGCGCAGATGGGTTCCGCAGCGCGTGTATCGGCGGCGGTGCTGAGCTGCGTGATGTTGCTGCTGTGCTGCAGCAACATGGCCATGGCTGCCGTCATCCAGCCCAAACAAGGTAAACCGGCCATTTACCACCAGTGCGACTTGACGAAGACGAGAACTCGCTAACAGTCCCACCTTTTTTATCTGGAACCACCTGGATCGCTTTGAGTCGACTCAAAACACGCCTTTTTTTATCCGGAACCACCTGGATCTGAATATTAAAGAAAATCCCGGGTCTTACAACAATTCCCATCCGCGCCACGCCCTGAGACATGTAATTCACGCGCCCACAGCGATCACCGCGGCCTGCGTCTCATTCGCTCGCAGCGATCTTTCATGGTCCGCGCTACTAGCCCATCTTCTGCCGTTCCTGTCCTAGTCTTCGTGGTTGCCAGCCGAAGTCCCATCCCCTCATTCGAAGCCTCCCTCCCCTCCTTGCATCCTCCCGGCCCGCCGCCTCCTGGTTCCTCGACTGACGTTGCCCTGTCTCAATCATTTCGTTTCTGCTCTGTCTCCTCGTTTCTCTCCCCTGCTCGGCGCGCAGTGACTATTCTGCAGGAGTGCCAGAAGGCATGGGGGCAGACATTCGCGGGATGGGCGCCGGGGGCCAACTGTGCGACGGCGGCGAAGATCACGTGCGACGCCGCGGGATACGTGACGTCCATGTGAGTGTCGCATCGCACGGCCTAGACGAATTCATCGCAGCGCGGTCCGTGCATGGTGGCATTTGCGTTCTGAGGCCAGAGATTCCCGTCTCCAGCAAGCATTCGCATCGTATTCGGGCATTGTCAACCGCAATTGCCTACCGCGAATGCTGGCCATAACATCGTTGCTGTCGCAACTAACGGCCATGGCGTCTTTTGCCGGCATCCCTTTCCATCATCGCTCGCCCTGATGCCACTCCCCCTCCCTCTCTCCTTTCCGTGTGTTCTTATCCGTGCCTTTCTGCGCGTGCGCCTTTTCCGTGTGTGCGGTGTGCGCCTTTCCGCGTTTGTGCTTTTCCTCGTGCGCGCCTCTCCGCGTGCGCCCCTTTCCGCGTGTGCGCCTCTCCGCGTGCGCCCCTCCGCGTGCGCCCCTTTCCGCGTGCTCCCCTTTCCGCGTGCGCGCGTGTCCCGCTCTGCCGCAGGAACATGTCGGGATTGGTGCTGACGGGCAGCCTTCCCAACAGCCTCTTCATGCTTGACAAGCTCACCATGCTGTGAGTGGACTGCCGCGCGCGCCAGGGAGGGCCCAGGGAGAGCCCGGGGGAAGTCCGGGGGAAGTCGGGGGAAGTCCGGGGAAAGGCAACTCCAGGGGTAACCCAAGGGCAATTCGAGGAGGAAGTACGTGTGGGGAACTCCAAGGGAGCTTCAGAGGAAGACTAGGAGACTTGATTTTGCAGGGTGTTTTTGAGAATTCTCAAAAACACCCTGCAAAATCAAGGGGTAACCCAAGGGCAATTCTAGGAGGAAGTACTCGTGGGGAACTCCAAGGGAGCTTCAGAGGAAGACTAGGAGACTTGATTTTGCAGGGTGTTTTTGAGAATTCTCAAAAACACCCTGCAAAATCAAGGGATAACCCAAGGGCAATTCTAGGAGGAAGTACTCGTGGGGAACTCCAAGGGAGCTTCAGAGGAAGACTAGGAGACTCACAGGCCATTGCTCGCGCTACTCGCGCAGGATCTGCTCTGTTTTGTTTCGACCGATGCCCCAGCCGCATGCTGTTTGGCGCCGCACAAAGTCGCAATTTTACGTGGTGGTCCGTTCCCCGTGTATTTCGTGTATTCGTGTATGCATCTGTGTCTGTGTGTGTCTTCGTGTGCGTGCGCGTGTGTGCGTGCGCGTGTGTGCGTGCGCGTGTGTGCGTGCGCGTGTGCGGGTGCGCGTTGCGGCGAGCAGCGACTTCACGTACAACCGTCTGACGGGCGGCATCCCCATCACCGTGGGCATCGCCAACAAGCTGCAGTGGATGTCAGTACACCACACCACACCACACCACACCCGGGCCCTCCAGGCTCCGCCCCATGCCACGCACGCACGCACGCATGCCACCACGCACGCACGCACGCACGCACGCACGCACGCATGCTCCTCATTGCTTTCACCGCATCCCACTCCTCCTTGACCCGCCTACTCCTTGTCTCGTTTTCCTTCGCGTCCCACCTTTTCCACATTCTTGGATCTCAAGCTTCCAAACACGCCGGCCCTTTATGCGCCGTGTATCTCCGCGCGCCGTGTATCTCCGCGCGCCGTGTATCTCGCGCGCCGTGTATCTCCGCGGCTCCCATTGTTTGGCTCTCAAACTCTTCTCTCGCCCCTTATGTCACTCTTGACTCTTCCCTCCTCCCTCGCTCCCTTTCTTGTGCATGCATGCTTGCGTGTCCGTGTGCGTGTGCGTGCGACCGTGCATGCGCGCGTGTGTGCGTGTCTGTCTGTATGCGTGTGTGTGTGCGTGTGTGTGTGCGTGTGTGTGCGCGCGCACGACCCCAGGAGTCTCTCGCGCAACAACTTCGACGGCATGGTGCCGCTGCTCAACACCCTTGCGCAGCTCTCCTACCTGTAAGCTGCCTCCCCCTCCTCAGCTCTTCTTATCTCCCCAATTCCACTCCCAAACCCCCACATGCACTCCCGTGCTACTTCCTTACAAAAGGTATTCTCTCCCCTCTCTCGCCCCATCCTCTCCCTCCTTACCCCAAATCCTCCCTCGTTTCCCAACCCCTGCCTTGCCCCCCCAATCCCCCCACCCCCCTGTCCCCCCCCTTTCCCCCCTCCTTCCTGTCCCCCCCATGTCTCCCCGCCATGTCTTCCCCCCATGTCTCCTCCCGCGTGCGTGGCGCGTGCAGGGATCTGAGCACCAACGGGTTCATTGGCGAGCTCTCCAGCCTGCCTCCTGCGCTCGCTTACTTGTACGAACCGATCTGCTCCTTGCTCCCTCCTCCCCACTCGCTCCCTCCCCACTCGCCTCCTCTGCTGATTTAAATCCAAGGTACTGGCAAGTGTATTCTGCCCTCTTCCTCTCCCCCTCCTCCCTCACCCATTCGTGCCCCCCCTGGTGCGTGCCTCCCTCCTCCCTCCCATCCCCCTGTTTCTTCCCCTCCCTCCCTCCCTCCCTCTCTCCCACCCGCCTGTCCCCCCCCAGCAACGTGCAGTACAACCAGTTCACGGGCTCCATCCCTGCCGCCCTCGCCACCCTCACCAAGCTCACCTACCTGTGCGTGCCTCACATGCTGCTCATGCCATGCCTCCAACGGCCACCCGTCTTCCCCTGCTCAACTACCCTTCTTCTGCACCTCCTCCTCTCCTTGGACAACCATTTTTCGCGCCTTTTTCCACAATTGCACAGCACCGCATGGCACCACAACGTACAGTTGTACGGCCCCCCCCATCCCCCCCTCTTCACAGTTGTATCATCCCCGCTCCTCGTTTCCCCGCTCCTCGTTTCGAGCTTGTGCCCCTTTCCCCACCTTTGTACCACCCTGCCCCCTCCCTGCTCCCTCCCTACCCTCTCCCTACCTCCTCCCTGCGCCCTCCCTGCCCCCCTCGCAGCAACTTGAAGTCCAACCAGTTCTCCGGTGCCCTCCCACTGGCTCTAGGGAAGCTCGCCAACCTGCAGACTCTGTGAGCGCTGCTCTCCTTCCTCTCCTGTCGCTGATCCCCCTCCGCCTCCATCCCTCTGCCTAATACCCTCAGCTGCTGTCGTTGGTGCAAACCCACTGTCGTTGCCTTCACGCTGTATCCATTCCCTCCCTCCTCTCCCTTCCCTCCTGTCCCACACTTCCCCTCTCACACGGCCGCCTTCCCCTGAATCGCATGCAGTCTATCCCCTATTCCTTCCCACCCCATGCCCCTCCCCACAGCAACATTGGCACCAACGCCCTCACTGGCCCCATTCCTGTGGGCATCTCTGGCCTCGCCAAGCTCACCTCCCTGTCAGTGCCTCTTGCCCTGTGCTCCTCGCCCATGCTCCTCCTATCACTCTCTCTCCATAACTGCATCCGCCCTGCGTTGCTGCTGCTGCTGCCGCTGCTACTACTACTGCAGTTGGTCACCATTATGGAAAAACAAAGCGAAGTGAATCGCAGCTCACTCATTCGATCGGTTTCTGTCTGTGGCGTGCTGGCGTCCTCGGACATGGCAACACAATGGCATGGCACCTGAATGGTGAACTGTGTGGCATGGCATGGCATGGCATGGGGCAGGGACCTGAGTTACAACAAGCTCAGCGGACCTCTTCCATCTAGCCTTGGCGCTCTTCCTGTGATCCAGGCCATGTGAGTTTTTGATTTTGCAGGGTTAACCATGATGGCAAAATGCGTTGCGAGGCAGCGGTTCTAAAGGCCATGCGAGTCTTGAGGCGCCTCAAAAGGCCATGTGAGTCTTGAGGCGCCTCAAAAGGCCATGTGAGTCTTTTTCATATGAATCGGCAACGCCCTTCATATCGCCTTTTCATGCCGTGTCTGGCTACCCTTCCGCTTCGCCTTTCTCTGCTTTTCTCCGCCCTCGCTCCCTGGCCCTCCATCTCCCACTCTCCCTCTCCGGCTCTCTTTCCTCCCTCCCCCTTTTTCTGTCGGTCTCGTTCTCATTCCTCACATGCATTCATTTTACAAATACTGGTTCTCGTCTTGCCTCCTAATCCACCACCACCACCACCACCCCGCCGCCGCCTCCCGCCCTCCCCGTGTCCGCCCTCCCCTTGGCAGCACACTCAACGAGAACGACTTAACGGGTGCCATCCCGCCCGCGCTTTTCACGCTCACCCAAGTCACCAACTTGTACGTTGCCTCCACCCTGCGTCCTCCCTGCCTCCACCCTGCGTCCTCCCTGCCTCCACCCTGCGTCCTCCCTGCCTCCACCCTGCCTGCACCCTGCCTGCACCCTGCCTCCACCCTGCCTCCACCCTGCCTCCACCCTGCCTCCTCCCTGCCTCCACCCTGCCTCCACCCTGCCTCCACCCTGCCTCCACCCTGCCTGCACCCTGCCTCCAAAGCCCCACCCTGTTTTCCCGCTCTGCCTGTCCTCTGTCATCTCTCTCTCTCATATCTCTGTTTTGTCTCTCTGCCTGGCGGCTGTGAGCAGGGGCCTCAAGGCCAATGCGCTCACCGGCAGCATTCCCGCCAGCGTTGGCTCCCTCGCATCGCTTGTCTACATGTGAGTCCCTTGGCGGCATCCCCCCTCCACCCCCCCGCCACCCCCCTGATGTTCTCCCGGTGACTTGCTTTGAGACGCCTCAAATCTAGATCCGTGTGTAATGAGTCGATTGCTGAGTCGACTCATAAATCGACTCATTACACACTAGATTGTTATCACATCCCAGGTCCCTCGCATTGCTTGTCTGCATGCGAGTCCCTTGGCGGCATCCCTATGTTCATCCCCGTGTCCCAGTCACACATTGCATACAGCTTTCTCCATCAGACCGCACATGGCAGCTTGACTTCCATCGCTGCTGCTGGCGCTTGCATACTGTACTGTCTCTCTCCAAGCGTTTCCTTTCCCCCCCCCATCCAGCCCGATCCCCCCATTCCATCTCCCTCCCCTCCCTCCTCGTGCATCCCTTCCTCCGCCTCTGTCCGTCTGTTGGGCTGCCTGCCCATGTGCCGGCATCCCCAGGGACCTGAGTGAGAACTCCCTCACGGGAACACTGCCAGCGGCCATGGGCAAGCTCGCCAAGCTCGTGGAATTGTAAGCACCTCCCGCCTCCCAAGCATCTCGCCTCCCAAGCATCTCGCCTCCCAATCCTCTCGCCTCCCAAGCCTCTCGCCTCTCCAACCGCTTGACAACACCCCCCCCCCCCCCACTCTTCATCCCCTCCCCTCCCCCACCATCCCGACCAACCCTAGCTGTTCCGTCCAGGCCACAGCTATCCATGTACAAGTTCATCTCAACCCACCCCCTGCTGTGCTTGCTGTGCCTGCTGTGCCCGCTGTGCCCGCTGTGCTTGCTGTGCCCGCTGTGCCCGCTGTGCCCGCTGTGCCCGCTGTGCCCGCTGTGCCCGCTGTGCCTGCTGTGCCCGCTGTGCCCGCTGTGCCCGCTGTGTGCATGTGGTGCAGCAACGTGAACTCCACGGGTCCGACCAAGGTGCTGTGTGCGGCGACCGGCGTGTGCGCCGTGAACCAGGTGGCCTCCTCCGCCTTCTGCCAGAAGTGCACCACCTTCTGCCAAGTCTGCACGCCCCCTGGAAGTGAGCCCCTTCAGCCCTGGTTGATTCTTAAAGCTGCCAGGGATTTTTCTCTTCCCTGTGTATGTTTGTTCCTGGCTGATAGATAGGTAGTTCTTTGAGACTTGCCCCACTGACATTCTGTGCTCCTTTCCTAGCCTTTTTTATTCGTTTTGTTTCTTTTTTATGCTTATTTTTTCTATTTCCAGTGGATCACTAAGCTTTCCTCTGTTTTCCCCACAATGGTTTTTGCCTGCAGAGAACACCAACTCCCCTCCAACGCCCACTCCTGCGCCAGTCGGTTCTCCTGCTGTTTCTCCTGCGCCTCCTCCTGCCACTGGAACCCCTCCTGCCGCTGCACCGCCTTCTGCCAACTCTCCTGTCGTTTCTCCTGCCCCCACTCCTGCCCCCACTCCTGCCCCCACTCCTGCCCCCACTCCTGCCCCCACTCCTGCCCCCACTCCTGCCCCCACTCCTGCCCCCACTCCTGCCCCCATTCCTGCCCCCTCTCCTGCCCCCGCTCCTGCCCCCTCCACTCCTGCCCCCACTTCTGAACCCACTCCTTCCCCCACTTCTGCTGCGTCGCCTGCTCCTGCTGCGCCCACCATCCCCCCAGTTGCCTCTCCCTCCACTCCTGCTCCTTCCTCCACTCCTGCTCCTTCCTCCACTCCTGCTCCTCCCTCCACCCCTGCTCCTTCCCCCACTCCAGTGGCACCAGCTCCCGCTCCTGTCACGGCCTCCCCTCCTGCTCCTGTAGCGCCCTCCCCCCCTGCTCCTGTCACGCCCTCCCCCCCTGCTCCTGTCACGCCCTCCCCCCCTCCTGTCACAGCTTCCCCTCCCCCTCCTCCCAAAGCTGGAGCTAGCTACCGTGCTAGTATTGGGACTGTGCTGGCCTCCCTCGTGTCGGTGATGGCACTTCCCCTGCTGCTGTAGAGAGGCTTGTTTCAGGCGTGTGTGTTTTGAAGGATGCGATGTCTGGGGGCTTGCCTTGTGCAACCTGGTGGTGGGAAACATTACTTTGCTTTTCAATAGTTGCTCGATGTGGATAACATGTGTCGCATAGATGATAATAGCAATCCAAGTCAAAGCATATGCCTTGTGAAGATGTGGTGTATATGAAATTGCCACTTCATTTCGTTTCGTAGCCTGGTTCATGGACTCAAAGCACCCTCTTTCTTGTCAATTATTACATTTATTGGCCGATCTGTGGAGCCGCGCGCATCGTGCAGCAAGAAACAACCTGCGCGTCGCGGCTCGCGAGCAGCATTCGTTGACCCTGTGGCCGCCTCACTCCCTCGCTCCCCCCACCCACGCTTCATTGCTTCATGTGCGCTTCGTTGACCAGTATCTCAATTCCGGCTTTCGAATTTCCCTTTCCCCTGCCAATGCATCCTCACCCCATAGCTCACTTTGTCTCCACCCACTTGCTGTGCTGGTCCTGCCCCCCCAACGTCATTTTCCCACCACCCCCGCCACCATTCTCAGCGCTTACACCTCACTCACGCCTCCACCCTCGGTTGGAATGGAGCACAACGCAACCAAGGATCTCCACTGAATCACTCACTTGGGCACAAGTAGTAACAGCGGTAGCGAACAAGGCCGTAGGGCCATGTCGCCGTCGTCGTCGTTGTCGTCGTCAGTGTTGTCATCGCCTCGAGTCGTCGTCACCGTGACGCCGTGGGCCGTCGCGTGCACTCTGCTGGGGCTGCTCGCGCTGGCCGCGGGGAGGAAATGGGAGCCGTCGCAAGGTATACCACTGGCATAGAGAACAGTATTACAGTACGGACAGCGTCACAGCAGCGGTAGTACCTGTGCCGCTAGTGTTCCTTCAAACTATCAAACGCCGCCGCATGACACGCGCGACTGCCCTTCAAACTGCCCGTCCAATGAGTCAATTCGGAATCTGCCTCGATGCAGTCCAGTCCAGTCCACTCCCCGCATCACTTAATTAATGTCGCCTGCCTGCCATTGTCCCCGCTGTCTGATCCCGCTCCTAGTGCCCCTTCTCCTCCTCCTCTTCCCCCTTCACCACCTGCAGCCCCTTCCCATCCCCCACCAACACCTATCGTCTTCACCATTCATTCCTGTCGTGTGTTGCGCACTTGTTAACCTCTCCCTCTTCCCCACCCGCCGCAAACCCTACCCTCCACGCTTCTTCCTGTTCCCTTCCTTCGCCACTCCCGGCAACCTCTTGCACTCGGCCCAACCCTCCATTTCCCCCCCCAATCCCTCCCTCTACCCCTTCCCCCACTCCCCCTCCCCCGTGCGCGTCTTCCGCATCATGCGCGGCGGGTGCGCGCGCGCAGCGGCGGTGCTGCTGGAGTGCATGCGCGAGTGGTGCGCGGACTTCTTCGGGTGGTCGTACAGCTCGCAGTGCTTCCAGGCGGAGCTCGTCACGTGCGACGAGGACGGCATGGTTACCAGCATGTGAGACCAGAGACAGTGGCGCCCACTTCTGCCAGTATTTGTGCTTCCCCGCTTCTACAATCACTGCTGGTTGTACGCACGTCATGACTTTCGAGTCGACTCAAAAGTCACCTCGCACGTCATGCGCGGATCGCACACCCAGTGGGTGCCCCAGCGAATCACCATGCGGGTGCGGCACATGCGTCGCTCGGCTCCTCCCCATGCCTCGTCCTCCGCCCCTCTATCAACGCCCCTCTCCCCATGCGTCTCCTCAAGGGTCTTGATCCGCAGTCGCCCCATCCGCAGTCGTGTCTCTTATCTCACAACGGCTCTAATTCCGCTGTCCTTGTGTGCGTGTTGTGCTTGTGCGTGTGTGTGGAGTGGGCGAGCAGGAGCCTGGTGGGCATGGGGCTCAACGGCAGCATCCCTTCCTCCATTGGCCTGCTCACCCGCATGACGTACCTGTGAGTGCGGCGCCTTGCCGCATGCACATGATGCATGCATACATAGAGCGTGGGCGGGTGGTGACGAAAATGCAGGGAGACAGGAACTTAAAGCATGAAGCACTTTGATAGCTGCTGTATCAAACCACATGGTGCATGCGTGGTGCATGCGTGGTGCATGCATGGTGCATGCATTGCGCTGCTGTATCTCACTTGTACGATATTGCATGCCGCCTTACTTTCTCTGCTGCTGCAGGGACCTGAGCGACAACCATCTGGGCAGCACCGTCCCACGCTCCCTGCAGCACCTCTCGTACATGGACACACTGTGAGCCGCCGTTGCGAACCGGCGTTTGAAATTCCTTCAAAACTAGCTTCCGTTGCCAACCCGCCACGAGTGCCTCTCTGTGCCCCACTCGGGTAATCAACAGATTGCATCCTTCGAGCATCTCATGATTGGCATGTTCTCTGTTCCCATTTGCGTCACCACTTTATGTGGTACCAATACACCCCCTCTCTCCCTCCCTGCTGCATTCCTGGCCCCCCAAACCTCCGTCGCCGCCCTTGTGCGTCTATCGTCTGGCTGTTTGTTCTGTGCCCTTTGTGCGCTGCAGCAACCTGGCGAAGAACGAGCTCAACGGCTCCATACCTGAGTTCATTGGCACGCTCACCCGCACCACCTTCCTGTGCGTTAACAACATGCATGGAGGGGCATGGAGGGGCATGGAGGGACATGGAGGGACATGGATGGGCATGGATGGGCATGGATGGGCATGGAGGGGCATGGAGGGGCATGGAGGGGCATGGAGGGGCATGATTGGAACGTTGCATCCCCTCCCCCCACCCGCTTTCCATTTCATATGCCCCTTGTGGGCTCACCAGCCTCACCTCTCACCCGTTGATCCTGGCAATATCCCACTATCAATACTGTGGCTCCGTTCTCTCTTCTCCACCTCGTTCAACCCTTTCAACCCTCTTATCCATTTTCGACCCTCTTCCCCCCGCCCAGCAATTTGGCGGGCAACCAGTTTTCCGAGTCTGTTCCTTCCAGCGTGGGAGACCTCGTTTCGCTGCACTACCTGTATGTCGGTTTGTATGCACAGAGGCATGGGATGGGGTGGTTCAAGCATTGTACTTGGCTGTTGAGTTGTGGTGGTGCATAAGTCTCAAGGGGATGCACCTTATACCCGTGGCATCACATGTACATCCTCCATCATTGCATGTGCTATCCGTCATTCCAAGTTCCAGCAGCAGCCTCATCATCATGTCATACATCCGCTCCTTTTCTTCCTCACCTTTTCTTCCCCGATATCTCCACTCATGGCAGCGACATCAGCAACAACTCTCTCTCAGGCGCCCTCCCGCCATCGCTCGGCAACCTCACCGACCTCCGGAGCCTGTGAGTCAGTTTTTGAGGCGCCTCAAGCATAGACTTATAGGCCTACCCCTCCCTCTATCACTAGGCAATCTCTCAGGCTTACCGAGCCTGTGAGTCGCTCCTCGTGCGCTCACCCATCCACCCACACCCTCAATTCCTACCTGGAGTTGCCTTGAGTTCCGTCCACGCTCCACACACACCAATCCACTACCTCCCGCTCACCGATCCCCTCTCATGTTCCCTCCCTTTGGATAGATACCCATTTGAAGACTTCTTAACTCTTCCCCATTGCCCTCACATCGCCCTCGCTCTCCCCTTCTGCGTGTTCCGCAGCAAGTTCAACTCGAGTATGGCGGCGCCCGTGTGCCCGTCCTCGGGCGAGTGCACGGTGCGGCAGAACATGTCCTCCGCCTTCTGCTCCGTCTGCGCTGTGTTCTGCCGAACCTGCGGCGGTGAGGCCCACATAGTGCCTCATCCCATTCCTGCCTTGCAACTTTCCTGTCTTGGCACATCCCTTGTCTTGGCACATCCCTTGTCTTGGCGCATTCCTGTCTTGGCACATCCCTTGTCTTGGCACATCCCTTGTCTTGGCACATCCCTTGTCTTGGCACATCCCTTGTCTTGGCACATCCCTTGTCTTGGCACATCCCTTGTCTTGGCACATCCCTTGTCTTGGCACATCCCTTGTCTTGGCACATCCCTTATCTTGGCACATCCCTTGTCTTGGCACATCCCTTGTCTTGGCACATCCCTTGTCTTGGCGCATTCCTGTCTTGGTGCTTTACTGTCTTGCCGCATTCCCTCCTGGCCCACTCCTGGATCCCCCCTCAAATTCTGCTCCATGCCACATTTTCCACCTGCCAGCTCCCCTATCACGCTATGCTCATGCCCTTCCCAACCACCCCCAGAACACCCCCCTCATTCTGAACAAACCCCCCCCAACCTTCTTTTACCTCCCCCATGTCCCCTTGCAGAACTGCTTGGCACCTCGGCCCCGGAGTCTCAGCCGTCCTCGGTTCCTTCGCCTCCGTCCCTTCCGTCAATCGCTCCCGCCTCTGCCTCGCTCCCACCCCCAGCACTCGCATCCCTACCAGCCCCTGCATCTCTCGCTCCACCCTCCCTCTCCTCCATCCCTCCCCCGCCCACCTCCTCCCCACCTATTCCTGCGCCTGTTTCAAATTCTGGCAATGCCACTGCTGCTGAAGGAAGCACTAGTGGTACCAGAAAGGAGGTGCCTGAGTCCGCAGTGGCACTGGCGGTGGTAGCAGCTGCGCTGGCAGCAGTGGCGGTGGCGTGTTTGCTCATGGGCGTGCGGTGGGCCATGGATAGAAGAGACAGGTCAGGGAACAAGGCTGCGTGGGAGCCGCCTGCTTGAGTTTTGAACAAAGCAGGCCTTTCCAATCTTCCGGAATGTTGACTGCTTGTGCTTGTGCTTACAGAGGCAGGCAGACCTCGACCTAGAATGCACCCCAACTCAGGGTTGAGGTCGCTCGCTACAATTGCCCCTTCGTTAGCGCTTCAATAAGAGTTATTCGCTTGTGAGTCAAAGTCTGACGGCACATGCCAAGATAACCATGTTGCTATGAAGTTTTAGGTGTAGAAAGTTACCGGTACCTCAAATCTTCTAACTGGGGCGAGAAATATCGGAGCAAATTTATCGGCAACTCGAGTGCAAATTTATAATTCGTGAGATTAGCTGGACCAACAGAACAAGCAGACCATTCAGGTCTCTGCCAGCGATTTTCAGACGTCCCAGTCAGCGTCCCAGCGGCCATTGACGGCTAGTCGCTTGTTCTACCTCTCGACCGGCCAGCGCGTGTGGGTTTTTTAAGTCGTCTACACGCGCAGGACGCGGGAACGATGGTGGCGCTTATTACGGGCGGCAGGGGCTTTCTGGGATCCCTGCTGGCCAAGGCGATTGCGGGGGGTGCACTGGCGGAAAGCGCGGACGCTTCGGCGGAGGAGAGGGGGGAAGCGGGTGGCGGAGCGGAGGGTAGTGCAGCGCGGGATAGCAACGATGGCGCAGGGGCGGAGGCAGACGTGAGGGTGATTACCGTTGATGTGACCCCTCCCAGTGAGCGCGACATTAACGCGCCCGGAGTCAAACACGTACGCGGCTCCTCTCCTCTCCTCTCCTCTCCTCTCCTCTCCTCTCCTCTCCTCTCCTCTCCTCTCCTCTCCTTCCTCGCGCCCTGCTCTCTCCACCCCTCCTTCTTCCGTCGCTCACCATCCTCCTTCGCCTGCACCCCTTAAAGCCAGGGACCCAGGGCTCTCTGTTCCCCCGGGTCCAGTTCTCCTCAGCATCAAGATGCTTCGCTCGTGAGGAGTCTGATTTAAGTTGTCCTCAGCATTCAAGTTCCCCCAAGAAGATAGAAAATCGTTTCCACTTTTCCTCTGCATCAAGACGTTTCGCTTCGTTGCTTCTCGTTCGTGCGTCCCCTCACTGCTGCTCTTGTCTCTCGCTAACCCACCTGTAAAGCGTCCTTCCATTCAGGTCACCGCCTCTGTGTGCCTCTTTCTCCCCGTGCCTCCCTCTCTCTCTCCCCCCAACCCTCGCTGCCCCCCCCACCGCCCCATCTGCTCGCATGCATTCCAACCAATCAGGTGGTAGGAGACATCACCGATGCCACGTTTCTAGCCGCTCTGATTCGTCCATCTGTCACCCAGTAAACGCCTCTTTCCTTCTCTTCCCCAACCTCTCCCCCCCTTCTCGGCCTCTCGTTCTCTCTCCCTAGCCCACCGTTTACTCCCTCCCTACTCCGTCCATTCTCACTCTCGCTCCCTTCCTCACTCGTCCCCTCACTCTCATCTGTCCTCTTCTCCCATCGCTATCTTTCTCCTCTCCCATTCCCCTTCACCTTCTCACTGCCCCCTATCCCTCCCGATCCTTCTTCTGACCACCCACTCTCTTTCCTCCTCTCACTCTCTCTGTGCGCGCAGCATATTCCACCTGGCGGCGGTGGTGAGTGGAGCAGCAGAGAAGGACTACGACCTGGGGATGATGGTAACGCGCTGCAGTGCTTGCCGTGTGCCATGTCTTGCCACCTGCCATGTCTCGCCACCTGCCATGTCTTTCCACCTGCCATGTCTTGTGGCGCACCATGCCCTTACATGCTCCATGCCTTTTCCATGCCTGTCCGCTCCGCGTCTCATGTCACATGTAGCTCCGCATAATCCATCCCCATGGCGCCACTTGCCATGCCATCCGTCCACCAATCCATAGCCAGAGGGAAATGGCCCAATACGTCATCATCACTGCACTGCATCACACTCCGCACGGCTCAGAGGAAAAGGTCATGTGCCACTGCCACACACACAAGCCACCCCCACTCTAAAACCATATTCTCACCCTCCCCAAGCCATATCCTTCCGTGAACCCTCAGTCTTCTGTCCCGCACTCCCATGCCCGCAGGTCAACTTCGACGCCACGCGCTGTCTGCTGCAGGCGTGCAGGGCGGCGGCCCACTGCCCTCGCCTCATCATGGCCTCCTCTGTCGCCGTCTTTGGTGCGCCGTCCAACAGCCCCTCCAACTCCCAGGTGCCGGTCCTCAACATGCTTGCTGGCTGGTCCTTGACAATTCTCTAACCCCAACTGCTCCACGGTCTACTGTTTACGGCCCATGGTCCACCGCACCGCAGCCCTCACGCAGGTGAGTTGGGTTTGAGAATTCTCGAAAACCAGGTTGACAATATTCTCCTCTCGCTTTCCCTTCTACCCAGCTCGTCTCTCTCGTAGCCTGCTTCTCCTTGTTTGCTCACCCAGCTGACCCTGCTCTTCCTATCCGCCTGCTCTTCCTATCCGCCTGCTCTTCCTATCCGCCTGCTCGTTCCGCTGTCGTCCCGGCAGGCTGCTTACACTGAAGACACCCCTGCTCTACCCCGATCCTCCTATGGCACTCAGGTACTTGTGCCACTGCCCCTGCCACTGCCACTACCACTACCAAATGGCACTGCTCTCTTGTATCAGCTCTCTTGCCAGTTACACTCCTTCCAGATAAGCCCGACCCCTGATCCTGCCCACTTTCTGCGTCTCATCATCCCACGGCGAGCAGAAGGCCATGGCACAGCTACTGCTGCCGGGCTTCAAGGTTACTTTGAGTCGACTCGAAAGTCACCCCCTCACTCTCTCTCTCTCCCTCCCTCCCTCCCCCCCACGGTGAGCAGAAGGCCATGGCAGAGCTACTCCTCTCAGACGCCAGCAGGCGGGGCTTCGTGGATTCAATAGTGCTGCGACTGCCCACGGTCGTCGTGCGCCCTGGCAGGTAAACACACAGCCGGAACTCAGCAGCCAGCAGCCAGCAGCCAGCAGCCAGCAGCCAGCAGCCAGCAGCCAGCAGCCAGCATACGTTCAAGTTTCAATCCACCCATTCTGAATTTCCTTCCGCCCCTACTTTCCAAATGTCAACCCCATCTCGCGCAATCCCCTCAGCTGTCTGCCACCCCCTGATTTGCACATTGCGGCACCCTCCATCGCAGCAGCTAGAATCGCAACCGCCACAAGCAATCACAGGCACAGCCTTCTTTCAATGGTTCATACGGCCTGCTCTGTGTCTGCTTTGTCTGCTGCCTTGTCCTAACCTCCCCTCTCCTGCCCTGCCCTGTCCTGCCCTGCCCTGCCCTGCCCTGCCCTGCCCTGCCCTGCCCTGCCATGTGCATGCGGCTGTCAGTCCCAATGCAGCGACGTCGTCCTTCTGCTCGTCCATCATCAGAGAGCCCCTGCATGGCAAGCCCGCCACCTGCCCCGTCGACCCGGCTCTGCCTCTCTGGCTGCAGGTGATGTGATGCTGGGAGGGAGACGTATGGGTTGGTATTGATCGAAGGTGGAATACTTTACAAGCGGGTTGCTCAGGCCTTATCACGCCCACCACCTCGCTTCAGGTGGTGCTGTCGGCGCCACACTGCTTCTGTTGGGAGCCACGTAGGTGGGCGATGTTACAGGCACGGTAACCACCTGCGCCCATGTGCACTCGTTTTTGGCCATGCCACAGATCCACAGACCACACATGCGTTTCGTCTTTTTCCCCACTTGGGCCAGCTAACTCCTCCTCCCTTCCTCCCCTCCCCTCCCCTCCCCTGCCCTCCCCTGCTCTGCTTGTGTTTCGTGCATGTGTGCAGTCCCCCCGAACTGTCATCCGCAACATTCTCCATGCGGCCCGCCTGCCGGCCCTGCCGCCCAACCACCCGCGCACCATCACTCTCCCAGGTCTCACTGTGAGTCATCCCACGCTCCAGTGCTCCACCTCCCCACTGCTCCTTTCTCCCTGCTCCTTCTCCCTCATTCTTTTTTTAAGGAAGATTCATGTCTGCAGAAGCTGAGTGGATGGCAGAAGAAAGAGACGGAAGGTTGATCCATCTTCAACTGAATCGCTGTGCAAGAAACAATGTTGAAACAATGTTCAAAAGGGCCCTGGCCAGGGCTAAGCTGTGAAGAATAACAGGAAGGATGAAACGATTGAACCACAACAACAAAGCATCTTCTCTCCCCATCTCATATTTGCGCAGAGACTGTAGGAGCAATCCGTTTCTGTCACATATTGATCCCCCTTGGCCTCATCTCCTTTCATGCCTCCCTGGCTCAGACGACAGCAGCAGAGCTGGTAGGTCAACTGCCGCGCTTTGGAGCCGACCCCAGCCTGGTGAGCAACTGCCTTGCCCTGTAGTAACACCTCTGCCTTTGCAGGTAAGCCTGTTCAAGGATTCTAATTTTGAGGCGCCTCAAAACAAGCCTGTTAAAGGAGATTAACTACTCATATGAACCTTTCCTCTCCCTCAAACGTCTCTTGATTTCGAGATTGCTGTCCTGGCTGCTGCCACTCCCAGCCATGCCGCATCCCTGCAGCATGTGTGCTGAACCTGTTTCATGTCTCCCGCTATTGTGTGTGTGCATGTGGCAAGTCGATGCAACTTTATTGCACTTTCGAGTGCTGCGTGTGGTGTGTGGCATGGGGCGTGTGGCTTGTGGCGTTTGGCGTGTGGCGTTTGGCGTGTGGCGTGTGGCGTGTGGCTTGGGGCGTGTGGCTTGGGGCGTGTGGCTTGGGGCGTGTGGCGGCGTGGCATGTGCAGGTGCAGTGGGTGCCTGACCCTTTCATCAACGACATAGTGGCATCATGGCCAGGCCACATACACACACCCACAGCCATCCAACTGGGCTTCCAACCGGACACGTGAGTGTTGTTGAGGCGCCTCAAAACCCGCGCGATACAGATCTAGTTCTGGGGCGTCTCAAAAGACATACGGTACACCGGCCCAGGGCCATCCATCCAACTAGGCTTCCAACCAGACACGTAACTCGCCATGCTCCTCATTTCACCATGTACATTTCAATTCACTATGCTCCTATTCAACCTCACCAAGTGTGCCACTGCCAAACTACTGCCCCCACCCCCCCACCCCCTCCCTCTCACTCCGTCAACTCTCCATTTTGGCCACCAGGGAAGTGGCATCCATAGTTGAGGAGTACGTGCAGGAGTACGTCAAACCCATGCACTGACCAGCATGCCATGCCTCCCCAAGCCTACCCATGCCTGCACCCATACATGTTGGTGTGCATCGGCATGCACATGTGTTTGCTACCTAGGTGTATCCTCGTAATATATTGCTATGCGTCTTTCCCAGTTCGCCTGAAATGCAGTATACTTGCTCATGTGAGGTTTACAGTAAGAGCTAGTGTACGTGTGTAGATCACTCCTCTTTGACAGCCTGAACCTTGGGTTGGGTTCAACGCGACAAGCTGGTTGCTTTTGGTAGACAGAGGAGGCTATCGAGACCTTATGTAGTACCTACCACTGCTTCAGACGAATTTGAGAGGTTTCCGTTTTTGGAGAATTGCATCTCAACTTCACAGTAGCATACACGGTACCGGTAGTTGTGCTTGAGCTGGCCGACTCATCAATCACATTTGAGCAAGCCCCGAGGTCTCTCAATCAATACATGTTGCTCACAGTAATACCGTATAAATAGCACCACAACATTTACAAGACCAACCACTTTCTCTAGCATTCGTCTAGTATACATGGAACCACACCTACACAACAGCACAAAAACCTGTCTGTGGACAATACCCTAGCAGCAGGCTACGAAGGATAGGCACAGTATGGCCCAACAAATGACAGCGATGCACACAGATGGGTTGAGCATATGTTGTAGTACCGGTACGACGTAACACAACACACGAGCGTAGGTTGTAGCACACACCCGACACGCGCAATCCACGGCGCAAAACAAGGCCTGCCTTTCACTCCAGCGGACATGAGGGAAAGTACATTTTCTTTTGCTTGCAGCAGCAGATTCAACCCTTGTCAGAAATTCCGTGGAGACGCCCCTGCTTGAGGAAGAGCGCAAAAAAGCACGGATCAGTGGGGCGGGGAGGTAGAGTATGTGAGAAGCAGGAGAGGCAGGAGCAGGGTGTTTTTGTTGTGCAAGTGAATGCATGGGATTGGTTGGAATTAGTGTCGGATGAGAGACTGACTAACTGGTGGAGAATTGGTTGTGCGCATTGGCTGATGGAGGAAAGGCAGGAAAACAGGAAATGCAGGTGAACAAGAAAGCGAGGGAAGAATATGAGTGATGGAACAGAAAACCAACAGGGCATGAGGAGGTATTAGCGCGCACGTGCGTGTGTGTGTGTGTGTGTGTGTGTGTGTGTGTGTGTGTGTGTGTGTGTGTGTGTGTGTGCGTGTGTGTTTTTTTGTGTGTGTGTGTGTGTGTGTGTGCGTGTGTGTGTGTGGATGGGTTGTGGGGTTGGCGGGAGGGGGTTGTGACCTGAAGCAGCAACGGAGCGCCAGATGGAGGCTGCACTGCGCTCCATCACCTCCCTCACCTCCTCCGCATTCTGCCACGCACGCATGCACCACACGCGCACATCGAACGCAAGTGCACATGCCTCATGACACGATACAACATGACATGACAAGCCGTAAAAATGAATGGCAACGGACGTACGGCACGGCGGAGTGCTCTGAGCAGAGAGCAGAAACTCAGAAACTAAAAGAAAAAGAAAGGCGCGGCTAAAACTCCAACCCCTTCACCCCTTCCCGCACCCCCCCTCTCCCCGCCACCCCCCCACTCCCTTGACCCTTGACCCCATACTGACATCACACTGCGCCACCAGCTGTGTTCGCTTGGGCATGGCCCACCCCCACAGCCGGCACGCCACGTTCACTGCCCGCGACATCTGCGTGGGGCTCAGATGCCCTGGGAGGGATTGGGGATTGGGGGGTGGGGGGGTGGGGGGACGGGTGGGGTGCGGTGAATGGTCGATGATGGACTACTCAGCTGGGAAAGTGGTCAGCAGCACAACAAGGACAATGCGAGAGAGCTTGAGGCATTTTGACGGCTCAGTATGAGAATCTGAGCCACGAGCCTGCACTCACAGTCATCAGTCATGG
Source organism: Closterium sp. NIES-67 (assembly GCA_027943415.1). NCBI lineage: Eukaryota > Viridiplantae > Streptophyta > Zygnematophyceae > Desmidiales > Closteriaceae > Closterium > Closterium sp. NIES-67. The sequence continues at coordinate 254,403 of BQMB01001501.1, read as the reverse complement.
TGAGTATCTGCGCCACCAGCACCGACACGTCTCCCAGGGGCCATTTGCGCCTCTTGCCAACGGTAGCAGAGAGCTGCGCTCGTGGACAGTGTGCCATCCCTTTCCCCCGGCACCCAGTACACATTCCCCCCCCGAGCCTGCACTCACAGTCATCCGTCATGGTGAGTATCTGCGCCACCAGCACCGACACGTCCCCAAGCGGCCACTTGCGGCTCTCCCCGACAGTCGCAGCGAGCCGGGACGCCACGGCGAGCGAGAGGTCGGGCTTCTCCTCGTCCAGCGGGTACACGATCTCCAGCAGCGCGGCCGGGCGGAGTGAGGGGGACGTGGAATCCGGGAGGGCTAGGAGGAGCCCGCGCAGGCCCCAGTCAAAGACTTCTAGATCTAGGGGGTCCGCACAAGAGCCCTCCTCGTCTATGGCCTGGGGAATGGAGAGGGGAGAGAAAGGGAGCTGATGAGAACTGGGGGGGCGTAGACGGCCAGAGCAGGGCCCTGTAAGGCCCCAGTCAAAGAGCTCAGGTGCAGGGGTTCGGAGAAGCAGCCTAATTGTCCACACCCTGGATAGCAGGAGGGGCGAACAGGGGGTTGTTGAGATACAGGAGAGGAGATACATGGTAAATCTGTAGGACAAGGAGAAGGCCGGGACGAGGTGGAGAGATGGACAAGGCTCCAGATGGAGTAAATCAAGGGGGACGAGACGAGGGCAAATACCCTTGACTTGATGTGAGTGCACAGGATGAGGTGCCAAAACACATGCAAGAACCACCCACCTCGTATGTGTGCATGAGCGATTTGACATGCATGGACTCGAGCAGCAGCGGCAGGTGCAGGTCCGTCTCCAGGTTCCTCCCTATCCGCAGCCACACCGCCCACCCCACCTCCGTCGCCGGCTCCACCATCCTCTCTATCACCTCGATTGCCCGCTCCTCCCTCTCAGCCCCCGCAGCCCCCTCCCGCATCCCCTTCCCTGCGCCCTGCTCGCCCCCCCCCCCCTGGCCTGCGCCACTCCCCAGCCACCGGTTCAGTATCACGAGAGCACTAAGCTCCTTCTCTCTCCAGTCCACCACCACGTTACCCATTCGAGACACCCCCAGAGCGCCGCCTGCTGCCCCGGGCCCGCCTAGCAGCCCCCTGGAGTGCATGCGGAGGAAGTTGAGGGTGACTTCGTATGCCCAGGGGTGGCGTAGCTTCATCTCAGAGCAGCGTAGCATGGCGTCTGCTAGCTCTGCTACGTATGATGCCGGCCTGCAAGCCCTGCTGCTCACACCACTGGTACAGCGTTCCATCCCCATGCCGCTGCTGACGCTGATACCGCTGCTGCTGCGCTCGATGCCGCTGCCACTGCCGCCGAATGCAGCGCCACCGCCAACGCCACCAGGACCGTTGCCAGCCCCACCACCCCCACCACCCCCACCACCCCCACCCCCTCCTCCTCCGCCCTCCACTGTTGCAATATGCGCAGTCTTGACCGTGGTGGCAAGGCGGGCGAACCTGGCATTGACAGACTCGGCCCCACTCCCCTGAAACACCATGCGGATCACATGGTCAAACCCATCAGCAGGCAGCCGCCCCGACGCCACGGCACACAGCACCACATGGAACGCCGCTTCTTCCAACCCCAGCGACTCCATGTGCAACGCCAGAGAGACAAGGTCATCCGGGTGCAGATGCTTCATCTCCCTCATCTCTGCTGCCAGGTTCATTGCTAGAACCCCCGGGCCGAGGCCCAAGCTGTAGTAGAGGCGATCGATCTCCTCGCATCGTTCGGACAAGTTGCTGTGCTTAGCACGAGCTATGCCCTCGGCTAGTGCCACTTCGGCGAGACTCGCCAGGCGCATCGGCTGCCAGGGCTTCTGGGTCTGGTTACCGGGTAACAGCAGGCTGGGCCGGGGCGGGGAGGAGGAGGAGAGTGGGTGGTGTTGAGAGGACGTCGGGTGGCTTGGGGAAGTTGGGGAGGTGGGAGGGTTTGGGGGAGTGAGGGTGCGGTCGTGGCATGCTGTGAGGACGGCTTTGAGGCAGGAGAGGACGAAGGAGCGGCAGGAAGGGAGGTTGGAGGGAACCCGCACGTTAAGCACACGGCTGAAGCTGGGGAGGTCCGGGGCAGAGGAGAGGAGCGAGGTGCTGGTGGTGCTGGGAGGCTGGTGAAAGGTAGATGTGTGGGGGGAGGAAGAGAGGGAGGAGGCAGTGAGAGTAGAGAGCGATGGGGGGGAGGCAGAGGCGGAGGCGGAGGGGGGCAGGGGGGGCATAGAGGAGGATGGGGGGTTTGAGGAGGAGGATCTGGAGGTGAAGAAGGGTGATGAGGGACGGGGGAAGCCCACAGGGAAGGACAGAAGACTGCTGTGCTTCGTATGTGACTGCTGCTGCTGCTGCTGCTGCTGCTGCTGCTGCTGCTGGCTCAGGTGCTGTTGCTGCTGCCCTGTCCCTGCACCACCGCCTCCTCCCCCTCCCAACCCTGCCGCAGATTCCAGGCCGAGCCCAGCATTTGACACTGACACTGCTCTGCGCCTAGTCCACCCAGGGGACCCAGGCTGACTGCCACCACTCGTACCTCCTCCCCCTCCTCCTCCTGCTCCTGCTCCTGCTGCCGCTGCCCCCCCTGCGCCTCCCCCCCCCCCAGCAGCAGCAGCAGCCATCAGAGCACCCATGTTCCCTGACCCAGCCAGTCCAGTGGTGCGAGACGGCGGTGTGAGGGAGCGGGACGAAGCCGTTCTGGGGTGCAGGGCAAAGCTGCCACTGCCGTCCCGAACAAGACCCGACCCCAGCGAGCCCTCTCGCATGGACATGGTCAGCGAGCCTTCTCTTGGCCATGCGAAGTTGTTCGCGAGGAGCTCAAAGCGTGCAATGCGGTGCAGGAGGCGCAGGAGGCACACGCACGCCGTCGCCGGCTGCCACGAGCTGATGGCGGCGCCTAGCCCGGCCACAAGGAGAATATCATCCTGGGAGCAAGTGGCAGGCTGCGGCTGCCCAGTGCCTAGAGCTTCCGAGAGTAGCCTGGCTTGCAGGCTCCCTTCTGGTCCCCATCCCTTCCCCGTCCCAACCCTTCCGTACCCTGCTGCTGCTGAGTCTGCTGCTGAGCCGGCATCAGCACCACCTGCTGCTATTGATCCTGCTGTGCTGCCTGCAGTGCTGCGCCTTCTGGAATGGTGTTCTTGCCTACTCAGGGACTCACGCTCCTGCCTTCCCATGCCGCCAGCACCACCATCGTATGAATAGCGGCATGACGACCCTGAACCCTCCCTCTCTCGCTCCCTTTCCCTTTCCCTGCTCCTGTCCTTCTCCCACTCCCTCTCCCTCACCCTCTCTCTCTCCCTCTCCCGCTCCCTATCTCGCTCCCTATCCCTCGGTCTCTCCCGATCCCTCTCCCTCTCCCGTTCCCGCTCCCTTTCCCTCCAGGGTGAGCTCGAGCCACTACCTAAGGGATCCCTCAAAGGGGACGCACCAGCAGAGTCCAGAAACCGCGGCGAGAGAAACCCGCCCACACTGCTCCCCCCGCCACTCACACTGTCCCTCTCCCTATCCCTGCTCGCCTGTTCCTCCTCCTCCTCTTCCTCCACCACCCACTGGGGCTTCACCTCCCCCCACTGCTCCCAGTACTTGAGCCACACCGCCAGCCCCGCAACAAACACCTCCCCCACATGCGCCTCACTGAGCTTCTCTGCGCTGTCCGCCACTCCTCTGAACTTCCGCCGCACCCATTCGTACTCCCGCACAGCATCAGTGGCCGACCAGTGCCGGCTGCGGCGCCGGTGCGTGATGCGCGTGACGCACACAGGCGCCGCTTCCGACCACGACCGGTCCGATAGAGAAGACACAGGCCCACCTCGACCACGAGAGGAAGACGCAGACGAGCCCCCCCCTCCCCCTCCCCCACCTCCTCCCCCCCCTGCGCTACGGTTGGATGCATACGGCACACCTGCACCATCGTCATCATCGTCATCGTCATCAGCGCCAAAGGCATGATGTGGGGCTCCCCCGGGCATGAGCGGCAGCATGGCGGCGTCATCATCATCATCCTGCCCCGCGAGGCGCTGCAGCATCATCTCCAGGTACTGCATGAAGAGCCACGACCAGTGGTCGCGGCACTGCTGCGCGCGCCGCCGCGCCGCCGCGACGGGGCCAAACTCCCGGTGGAGCACGCGGGCGGGCACGGCGGGCGGGGCATGCGCAGCATGGGGGTGCGCGTGCGCATGGGCAATTTCTGGGCGGCGCATGATGGAGAGCGTGCGCACGTAGAGCAGCTCTGGAGGGACTTCCTCGTCGATCGGAGCATGGGTGGTGTGCTCATAATCGAGTTCACGATCGTGATCGCGATCATGGTCCTGGTCGTGGCTGAGGTCGTGGGAGCTAGCATCGTCCGAGTCAACGAGCTCCTCCTCCTCGTATTCATCATCGCCATACCTGCGCCTGTGCCCACCTGCCCGCCCACCCACTGCAGCATAACTCCTTGAGGCACCCCTTCGTCTTCTGTCCGTATGTCCTCCCCTGCCCCCCCTGCCGGCCTGCTCACGCCCATGCCCCCGCGCGTGCGTGCTTGCACCAGGAGACATTTGAGTCGACTCAAAAGTCATCGCGTGTGTGCTTGCACCTGGAGACATCCCATCCTCCTCCCCCTCCTCCTCACTCCAGTCCTCGTCCCCATCCATAACCTCATTCCCTCGCCCTCTGTACCGAACTCCCCCCCCCTTCCCATGCGCCACCAACTCCCCTCCTTCCCTCTTCCTCCTCACCCGCCCACCTCCGACCAATGCACTACCCACATTGGCCCCATCATCTCCCTCACTCTCCTCCTCCTCCTCCTCTGTGCCATACTCCCCCTCTTCATCAGAGTGCATCCCATCATCACTATACTCCGAATCAAACCCATCGTGGTCACTCAGCGAACCACCACCGTCATCACTCATCGAATCAGCATCAACCACCATGTCATCATCCACGTCAGCATACTCACCCTCTACCTCATCCTCATAAATATCCTCCTCCTCCTCCTCCTCCTCCTCCTCCTCCTCCTCTTCCTCCTCCTCTTCGCTCACTAGTTCCCTTGCAGGTCCTCTGATCCCCTCCTGTCTCAACAGCAGCACCTGTGGGCTAGTAGCCTCGCCTTCCCCCTCACCATTTTCTCCTCCTCCCTCCCCACCACCTTCCCCCCTATCTTCCACGTCAAGTCTCAGCTGCTGCCCCTCCACCAATCCTTTCTCCCCTCCCTCCCCTCCCGCCCCTCCATCCCCTCCATTCCCCCCCTCCCCTCCGACTCCTCCCTTTGCTCCCAGCTGCTCCTCCTCCCCAGCTCGTGCCCTTGCATCCTCCGCCACCTTTGCCCCATCATCCACCATACTGCCTTCCACCACCACCACCACACCTGCCTCTACCTCAAGCGCCCCTACCGCCGCCTCTCCCCCGTTCACCATCGCCGCACTCCGCTCGTTATCACCCACACATGCATCCACTCCGCTGCTTCCACTTCCACCCTCTCCTCCCGCCTTGCTGCTCCCAGCCTGGTTCTCTCCCTCCACCCTGCACACCCCTTGCTCTCCCTCCTCCACCGTCTCACTCAAAGCCTCCGATTCACAGCGTTTCACTACCGCCCCTCCCTCCTCGCAGTTCCTCCCATCCCCCCCCACACCAGTGCCACTCCCTGCCTCAGCCCCACCAGCCCCACTGCGGTCAATGCTCTCTATCCCTACAGCGCCCTTGTCACCTTCCCTCTCGCCTGCAGCAGCAGCTGCATCCTCCACCAATCTCCCAGCTGCTGCCTCTTCCTCTGCCTTTGCTCCTGCCTCTGCACCTGCCCCTGCCCCTGCTCCTGCCTCTACCTTTGCCTCTACCTCCGTTGCGTGTGTCTGAGAAACAGGAGAGACGACCGCAGGAGCAGGCACATTCGCACCGGCAGCAGCTGCCGCTGTTTGGGAAGGGGCGGGGGGGGGCATGACAGGAGAACACGAGGGATGAGAGGAGCGCCAACTGCATGGAACAAAGGCAAGAGACATGTTTTCACCCAGAAAGGCAACGGTCGGTCATGAAGCGTGAGGAGGAGCAAGGCTGCAAGGGGGGCTAATCGTGTACCGGCCTCGGACTGAGTGACCTAAACGCCGACAATGGGCCACGCGAAGCAAACTGACCTTGTGAAGAGCCGGTGGGCAAAAGATACCCGAGAGGTTGCACAAGTACACCTGTCAACCCCATGTCTCCCACTGCACGCCTTCCTTCCACCCCTGTCTCCTCCTTCCCACCTCCTTCACTGCCCGCATTCACCCCCATACCAGCCTCCTGTTCTATCCCCCCACTGACACCATCTGCGCCCCCTTCTCCCACCTCCACTCCTCCTACCCCGTCAGCACTACCCTCTTCCTTCACCCTCTTCCCTGTGCCTGCTGCTGCAGCAACCACAGGCAGTGGGGGGGGAGCGATGGCAGCGGCGGCAGGAGGAGTGGTGGGAAACGAGAAGGCATCAGCAGATGGAATCAAGGGAGCTGCTGCTTCTGCCGCTTCTGCTGCTTCTGCTGCTTTTTGTGGCGCCCTGCTTTCTGTCGTCTCCTTGGTGTCTGCAGCTGTTGCCATGGGTGGAGCAGGAGCAGGAGTAAAGGCGGTGGGTAAAGGGGGAGCATCACGGGCGGAGGACGAAGCGGGGGTGTGTGGGATGATACGAGGGGACAAGGGCGGCAAGCCATGCCCAGCACCATCCACTCCCGAGCCCCCACTGCCAAACCCACTACCAACGCTACCAGCAGTGCCACCGGCCCCTAGCTGCCCCTCCTCCATCACTCTCGACCGGCTTCTCTCCCTCCTCCTCTGCCTCTGCTCCCGCCGCTCATTGGCATCAGCATCACCAGGTGTAGCAGCCGCAGCGGCTGCAGCATTGGGAGCGCTCTTGGGGCCCCCCTGCGCCCACGCCTCACTGTGGTGCTTGGGCGGTATATGCAGCATGTCTGGCCGGGCGCGAGACTTGGAACGCCGGTGTGACCGCTCTCCGCCCTTCCCCTCCCCTCCTGCCTTCCCATCCACTCCTCCTTTCTCTGTCGTCTCCCCTTTCTTCCCCCCGCCATCTCCCCCACCTGCCCCTGCGCCCTTCTTGTTCCCCTTGGGTGACGACCCTGCAGCTCCACCTTCCGCCTTCTCCCCCTTCTCCCTCCCCCCTTTGTCCTTCTCCCCACCCCCAACCCCACCCTTTCCTCCCCGCGGACTCTTCGCGCCCAGCACCAAAACTCCACTCCCCCCCGTCCCCCCTGTCCCCACTCCGCCTGCCCCCGCGCCCCCTCCCTCCCCCCACGCCAGCACGCCAGCCAGATCCGCCCCTGACCGCGACGTACTGCGGCGCCGCTGGTGCCTGCGCCCCGCAGCACTCCCCCCTGCTGCTGCCGCCGCCGCCGCTGCTGATGCTGCTGCTGCTGCGCCTTCTGCTCCGGAGCCCCTGGGGCTACGAGCTGGGCGGGGGGAGGGCGTTACCCAAGCAGAACCCCCGGTACGGGGGGAGAAGAGAAGGGCAGCGGATGGCGTGCTGGGGATGCTGCCAGTGGGCGTGTTGGGGACGGTGAGGGGGGTGAGCACCTGATCCAGGGTGAATTCCCCTGAGCCAAAGAATGCAGCAGAGGAGGAGGCGTCAACGGACGCGAGAGCAGCGTCGACGGCGAGGAGCGGGTCGGAGTCCAGGAGAGAGGGGGACATCACTGCTCGAGCGAGCAGCTCCCCGCTCGCTGCTGCGCGCGATCGGCTGCGACCCAAGCGACGCTCCCTGCGGATCACAGCCCCTCCGGAGGGCGCGCCTGCAGCAGATGCAGAGCCAGAGGCAGACGCTGACGCTGTGCCTGCAGCCCCTGCTGCCCCTGCACTAGCTCCAGCCGCTGCACCGGAGACGCCTGACCCCTCCCCTTCGAATTCCAGCCCCCTCTCCCAGCTGACAGTCCTGCCGGAATCAACCCTGCCAGATAACGCCGGCCCCTTGTCTTCCCCGTCATTCTGCTGCTGCTGCTGCTGCTGCTGCTGCTTGCCGCGTGGCACTGGCCCTGCGGTGTCGCCATGCCCCGCCGCTGCTACTTGCTCCTCCTGGCCTGCTGCAGAATTTGCGCCGCCAGCTTTCCCCCCGGCTGCTGCGCTGCGTGAAGCATCCGCAGAGTTTGCAGAATCTGCAGCACTTGACGCGGCGGCGGCATGTGGTTTGAGCCAGCTAGGCGTGCCCACTGCGCGCCCCAGCAGCACATGCGTTGAGCTGTCTGACACAGACGCAGGCACACCTCCCGCCCCTCTCCCTCCTTCCCCTCCCCCGTCCCCCCCCCCTCCTCCTCCTCCTCTCCCAACACTCCCTCCCCCGCCACTGGAGCTGTCCCCAGGAGACCGATTCAGCTCTTTCTTGCCGCTCGTGCTGCTCCGACGCGCCACCCTGCTGCTGCCACTGCTCATCGGCCTTACGCACCCAGCGCTGCTACCCCCTCCTCCGTCGCCCCACCCCTGCTGCTGCTGCTTGCGCGAGTCCCCCCCAAACATGCGCGAGGCCCCCCCCAGCAGCCCTGCAGCGGTGGGGGAGACTAGATCCCAGTCCAGCAGCCCCCGCCGCCTGCCCCTGCCCTCCGCGCCCCCCGGGGTGAGCAACGGCGAGGGGGTAGACAGGGGGGAACAGGCCAAGCCCCCGCCTGGACCGTCTAGGCTGGACACGCTGGGGACTCTCCCCCCCCCTGGCGCCCCTGCGCTGGCATTAATAGGGCTGGAGAGGGGGCTGGGGGTGAGAGGGAGCAGGGCTGCTGCTTGCTGGAGCTTCTTGGCGGCTTCCTTTCGTCGGTCAAGGGAGAAGGGGAAGGCGGCGCCCATGAAGCTCCTGGGACTCGCCGCAGCGGCGTCTGCTGTCTGTGGCCGGACCGTTGCCACGGGGGACTTCTGCGTGGCGGCCGCGGGAGTCAACGGCCTAGCCTCGCTGCTCTCGGCGCCTGACGAGCCCAGGCCCATGTCTTCGCCACTGTTACACGCGTCGCCGCTGCTGCTGGTAACCCCCGCTCCATGGGAAGGGGACGAGGCGGAATTGACCGAGCGCCTAAGCGCGCCGAGCTTCCACATGCCCTTCTTGATCGCCGCCGCTACTCCTCCCCGCGCGTGCGCGTCCACCGGGGAGAGCCCTATGGGGGATAGCATCTGCTCCGGCGTCACATCGCCCGTGCCTGCGCCGGGGGGGGTTCTTCCCCCCTCCGCGGGGGCGCCGGGGGAGTCGAGCGCGCCAGCGGCGGGGGAGTCGGTGGTGGCGGACTTGCGGAAGAGCCCGTGGAAGCGGGAGGCAGTGCGCGGGGTGTGGGAGCCGTGCTGCTCAGGAGTCGTAGTAGTAGCAGTAGCAGTGGTATTGGTATTGGTATTAGTAGTCGTATTGGCAGGCTCGGCGCGCTTGTGAGGGTCGCTGCTGCTGTCGTGCGAGACGAGCAGCGCGAGCTTGCGGCTCTTACTGTTGTACCACTTGCGGAATGTCGCGTCCGTGCCCTCCCCACCGTCACGATCGTGATGATGCAACAACCCATGCTGCTGCCGTTGCTGCTGCTGCTGCTGCTCCTGCTGCTGCGGCTCTACTGACCCCTTGCCCTTGCCGTGGTGCTTCCTCGACCCGTCCATACTTGCCCGCCTCTCCTTCCCATGCTTCTCCTTGCCGCTGCTCCGCTCTTTGCCGCTGCTCCGCTCCTTCCGCTGCGCGTCGGGAGAGGACCGGCCGACCACCGCACTCTCACTGCGGATCTCGGCGAGCATTGCGGCGGGCTCGAGCAGGGAGCAGGGAGCATTCGTGATTCGTTTCGCGATTCGTGAGCTATCAGCTCTGAGCACTCAGCGATCGTTCGCGAGGCCGGCTGAAAGCGGGCAGCCGGAGCGTGGAGCACGGCCAGTCAATTCGAGCAGAGAGCATTCTTTGAAGCAAGCCGTATTTACGGCAAGCGGTATTTGCGAGCAGAATCGCCGACGCTTGCTACCAAATGCTATGCAGAGACGCGGAGGGAATCCGCGGCACGCAGCGTCTACCTTTGTCATAGAACGCCATTTATATGAATCTCAAGCGGAGTGTTGTTGCAGCAGAGGCAGAGCAGAGGCGGCTGCTGGCGTCTTCTCACCTGGGTATACTACCATGGGAAGCGCCTGAGTGGTCTTGTGCTGCAGGTATTGTTCCCTGTCACGCGATGCGACCAAATAAATGACGTGACGAGACAAGACGACGACAGCAGCACCCAAGTAGCAAACCCTAACCAATGACTGGTTGTGATGGGGAGGAAATCGACGCAGTGCAGGCACGCCCACGAACGCACGACCATCCATCACTGCTTGCTCGCAGAACTCCCACTCTCTCGAGGTCTCTCCATCCACTCACACACATCATGCACTGGGCATCCTCATTTGAAGAAGAGGAAGCACCAACACGCAAATGAAAAATTGCAGAGTGCCCATATACTAGCGTCCATATCATATTTGGGGTAAGGATGAGTAAACAAATGGCAGCGGGAAACGAGACGGTGATTATTAAGAGAATCGTGATTTCAGAAAACAAATAAACGCATGTTCTTACCATTGTGTTAATATCATTCATAAACCATACCGAAGCACAAAAACTCTTAATGATACTCTTTGCTCATATTCCGTGATTCAATTATATTATTTCTAACGCCTATGTGGTGTTTAATTTAACAGTTAACACATTTTAGCCCCCATGTGTGCATCAAGTGGAATTAATTTGCCATAGATTATAAATGAAGTGTATATGCAGTGTATAAAACAATGGTGTGACTCAGATATACTTACGTCCACCTGTCAAACAGTGTGTGGATAAACGGTACTGTAGCGTTGCGGTCCTCTCGAGTACTTGTAGAGCGGATTTTTATGGGGCGCAAAAACCAAATTCCCTTTTCAGGGTGGAGCGCCCTTTTCCTCTTCAATGCCGGACGGAGGGGAGCAATGACGGAGGAACAAGAGGGAGGATGCAAGAAAATTCAGCACGTCACACGGTCACCCGTGACAGCATTATGCCATGTTGATAAGGTAAATGTGACAGCATTATGCCATGTTGATACGGTGAATGTGACACGAGCTACTACTGGTCGATATCCGAGTATGGATGCCGCGGCGGAATCCGCCGAGTCAGAAATTCGTGACATTGCACCGGGAATTTCGCGGAATGATACCGTACCGCGACACAACGGCTGGTTGAGCATGGAAGGAGCAGAAATAGTCTCAGCAAAGAATGGGTCCGAAGATGCGTGTCTGCAAAGAGCCGGCGTAAATCCGAATGGCGGAGACAACGATCATGATGCACGGAGTGAGGCCGCAGCACCCGCGCCTAGCATTCCCATGAATACCACTGCTTCTCTTTTCCGGCCTGAGCACCTAGGGAACTCCCAATCCGACGTGGCACTTTGGGAGTCGTCGGCCAACCCCTCCGCGGGCCGCCAGTCGCAGCGGTTGCGGGAGGTGGGCCGTGTGCACTGGCGCGCGGGGCGAGGCGGGCTGGCGGGGATTCGGGTGGGGTTTGGCGGAGTGGCGCTGCTGATGGGCGCAACGCGCTTGGGGGAGGACAAGGCGGGGAGGGTTCGGGGAGGGGAGGGAGGGGGAGAGGAAGAGGTGGAGCATGGCGCGGACGGGGGAAACGAGCGGCAGTAGCGCAGGGGGGGAGGAGTGTGAAGGGACGGAGGAGTGAAATGAGAGGAAGAAGTGTCCTTCAAAGGGTGGGCGAGGTGGGTGCGGTGGGTGCGGTGGGTGAGAATGCAGTGAGGAGTGATGGAGGAAATGTGCGTGGTGCGGCAGTAGTGACGGAGTGCCAATCAGTCGGTGATTGGTTGCTGAGATGGGGAGGGACCAGGATGCGGAAGAAGAGGAGGACGGCATGTCAGGATGCAGTAATGGCTCCTGCTGCTGCTGCTGCTGCTGCTGCTGCTGCTGCTGCTGCTGCTGCTGCTGCTGCTGCTGCTGCTGCTGCTGCTGTGGGTGCTGCGGGTGCTGCTGCTGGTGATGACTCAACGCCAATGATGGCGCATAGCGTGACTCCCACTCTTGCATGCGCTTTCGACGGTATGGGCCGTGATCCTGCCCCTGCTGCTGCTACTGCTGCTGGTGCTGCTGCTGCTGCTGGTGCTGCTGCTGCTGCTGCTGCTAACACTGATACCGCTGCAGCAGCCAAGGTTGCAGCTTCTCCTGCTGCCATGGGTTCTGCATCAGCTGCTTCCAACCCCCTCTCATCTTGTGATCCTGCACATCATGGCGCTGCTGGCACCTCCACTGCTGGCGCTAACATTTCCAATACAGCGGCTGCTTCTACTTCTACTAGGCCCGCTTTTCTCCTTACTCCTGTCCCGCTTGCTGCCTCCATTCCTCCTATTCCGCCTGTGCCTCCTGATGTTCTGGCTCCATCCCTTCTCCCCGATCCACCACCTTCTGCTCCCCTCCCGCAACCATCAGCACCGCACAAAAACCCAGCTGCACCACTCCCGCACCCAGCTACACCGCACTCCATCTTACCTAACAGCAGCAGCGGCAGAGGCTCGTTGGACCTGAACCTGCCAGCATGTGCTGGCGCCAGCGTTGAGGAGTGTCACCGCACTCTGGAGGGCGGCCTCCGTGACTGCAGCAAGGGGCTGGAGGGCCGAGTGGGCGTGTTTTCTTCCCCTTCAGCCATGCATCCTCCCGCTCATCCTCCTTCTCCTGCTCGTCATGCTCCTGCTCCTGCTGCTGCTCCTGCTCCTGCTCCTGCTCCTGCTCCTGCTCCTGCTCCTGCTCCTCTTACACCAACTTTTGCCCTGCATCCTACTCCTGCTGCTGTGCTGTCCCCTCCTGCCCCTCCCCCCCGCTGCACCGCCGAGCTTGATACCAATTCTCCTCTTCTTAGAAACACTCTCACCACTACCCTTCAGTCCCCTCCCACCCAGCAGAGCTCGCCTTTCTCCCCACCCAGTATCCCTGCTACTCCCCCATCACTCCTTCGTCGTCCCTCTGCCCTTTCCTCCTCCCCCACCACCCGTGCACATCACTTCTCTCTCCCACCCCCAATCATCACCACCCCTCTGCGTCCTGTAAGGCTGGGTCGTCTTCTCTCCTTCTTCCCCTGCACCGCCACCACCACCACTAACCCGTGGGCCTCAGCTGCTGCTCACGCCACCAAAACAACTCTTAAAACGTGGAATACAAATGATGTGCATCGAGAGAGATGTTCTGTATATACCACTCCTGCTGCTGGTGCTCATGCTGCCGGTGCTGTCAGTGCTGCCCGTGCCGCTGCTGCTGCTGTTGCTCATGCTGCAAATGCTGCTGGTGATGGTGCTGTTGCTGTGGAAGTGAGTGTAAATATGGGGCTATGTGACATGGACGATGAGGATGGGCTAGAGGATGTGCCTATAGCGATACGGTGGCTGTCACAGCGGGGGAGAAAAGGTGGGGGAGATGATGAGGAGGAGGAGGACGAGGGGGAGGAGGAGAAGGAGGTCGATGAGGGGAGGAGGGTGAGTGAAGAGGAAGAGGGGAGCAGTACAGAAGGAGAGGGTTTAAGATCTGATGCTGGCAAGGGGGGAGATGTCGGGCGGGGATCTGGAGGGCGGGGATCTGGAGGGCGTGGATCAGCAGGGCGTGGATCAGCAGGAGCCGGATTTACTGGCGGTCAGGCTGCTGGTGTTGGTGGTAGTGGAATCAGGCAGGAGGGCATTGGCGCGGAGGCATGTCAGAACGACGACCCAAGGGGGCGAGGGAGGGCGGGAGAAGGAAAGGGGAAAGGAGTGGGCATGGAAGGAGTGATGGGACAGGGGGGAAGAGCAGCGACGCAAGGGAGTGGGGGTGGGGGAGAAGTGGGTGGAGATGGGATGGGGGGAAAAGGGAAGCTGCTGAAGAGGAAGCGGCACCCGCGGCCCAAGGTTGTGAAGGATGGTGGAAGGGGAGGAGGGAGTGCAGGGAAGAGGAAGAGTGACGCTGTGAAGAGTGACGCTGGGAAGAGTGACGCTGTGAAGAGTGACGCTGGGAAGAGTAACGCTGGGAAGATGCGAGGTGGGGGGGGAAAGAGGGGGCAGCCAGGTGGAAGGAAAAGAGTGGGTGGAGGGAGGGGGGTCGGAGGAGGGAATGGAGAGACAGCCAGTGGTGTGGGCGGGAAGGGGGATGGTGCGTGTGGTGGCGGAGGAGAGGGAGATGCAGGTGCGGCAGGGCGAGGAGCAGGAGCGGGTTGTGGGGCTGCTGCTGCTGCTGCTGCTGCTGCTTCTGCTTCTGCTTCTGCTTCTGCTTCTGCTGCTGCTGCTGCTGCTTGTGGTGCTTGTGGTGCTGCTGGTGCTGCTGGTACTGCTGCTGGCGGGGAGGCTGCATTGGACGGCCGTGCGGCACATCCTCTGACCCAGCAGTCCACGCCACTCCCCACCCTACTACTTACCTCCACGCAGAAGCAGCAGGAGATTCAAATGCTGCAGCAGCAGGGGTGCAGCGGGGAGGCGCAGCAGCAGGAGCAGCAGCAGTGGCAGCAGGTCACAATGGTAGCAGAGCAGCTGGCTCCTCACGGCATGGAGGTGTGGAAGCAGCTCATGGTAAACGCAACCACCCTGCATGGTCCAGCTGTTCCTGCACCACGCGGCGGTGGCCCAATCCGCGTACCCGCAAGCTCGCTGCTGAGCCCGTCCCACATGCCCTCCACCCCTCCCTGTGCCAGGGCCAGGCAAACCACAGCTCGCACAACTCACACATTTTCTACAACAGCCCATGCTTCCCCTCTCTCACCCACTGCCGCACCTACTCTTGCCAACCGTCCTCCCCTTCCACCTCCCATGCTGTGTCCCTTGTCTCCCGTCTCCCCCCATACTTCGGTCCCCCCAACTCAGCATTCTGTGACTGCCTCTCATGCCTCGCACCCCCTCCTCTCTCCCCGCCGCCCCACTCTTCCTCTCTCTGCTGGCCCTCGTCCATCTGCCACCGCACCTCCTACCACACCTAGTAGCATTTTAAGGACAGCACCATTGTGCGCTAATCCCTGTGGCACGCCCACACAAGTAATTCCCACCAGACCGCTCCAGCTCCCTGTGCATTGCCTGCCATCCGCCCCCCCTCCAGCCTCACCGCTGCAGCAAGGACGGTCTTGCTCCTCCTCCGCTGTTCCTCTTGCTCCTCTGCATGCCCATGCTGCTGGTGCTGGGAAGCCATGTTGCACACTTGGCGAGTCGCCACATCAGCACCCCCTCACCCAACTCCCATCGCCCCAGCTTTCTTCTCCCCAATTCAAGTCCGCACAGGGCGTGTCGGGACATGCAGGATTGCTGGCAGGTGGGAGGTGGCAGCGACCTGGCGCAGTGGCAGCAGCTGCAGCACTGGCAACAGCGGCAGCAGCAGCAGCAGCAGCAGCATCAACAGGTCTATCAGCAGCAGCATCGAACACACCCGTCACTGCACTTCCTAACCCTGATTCCCCTTCCCTCTGCTGCGACCCCGCACTATGCTATGAGCCCCTCGCTCCTCCCCGCCTTCCCCCATTCCCTTCTGGTTCCGATGCCTTGGAGTATCCGACATTCCCTTCCGCAGCCCCCTCAGCCCCCTCAGCCCCCTCAGCCCCCTCTCTACACCCGCCACCAAGGCGAGAGCTCTTCTCCTCCTCCCAACCAGCCCCCCGCTTCCATCATCTTTCATACGAGCCCCTTTTATTACTGCCTCTCCAACACCCCCTGTCATTCTCACATACCCCTCCCACTGCCCACACCCCTCACACTGCCCACACCCCTCCCACTGCCCACACCCCTCCCACTGCCCACACCCCTCCGTTCAGCCAAGCCCTGCATGCTACCTCGACCAGCAACCTCGCTCCTGCCAGCACCATGACTGCCAGCCGCAACAGGACTGCCTGCCACACCAACCCATCCCTTGAAGTCCCCTCCACCCCTCTACCCTTGCGCTCACGCCGTGACCCTCCTGCGCTCTCTACCACCCCCAACTCTCCTCACTTCGCAGCCCTTCACTCTACCCTGGAATCATCTCGTCTTCGCCCCACACAACCTTTCTTGACACCCCCTCACCCTGCACCAGCTTATCCCACACTGCCTCACCGCACACCACCCCACCCCACACCACCTCGCCCTGCCCTCTACCCCCCCCACCGCTGCGCACGTTGCCTCCTCTTCCCCACCCTCGCGCCCCACCCCCCTTATCTCCCCCTCCCACTCTCCCTCCACCGTCGCCACACCTCGCCTCTCCTCCCCAACCCCTTCCGCTGATCTCCCCGGCTCATTCCTCCCCCTCACACCTCCCCTCCCATCTCTCCTCACACATCCCCTCCCATCTCTCCTCACACCTCCACTCCGTTCTCTCCTCACACCTGCCCTCCGTTCTCTCCTCACAACTGCCCTCCCATCTCCTCGCGCGCCTCCTCTCAAACTTCCCCGCACACCTCACCTTGGATTCCTTCACCGCTTCATTCGCTGCCTATGCATTAGCGGCGCGCTTTGACGTGGCTCAGAGGAGCCCACCTCCACCAGCAGCGGTGTTTGACCTGTCTAAAAGCTCCCCTGCGCCACCAGCACGAGGCAGCACAGCAGCAGCGCCTGCCCATGGGCCATGGGTGGGGGAGGGGATGGGAGTGGGGGAAAGGATGGGGTTGGGAGAGAGGATGGGAATTGGCACAAGGATCTGGTCGGGGGTAGATGTGGCTGGTGGCATAGGTGCAGGGGCACATGGTGCTAGGCTGGGTGGGGCGGTGCAAGTGGGTAGTCAGACGACGGCAGCGACAGGTCGGGTGGGAGTGGCACAAGGACAGTGTGTGCAAGTGGGTCCTTTGGCTCATGCAAGTGTGTTAGATGCTCCTGCTGCTGCGGCTGCTGCTGCTGCTGCAGCTGCAGAGACTGCTGCTACCGTGTCTGCACACACTCGAGCACTCCCAAATAACATATCAGCACCTCATCTACCAGCACCCCACGTGTCAGCACCCCATGTTCCACCACCTCCGCCTGCGTCCATGCAGCTAGCAGTGCGCGCAAGCCTTCCCATGCAGCCCAAGGGCAAGCTCAGAGGCAACAAGGGCGCCGACAAGCACACTCAAGCGCGCGCAAAGGTGCAGTTTGATGCAGAGGCGGAAGGGCAGGGGGGAGGGAGGGCGGTGCCGGTGGGGATGCTGGAGTGGGCGGAGGCGCTGGAGGGGGAGGAGAAGGACAAGTGGAGCAAGGCGCAGCGGCAGCTGCGGGAGAAGGTGGATGGGTTCATCAAGCGCATGCGCTTCGTGCAAGGTGCGTGCGTCGTGCCTCCCATGCTACTTTCTGGTAGATTGTGATTCCACAGGGATGTGGTTTGGTTCTTGAGGCGCCTCGAGAAAGGCAGCTGCGGGAGAACTGTGGATGGGTTCATCTAGCGCATGCGCTTCATGCAAGGTGCGGTGCGGTGCGGTGCGGCTCCTCCGGGTGAGTATCTCTCCACACCGAAGTGGTCTGGTCGTTGAGGCGCCTCAAGAAGGGTAACTGTGGGAGAACTGTGGATGGGTTCATCTAGTGCATATGCTTCTTGCAAGGTGCGTGCAGTCTGGTCGGCCTCCACCCATGCGACTCTCCAGCTGATTATGGTTCCACATGGATGATTGATTCTCGAGGCGCAGAGGCAGCTGGGGGAGAACGTGGATGCGGGCGTTTATAACAGGCGGGCGCGCCTTGTGCAAGGAAGGTAGGTGTGCGTGTCTCCCATCCCATGCGCTTCATTCACAAGCACACGGCGACAATGTTTTATTGTGCTTGTGATTGCGCACACGCTTGGCTCTTCAGTCTTGTATTGGTTCTTTTGGACCCAGTGGCTACAGCGAATTAATGATTGCAGAGAACTGGTTACTTGCACCCGATTCTGGTTGTACACTCTCCTGACTGGATGGCGCTGACAGATACTTCTACCATGTCCCTTTTTGAGAATTCTAAAAAATTGACTCTACTTCTATCATGTCCCTACTGCTTTGGCATCCGCCCCTCCCTCGATCCGCAGCAGTAACCCGTGCGCCTCTTGTTCTCCGCACCCCAGCTCATGCCCGTCACCGGCTTCTTAGAATTCCCAAAAGTCTGTCACCACTCTTTGCACCTGCATCTTTGCCGCGCAGGAGACCGTCGGTTCCGCCCATGGGGAGGGTCTGTGCTGGACTCGGTGATAGGGGCGTTCCTCACACAGAACGTCAGCGACCATGCCAGCAGGTGCGCTCTCATCCCATCCCATCCCATCTCATCTCATCTCATCCCATCTCCTCCCATCTCCTCTCGTCTCGTCTCGTCTCGTCCCGTCCCCTCCCCTCCCCTCCCCTCCGCTCGTCTCCTCTCCTCTCTTCTCCTCTCCTCTCCTCTCGTCTCCTCTCCTCTCCTCTCGTCTCCTCTCCTCTCGTCTCCTCGTCTCCTCTCCTATCGTCTCCTCTCCTATCGTCTCGTCTCCTCTCGTTTCCTCTCCTCTCGTCTCCTCTCGTCTCGTCTCGTCTCGTCTCGTCTCGTCTCGTCTCGTCTCCTCTCCTCTCCTATCGTCTTCTCTCTCTCCTATCGTCTCCTCTCCTCTCGTCTCCTCTCGTCTCCTCTCGTCTCCTCTCCTCTCGTCTCCTCTCGTCTCGTCTCGTCTCCTCTCCTCTCCTCTCCTATCCTCTCGTCTCGTTTCCTCTCCTCTCGTCTCCTCTCCTCGCATCGCATCTCATCTCATCTCATCTCATCTCATCTCATCTCATCGCATCTCATCGCATCGCATTGCATGTATGTCTATCCAACCCCGTCTCACACCCCGCAGCTCACACCGCCCTGCGTAGTCCGAACGTGCCTTGATAGATGTACTCTGCAACAACCGCGTCGCTGTGCCAGCAAGCAACCTCGGTTGCTCTGACTCTTACTCTGAATCACTGGGAAAATGCATTGTGTCGCTCACGGTCTAGCAGCTCCTTTGCCCCACCTCGCGCTCAATTCTGGCCCATCTTCTCCTTCCCTTTCTGTGTCATTCCTGCCTGTCGCCCACCCTCCCCAGCTCTGCTTTCATGCTCTTGGCTTCTCGTTTTCCCCCAAAGAGGGCGAATGAGGGCAAAGACACCACCACTCCATCTCCGCCTAAGGATACGACGACTCGCAACAAGGGCGAGGTTGCAGCCGTAGGTGACCAGCGTGCTGCGAGTGACTTCAACACAGCTGCTGCCTCTGTAGTTGGTGCTACAGTCCATGCTACAGCCGCATTTACACCCCATGCTACAGCCGCATCTACTCCCCATGCTACAGCCGCATCTACTCCCCATGCTACAGCCGCATCTACTCCCCATGCTACAGCCGCATCTACACCCCATGCTACAGCCGCATCTACTCCCCATGCTACAGCCGCATCTACTCCCCATGCTACAGCCGCATCTACTCCCCATGCTACAGCCGCATCTACACCCCATGGTAGAGCTGCCAACCCAGCAGCTGCATCCGCCGTCGCAGACACCGTGTCTCCTTGCCGTCAAGTGCTTCGTCCCACTCACCCTGCCATGCGTGGTAGCAGCATCCAGACACAAGGGAATGCGGGAGGAAGTGCAGGTGGGGATGCAGTAACCGATTCATTGTTGCTGGATACTCTGTGTCCTGCTCTCCTGCAGCTGTCTCTGGTTGACGGTGACCTCCCTCCACCTCCTGTTGCTGCTGCTGCAGCTGAGGCGCCTCAAAAGGTGTTGTTCCAGACTGCTGCTGTTGATGCTGCTGAAACAGCACGACTGTGTGTGGCAGGAGCAGAGGAGAGAGGGCGGAAAGAAAATGATCCGGAGGGTGCGGTAGCAGTTGCGAGGGTGCGAGGAGTGGAGGGATGTGGAGGGAGAGACGAGGGAGAGGAAGGACGAGGAGGGACGCAGGTGGGAGGCGCATGGGTGGGACGCACAAGGCAGGATGCAAGGAGATGCATTGTGCGGGGTGAGAGGGATGAAAGGGGCGGTGGAGCGAGGAGTGGGAATGGTGAGAGTGAAAGGCTGAGGCCGTTGCTGGAAGTGCTGAGTCAGGGGCAAGACACACCGCAGAGCAGTAGAAGGGAGCAAGAAACACCGGATAGGAGCAAGAGCACGTGGAGTGCCCTGGAATATTCGGCACGGGCGTTGAGAGAGGAGAAGGCCGGTGGGTTCAAGGTGCCGGCTGGAAAAAAGGGACTCCAGAAACAGAATCAGCAGCAGCAACAGCAGCAGCAGCAGCAGGGGGTGCATGAGTGGGAGGAGATGCGGCAGCAGGCGCTGGTGAGGATGATGAGGGAGGAGCGGAGGAGGGCGAGGGAGAGGAGGGAAGCGGAAGAGTTTGGGTTGAGATTCGAGGAGGTGCCGTGCGTGCAAGTGGTGGAAGTGGTTGAAATTGAGGAAATTGAGGAAGTTGAGGAAGTTGAGGGGGGGGTAGAAGGAATGGAAGTTGAGGGAGCGGTGGAATTGGTGAGAGGGATGGATGGGATGAGAGGGGTGGGTGGAATGGATGGGGTGGTGGCAGGGAAGGACGTGATGGGAGGTGAGGAGGGCGGCTTGGTGGAGGGCGAGATGGGAGCAGGGATGAATGTGACATGTGCAGTCATGGAGGGTAGGGGGGATGTGGAGGAATGCAGGGACGCGAGAGTGGAAGGGGCTTCCGATTCCCACTCCACTGCCGTCGCCGCCGCCGCCGCCGCCACAGCCACTGCTGTGGCTTCTGCTGCCGCTGCTGCCGTTGTTGCTCCTCCTCCTCATCCGGCTGGTGCTGCTACCGCTGCTGCGGCGGCTGCTGGTGATGGAGATACGTGCGTGGATGACTGCGAGAGCGCAGATCACCCACAAGCAGGGCAGATCACAAGTGATGGCAGCCTGCCGGCTAGCGTGATGGGGCTGAGTGCGGCTTGGGGGGGAGGCAGGGCGGTGCAGGAGTGTGTGGACTGGCATGCGGTGTCACGGACCGATGTGGTGACACTGGCTGGGATCATCGCCGACAGAGGCATGTCCGCCATGCTGGCTGGGCGAATCAAGGTACCACCACCACTGCTTATGACTTTTGAGTCGACTCAAAAGTCACCCCGAATCAAGGTACCACCACCACTGCTTATGTGCCCTGGGTCGCGCCTGCTGAAATTTACTTGACCCATGACAGGTTCACACCACACCACACCATCCTCTGTCCTTCTTATCCCCTGGTTTCCTCCGCCAGGCGCTCCTGAATCGCCTGGAGACTCAGCACGGGTCGCTCAGTCTCGAGTGGCTGCATGCGCTGCCTGTCAGACTCGCACAGTCAGTTCGCCCTTCACATCCGTTGCCTTGCACTCTCCGCTGCCCTTCACTCTCTGCCCTTCACTCTCTGCCTGCCTTGCTCCAAATTCCGGTTTCTTGAGAGTCCATAGCACCCTTTCATCTCCTCGTTCATCTCTGCCCCTTAGGGCCTGCCTATCTGTTCCTTTCTCTCCTCCCCTTTCCTTTACCCGCTTGTCCCTTCCTCTTCATCTCTCTCCCCCAACCCAACCAAGCAGGGACTTTTTAGTGAGCATCAGGGGCATGGGGCTCAAGAGCACCGAGTGCATCCGCCTACTCTGCTTGCGCCACCTTGCTTTTCCAGTAAGCTAACTAACAAGCTAACTAACTATTCAACTAACTAACAAGCTAACTAACTATTCAACTAACTAACAAGCTAACTAACTATATTACTAACTAACCAGCCACCCCACCTTTGACCAAGTCCTTTGCAGCCCTCATACGGACTGCCCCAGTTAACCCAACCCTTCAACTGACCCCTCCATGCGCATGCATCACGTTACTGAAATCACCACTGCCCTGGGCTGATGCGTTTTGTGGTTACAGTGTGCGTGTGCTCACCGCGGCCATGTGCTCACCGCGGCTATGTGCTCACCGCGGCCATGTGCTCACCGCGGCTATGTGCTCACCGCGGCCATGTGCTCACCGCGGCCATGTGCTCACCAGATTTCCCTGAATTGCCTTCCCCTCCACCTCCTGCCTGTGTTCGTTCATTTGCCCCCCGTCTCCACCGCCCCCAGGTGGACACGAACGTGGGGCGCATCTGCGTGCGCCTGGGGTGGGTGCCTCTGGAGCCTCTGCCGCACGACCTGCAGCTGCACCTTCTGGAGCAGTAAGAGCTCGCAGCTGGATGGAAAAAGACTGTTTTTTCTCCCTGCAGCGTGATAGAAATCCGGCTGCAACTTTCTAGGATCCTCAAAGGTCACTGCCGCCCGACTTGCACCAGCACCCGCACCTGCTGGAGAAGAAAGAGTGCATGAGATGAGAGCACCGCTACGTTCGCTGTAGTCATTTTCCACAGCTTTCTGTTCCTGTCCTGTTGCTCTCCCCTCTCCTTCTCTGCCATTGTGTCATGCTGTATGTTTCTCTCCCCTTCTCTCTCCTCCTCTCCCCTCCTCTCCCCTTCACTCCCCTTCTCTCCCCTTTTCTCCCCTTCTCTCCCCTCCTCTCCCCTTCACTCCCCTTCTCTCCCCTTCTCTCCCCCAGGTACCCAGTCCAGGAGAGTCTGCAGCGATACCTGTGGCCACGGCTATGCGGCATGACGCAAGAGATGCTGTCAGTACACATCGCATGGCGTGGCATGGCATGGCATGGCATGGCTTGGCATGGCATGGCATGGCGTGGCATGGCATGGCATGGCGTGGCATGGCATGGCATGGCGTGGCATGGCATGGCATGGCGTGGCATGGCATGGCATGGCGTGGCATGGCGTGGCATGGCATGGCGTGGCATGGCGTGGCATGGCATGGCATGGCATGGCATGGCATGGCATGGCGTGGCATGGCGTGGCATGGCATGGCGTGGCATGGCGTGGCATGGCATGGCATGGCGTGGCATGGCATGGCATGGCATGGCATGGCATGGCATGGCGTGGACTCCCTTCTGCAAGCCATTCCTTGCCCTTAGTCCTGCGCTGCACTGCTCCGCATTGCTCTCTCCAGTTGGCTGCTTTCTCTGTCCATTTGCTTCCACCTTCACACTTTCCGGTGCCAGCCTGTCTGCATTTCATTGCCCTTCGTGCGTACATCCTTCCTCCCCTCCCCCCCACAACAGCTACGAGCTGCACTACCATATGATCACGTTTGGCAAGGTGACTCTCGGAAGCAAACCTTCATCTTCAACTTCGCATCGCCTGCCAGCTCCTTTTTATCCTCACTGGGCGCTCTTTTTTCCCAAGTGTCTCAAGACGTGTCGTGTCAACCTCTTGTCACTCCCATCCCATCCACTGAGTCTCGCTGCGTCTTGACTCCCCCGCTTTCAGCTGCACCTGTTGTGATCGGACGATCCACTGTATTCTGCGTCTTCTCCTCCGTGTACCAATCAGCCCCCCGCCTTGCCCTCCATCATCCTGCCCACCACGCCCCCTCCCTCCCTCCCTGCGTGCCCCCTCCCTGCGTGACCCCTCCCTGCGTGCCCCCTCCCTGCGTGCCCCCTCCCTGCGTGCCCCCTCCCTGCGTGCCCCCTCCCTGCGTGCCCCCTCCCTGCGTGCCCCCTCCCTGCGTGCCCCCTCCCTGCGTGCCCCCTCCCTGCGTGCCCCCTCCCTGCGTGCCCCCTCCCTGCGTGCCCCCTCCCTGCGTGCCCCCTCCCTGCGTGCCCCCTCCCTGCGTGCCCCCTCCCTGCGTGCCCCCCCTGCGTGCCCCCTCCCTGCGTGCCCCCTCCCTGCGTGCCCCTCCCTGCGTGCCCCTCCCTGCGTGCCCCCTCCCTGCGTGCCCCCTCCCTGCGTGCCCCCTCCCTGCGTGCCCCCTCCCTGCGTGCCCCCTCCCTGCGTGCCCCCTCCCTGCGTGCCCCCTCCCTGCGTGCCCCCTCCCTGCGTGCCCCCTCCCTGCGTGCCCCCTCCCTGCGTGCCCCCTCCCTGCGTGCCCCTCCCTGCGTGCCCCCTCCCTGCGTGCCCCCTCCCTGCGTGCCCCCTCCCTGCGTGCCCCCTCCCTGCGTGCCCCCCCCTCCCTGCGTGCCCCTCCCTGCGTGCCCCCTCCCTGCGTGCCCCCTCCCTGCGTGCCCCCTCCCTGCGTGCCCCCTCCCTGCGTGCCCCTCCCTGCGTGCCCCCTCCCTGCGTGCCCCCTCCCTGCGTGCCCCCTCCCTGCGTGCCCCCCTCCCTGCGTGCCCCCTCCCTGCGTGCCCCTCCCTGCGTGCCCCCTCCCTGCGTGCCCCCTCCCTGCGTGCCCCTCCCTGCGTGCCCCCTCCCTGCGTGCCCCCTCCCTGCGTGCCCCCTCCCTGCGTGCCCCCTCCCTGCGTGCCCCCTCCCTGCGTGCCCCCTCCCTGCGTGCCCCCTCCCTGCGTGCCCCCTCCCTGCGTGCCCCCTCCCTGCGTGCCCCCTCCCTGCGTGCCCCCTCCCTGCGTGCCCCCTCCCTGCGTGCCCCCTCCCTGCGTGCCCCCTCCCTGCGTGCCCCTCCCTGCGTGCCCCCTCCCTGCGTGCCCCCTCCCTGCGTGCCCCCTCCCTGCGTGCCCCCTCCCTGCGTGCCCCCTCCCTGCGTGCCCCTCCCTGCGTGCCCCCTCCCTGCGTGCCCCCTCCCTGCGTGCCCCCTCCCTGCGTGCCCCCTCCCTGCGTGCCCCCTCCCTGCGTGCCCCTCCCTGCGTGCCCCCTCCCTGCGTGCCCCCTCCCTGCGTGCCCCCTCCCTGCGTGCCCCCTCCCTGCGTGCCCCTCCCTGCGTGCCCCCTCCCTGCGTGCCCCCTCCCTGCGTGCCCCCTCCCTGCGTGCCCCCTCCCTGCGTGCCCCCTCCCTGCGTGCCCCCTCCCTGCGTGCCCCTCCCTGCGTGCCCCCTCCCTGCGTGCCCCCTCCCTGCGTGCCCCCTCCCTGCGTGCCCCCTCCCTGCGTGCCCCTCCCTGCCCCCTCCCTGCGTGCCCCCCTCCCTGCGTGCCCCCTCCCTGCGTGCCCCCTCCCTGCGTGCCCCCTCCCTGCGTGCCCCCTCCCTCCCTGCGTGCCCCCTCCCTGCGTGCCCCCTCCCTGCGTGCCCCTCCCTGCGTGCCCCCTCCCTGCGTGCCCCCTCCCTGCGTGCCCCCTCCCTGCGTGCCCCCTCCCTGCGTGCCCCCTCCCTGCGTGCCCCCTCCCTGCGTGCGCCCTCCCTGCGTGCCCCCTCCCTGCGTGCCCCCTCCCTGCGTGCCCCCTCCCTGCGTGCCCCCTCCCTGCGTGCCCCCTCCCTGCGTGCCCCCTCCCTGCGTGCCCCCTCCCTGCGTGCCCCCTCCCTGCGTGCCCCCTCCCTGCGTGCCCCCTCCCTGCGTGCCCCCTCCCTGCGTGCCCCCTCCCTGCGTGCCCCCTCCCTGCGTGCCCCCTCCCTGCGTGCCCCTCCCTGCGGCGTGCCCCCTCCCTGCGTGCCCCCTCCCTGCGTGCCCCCTCCCTGCGTGCCCCTCCCTGCGTGCCCCCTCCCTGCGTGCCCCCTCCCTGCGTGCCCCCTCCCTGCGTGCCCCCTCCCTGCGTGCCCCTCCCTGCGTGCCCCCTCCCTGCGTGCCCCCTCCCTGCGTGCCCCCTCCCTGCGTGCCCCCTCCCTGCGTGCCCCCTCCCTGCGTGCCCCCTCCCTGCGTGCCCCCTCCCTGCGTGCCCCCTCCCTGCGTGCCCCCTCCCTGCGTGCCCCCTCCCTGCGTGCCCCCTCCCTGCGTGCCCCCTCCCTGCGTGCGCCCTCCCTGCGTGCCCCCTCCCTGCGTGCCCCCTCCCTGCGTGCCCCCTCCCTGCGTGCCCCCTCCCTGCGTGCCCCCTCCCTGCGTGCCCCCTCCCTGCGTGCCCCCTCCCTGCGTGCCCCCTCCTGCGTGCCCCCTCCCTGCGTGCCCCCTCCCTGCGTGCCCCCTCCCTGCGTGCCCCCTCCCTGCGTGCGCCCTCCCTGCGTGCCCCCTCCCTGCGTGCCCCCTCCCTGCGTGCCCCCTCCCTGCGTGCCCCCTCCCTGCGTGCCCCCTCCCTGCGTGCCCCCTCCCTGCGTGCCCCCTCCCTGCGTGCCCCTCCCTGCGTGCCCCCTCCCTGCGTGCCCCCTCCCTGCGTGCGCCCTCCCTGCGTGCCCCCTCCCTGCGTGCCCCCTCCCTGCGTGCCCCCTCCCTGCGTGCCCCCTCCCTGCGTGCCCCCTCCCTGCGTGCCCCCTCCCTGCGTGCCCCCTCCCTGCGTGCCCCCTCCCTGCGTGCCCCCTCCCTGCGTGCCCCCTCCCTGCGTGCCCCCTCCCTGCGTGCCCCCTCCCTGCGTGCCCCCTCCCTGCGTGCCCTGCCGTCCCCAGGTGTACTGCACGAAGCGCAGCCCCAACTGCATTGCGTGCCCCATGAAGGACCGATGCCAGCACTTCAACAGCGCTCTCAACGCGTATACCCCTCTCCCACCTCCTCCCATCGCCCATGTCATCTTTCCTCTCCTCCCTCCTCCTCCCTTCTTTCATCTCCTTCCTTCTCTCATCGTGTTAAGCTCGGCTCACTCCTCCACGCATCCAGCATTTTCCGGCTACCAGCATTCCATCCGACGCCATCTCTCTTTCCCCCCGCTCTCTCCTCCCCTCCCTCCCAGGAATCGCCCTCTTCTGGCATCTACCCTTCAAGGCAGCGCCACCAGTGCTGGGGGCACAGCGGGCCCGAGGAGGGAAGCGCAAGGTAGCGCCAACCAAGGGGTGCGGGGCCGAGGGGGCTTGAAGACAGACGGTGTAGAGGGGAGAAGAGCCACAGCGGGGCCACCTGCTGCTGCTACTACGTCTGCTGCTTTCACCGCTGGCGCTGCAGGCAGAGCAGCTGCAGTGGCAGCTGCAGCAGCAGCAGAAGCAGCAGCAGCATCACACCCTAAGATCGTTGGGATTCTAGAAGGTGCAGCAGCAGGAGGGGGGGGATCAGCCGCTGCAGAAGCAGCTATTGGACTTGGTTGGGGTGCATCAGCAGGCAGGAGTGGCGCAAAAACTGTGAGGAAGTTTAGAAGCATGACACAGCTGCTGAATGCACAGCGCTCACAGCAGCAACCACAGCAGCAACTCCAGCAGCAACCGCAGCAGCAACCACTGCACAGGCAGCTTTCATATGGCATCTCCCAACCCGGAGCAGCAGTTGCTGCAGGAACAGCAGGAGGGTGCTCTGCAGCATTTCTATCGGGGGCACAGGCAGCAGCACCAGCAGCAGCAGCGAATCACTGCACCCTAGCGGCACTCACAGCAATGCATGACATTCCGGCTCCACAGATAGTGCCCAGGACGGTTGGTACCGCTCAGGTATCACCTGCCCAGTTGGCGCCTAGCACGGCCCTAGCTGGTGGTGTACGGGGTTGTGGGCAGGCAGGGGGGCAGGGAGGGGGTCAGGGAAGGGGGAAGGGAGGGGAGCAGGGAGGGGGGCAGGGAGTAACCACAATGGTGAACCATCCGTGGGAGACATTGGTGTTAGCACCACGGATACAGATGCCAATGCAGATACAGGTACAGACACGGGCACAGACACAGAGACAAACACACGCATTAACACCACAGGCACACGCATTAATGCAACAGGCACACGTATTAACAACACAAGCACACGCATTAACACCACAGGCACACGCCTCAACACCCCAGGCACACGCCTTAACACCCCAGGCACACGCACTGACACCCCAGGCACACGCCTCAACACTCCAGGCACACGCACTGACACCCCATGCACACGCCTTAACACCCCACGAACACGCACTAACACCCCAGGCACACACAAAAGCACAGGCAGGGGCAGAGCCAGGGGGAGAGGCAGAGGCAGGTTTGGTGGCCGAGATTGGGAGGAGCACCCGGGCGCTCCAAAATCCTGGGCACCCAGATAGAAGGAGATTCGGTGGGGTGACATTTGAGTCGACTCAAAATTCCCCTCCATATGGGCACCCAGACAGGAAGAGATTTGGTGGGGAGACGGAGAGAGCGGCAAGAGAGCAGGAAGAGAGAAGGGGCGCTGCTGGGGAAGGGGAAGGGGCGGATGGGCGGAGGTGGGCTGTTTTGGGGCGCTGTGAAGGGTTGAGGTCTACTGGGGAGATGGATTCTAGTGCGTGGTTGAGGTCTGGTGCTGTGCCTGTGGTGGAGGAGCCAGCCAGCCCAGGGGGGAATGAAAGGCACTGTGTGACGGAAGGAATGAAGAGCGCCGGTGGTGATGATATGAGGGCCGCAGGGGGGAATGGAGGGGACAGAGGGGAGGGGGGGTACGGGGGAGGCGGAAGGAGGAGCAGGGTGATTGTGGGAGAAGGGTTGAAGGGAGGCGACGAGGGGGGACGCAAGGGGAGGGAGGTTGATGGTGGTTACGGTGGTGCTGTAGGTGCCGATGGTAGCAATGGCCATGTTAGACATGCCCACGGTGCCCATGATGTTGCTGATGGCGATGGTGATTATAACGGCGGTGACGATGCACATGATGGGCATGATACTCATGACGGTGACAGCAACACTGGTCAAGGCACATCCTGCAGTGGGGATCCAAGCAGGGCCCTGGTGCTGCTTCCAGACGACGTGGCAGCATGCATGCAGCCGCCACCTCTCAAGGCGGCTCAGCGCCTCCGCACCATCCACTACGTGTGAGATCTTATAGTCCTTCTTATAGTTCTTATAGTCCTTATAGTCCTTCTTATAGTCCTTGTAGTACTTATAGTCCTTCTAGTCCTCATAGTCCGCATAGTCTTGATATTCCTTATAGTCTTTATAGTCCTTATAGTCCTTCTTATAGTACTTATAGTCCTTATATTCCTTGTAGTACTTATAGTCCTTTTAGTCCTTTAAGTCCTTATAGTCCGTATAGTCCTGATAGTACTTTTAGTCATTATAGTCCTTATAGTCCTTCAAGTCCTAATAATCCTTATAGTCCTTATATTCCTTACAGTCTGTATACTCCTTATAGTCCTTATCGTCCTATTAGTCCTTATAGTCCTTATACTCCTTATAGTCCTTATAGTCCTAATAGTCCTTATAGTCCTTATACTCCTTATACCTTATCGTCCTAATAGTCCTAATAGTCCTTATAGTCCTAATACTCTTTATAATCCTTATAGTCCTCCATCCATCACAGACTGCTCTTTGGGGACTCCCCATTAGGGACCTGCTTCTATAGATGCTGAGAGAGGATCTTGGAAATTTTATATCTTCTTTTTATATAAAAGCGTTTTTAGGCCCTTAGTACCTCAATATTAATCTCCCAAATTGCTTAGTTCCCTATTTCCCGATCCATCTACTCCCTTCCCACTCTCACCCACTCGCTATCAACACTCCCATCTGACAAAGTCCCCAGAACCCTGCCTTCCCTATGTAACATGTATCATGCATCATGAATTATGCATCATGTATCATTCATCATGCATCATGTATCATGCATCATGTATCATGAATCATGCATCATGTATCATGCATCATGAATCATGCATCATTCATCATGCATCATGTATCATGCATCATGCATCATGAATCATGCATCATGTATCATTTATCATGCATCATGTATCATGCATCACGCGTTGCTTGCAGGTACGAGCTACCCGATAACTCCCCTCTGCTACAAGCGGTGAGTATCCCCTCCATGGTCCATCAGTCCTAGTATCCCCTCTCTCCCAGACACCTCCGCGTGTTCTATAAGCCAAGCAGTAACCCAAATATACTAGGCCGTGCGTCCTTCACCAGGTGTGCTTCGCCACATGCATTCCACCCTCTTCCTCCTCTTTCCCTCCTGCCCACCTTTTGCTCCTCTCCTGCACACCACCGTGCCATGCTGCCTGCCACTTCTCTCTGCCTGCTTTCTGCCCCCTTGTCTCTCCCAGTATTCCCTCTTCCATCGTCTTGATCCCTTGTACCTTACCCCTCTCCCCTCTCCCCGCCTCCCGACCCTTCCTCCCCCCATCTGTGTGTCAGTTGGATCCTCGCCACCCTGACGACCGTTGCCCGTACCTGCTCGCTCTCTGGGGTCCAGGTACCTCCTTGCTCTGTTTTTTCGTTTTGAGACGTCTGAGAAATAAATTACTATCGCACGTACCTGCTCGCTCTCTGGGGCCCAGGTACACCCGTGTGTGTATAAGTCGATTTTTAATGAGTCGACTCAAAGATCGACTTATTACACACGGACTATCGCACGTACCTGCTCGCTTTCTGCGGCCCAGGTGCATCTCTGAGACATGTCACAGCCCCACTCTTGTCCCCTTGTGCCGTCCCCACTCCCGCCCGCTCTCCACCCTTGTGCTCTCCGCACGTCCACTCACTTTGCTTGTGCCCACCTATTCGCAGGTGAAACCCTCCCTGCCACGCCCACGCTGCCGGAGATGGCACGGCAGATGGCGGAGGAGAAGCGCACGCAGCAGCAGCAGCAGCACAAGGGGACGCAGGGAGGCTCGCAGGAGGTGGGAGAGAAGCAGAGGAGGATGCAGCTGGGGAGGGGGGGAAATGCGGCACAGGGAGCTGGAGGGGTGAGGGGGGTGGCAGAAACATGGGTGAGCAGCGGGGTGGAGCGAAGCAGGGAAGAAGGGGCAGCTGTTAAGAAGCCGCAAAATCAGCAAGTTGTTATTCGGGAGATGACGGAGACAGAGGTGCTATTAGAGAGAAGCGCACCCAGGGGGGCAGGATGGGAGGGAAGTGGCGCTAATGGCGCTAATAAAGCCGCTGCAGGGGAAGAGTGTGGGGGGGGAGGGGGGCGGGATGTGGTGATAGTGGAGGAGGTGGAGGACGAGGAGGCGGGGGGGGTGCTGGGAGGGGGTGCGCGGGGGGAGGATGGAGACGCCAAGGGTGGTGGTACTGGAGCACCATGGATGGGCATGGGGGGTGAGGCTTGTGAGCTAGGCTGTGGGAGCGGCGGTGGCGGCGTTGGTGGCGGTGGTTGCGGTGGTGGTGGTGTTGGTGCTGCTGCTGCTGCTGCTGCTGGCACGGTGGCCAAGGGTGCTGGTGTGTTCAATGGAGGCATGGCCAATGATGAGGATACGGTGCCAGGGACACTGCTGGTGGGTTGGGTTCCACTCTACCTACCTATGCGTCCTTCACGGCCTTGCACTCTCCTTCGCTCCTTCACGGCCTTCACTTTTGTCGGTTCACTCCTCTTCCACTCCGCACCACGCCCACTCTCCACTCCACCCCTCGTGCATGCCGTCTCCCACTCTTCCCTCAAGCGGTTCTTTGTATTGCTGGAACCTGGGTACAAGCAAGGCATTCAGGTAAGGTACAGGCACAGTGATGGGTTAGCTGGTCTAGGCAGGCCGGGGCCTGCACGGGCCCTTCTTGGGGCTCGACGATGGCGAAGCAGTCCCCTAGGGACATGTCCGCGTCCGGGTGGCCCAGAGTGGGCCACTCTGCGGGCGAGGCCTCGTTCACCTTCCCGAGGTATGTTAGGGCTTGTCCCCTCTGGAGTGTGACCGACCAGCGCTGGCGGAACTGGCTGAGCAGTTTCGCCACCTGGTAGGAGCTTGGGTCCGCGTTGAATAGGCGCCGAGCTGCGGTATCCGCCAACAGCTTCAGGAAGGTAGGCACTTCGTCGCATGGGCAGCCGTATGTCTCTCCCAACTCACACCCTCTCCTCCCCTTTCACGTCCTGCCTGCCTGCCTGCCCGCCCGCCCGCCCGCCCGCCCGCCTGCCTGCCTGTTTGCCTGCCTGTGTGCCTGCGTGCCTGCGTGCATGTTTGCCGGCCTGTCTGCATGCCATCAGATTCCTTGCCGCACTGCAATGCGTGGGAGCTTCCCGTTGAACGGCACGTACTTCCAAAACAACGAGGTGAGGGGAGGAGCATGCACGCCTGCCCTTGCCTCCGTGGCGCTCACCCACTCTCCATCCTTCCATCTTGTTAGAATTAGTCAACCATCTATCGTCTCCCCCTCCCACCATTCGCACCCTCCGCCTTTCGACTTTACAAACCCATAAACCCAGCAACCAACAGTTCGCCACCCAGCCCAATCTACAGACTCGCCCCTCTCCCTCGCCCTCCCTTTCTGATCCATCCGCTGATTTTTGAGGCGCCTCAAAAATTGACTCCTCTCGGACGCCCTCCCTTTCCAATCCATCCGCTCGCCCTTTCGTGCCCTTTCGTGCCCTTCTGATGGACGCTGTTGTCCGCGTCCGCACAGGTGTTTGCCGATGCCGCCACGAGCAAGCAGCCTCTAGCTGTTCCTCGCTCTCTACTCTGGTGCCTCCCCCGGCGCTTCGTGCTATGTGGCACCTCCATCCCCTCTGTCTTCAAAGGTACCCTTCCACCCATGCTCCGCTCCCAATGTATATGTTTGACACAAATAAAAAATAGACTCCAATTCCCCTCATTTCACACCTGCCCCACCTTCCACTCCATCCTCCTCTCGCCTTGCCCACACTCCTCCCCCAAGTGAGGCCGCGCAATCTCAAGAAATACGTGCTTGCAGGGTGTTTTCGATAATTCTCTAAAACAGCTTGCAGCAGCACCTTCTCACGATGTGCTCTGTGCTCTGTGCTTCGGCTCCTCCTTGTGCCCTCAGGGCTCACAACTCTGCAGGTCCAGTCTGTCTTCTGGCAAGGTACGGTATAAGGTCCATCATACATCGTCGCAAGGTACAGCGAAGCATGGTTCATCCTCAGCTCCTCAAGCTAGCTGCAGGGGGGATATCCCCCCCAGAGTAGTTGTGTGGCCCCTGCTCGAAGGCACGCAGCCAAGGAACTGCAACCCTCAAGCTCCTCCCATCGTTGCATTCCACCACTCTGACTAGCCGTTTACCGGTTCATACGGTGAGTGGGCATGGCCCTTTAAGTTAACGCGCTGTAAGCGGTCTTCAGAATCCCTTTAAGCTCGAACTGACTTCCTCGGCAATCTATTTGTATCAGTATCACGTCACGAGTGTACACTCCACATTAATGCTCCCCCTGACTGCAGCATGCCCCTTGCGTGCAATGGCTCCTCATTCCCCCCTAAACCTCGCAACCAACGATCTCTCCCCTCCCCTCCACTCTCATCCATCCCTCCCCTCCCCTCTCCCTCTCACCGCACCGAGCTACGTGTGGAGTCTCCCCCATTTCTGGGGCGCCTAAAAAATAGACCCCTCCCCTCTCCCCGTCACTGCACCAGGCTATGTGTGCATCAGAGCGTTCGACCGCACCTCCCGAGCTCCTGAGCCCCTCGTGCCCCATCTACACAGCAGCCCTTCCTCCAAGCTCAAAGCCAGCAAAGGCAGCAAAGGCAGCAGCAACGGGGACGGGAACGGCGTTCAGAGGCAGTCAGGGGGCAGTAACATGGTGGCATGACAAACCCTGTCGTTATGTAATGAGCGGCAGTCTGTACATATACATTATGCTACCGTACTGGTGCTGTGGCTCTGGCATGTGCTGCTGCTGGCTGGAGCCTGCTTGATGTGTACAAGATGCATTTGATTATTCCTGGCGCCGTATACAATTACATACCCACTACATCTCGACCAGCTGAAAAATCCACAAGGAGCAGTCACAACAAGTTCACAAGGAGCAGTCTACCACTATAAGCCACCGAACCGAAGCCTGGCATGACCAACGCCCTCCCCCCTCAGCAGATATCGTCCTCTGAGCTAGCAGACTCCTCATTCCCCACCTCCTCATCGTCATCATCATCATCAGACCCACTCCCACTGCTGCTGCTGCTGCCGCTGCTGCTGCCACTCCCGCTGCTGCTGCTACTCCCACTCCCACTAGCACTCCCAGAGCTGCTGCTCCCATCAGATCCCTGCGGTTTGGCCGTCGCCCCGTCCCCTTCCCCTGCCCCTTGCCCTGCCCCTCCGCCTGCCCCTTCCCCTGCATCTCCTTGCGGCCGTCCCTCCTCCTCCTCCTCCTCCTCCTCTACCTCGATCTCTTCATACTCCACCTCCTCCTCCTCCCCCACCTCCTCCCCACCGCCCCCCACCTCTATCTGCTCTACAACCCCCGTTTTGCTGGGGTAGAGCGACGCGGAACCCCCCCCGTAAGCGTCCTTAGCTGCTGATGAAGCAGCATAAGAAGTACTAGCAGTGTTGAACCGTCCAATTCCACCATCCCCCATCCCTCCCCCTCCTCCTCCCCCACCCGCACCAGCAGCACCAGCAGCAGCAGTACCGCCTCTGTTCATCCCCACACTGTAATCTCTCCCCTTGCTAGCATTGGAAGCGCCTGATGCGCCTACCCCCTCGCCCATACCCCGTCCTCTACCACCAGCAACACCACCCCCAGAAGCACCAAAGCCACCAGCAATGGCTTTGCTATCCCGAGCTGCAGCAGCAGCAGCCAAGGAAGCGGAGCCGGGCAAACCACCCCCCTCGTTCCCTGCCCCCGGGTCTGCTGCTGCTGCTGCACCATTGCCCTTCTTGCGCTTTGCTGCTGCTGCTGCCCCTGTTCCGTCACGCTCTGCAATGGGGGGGTGGGGGGGGGCGGGAAGTGGGGGATGGGAAACGGAGACAGAAAAACGAGGGCCTGGCTTTTCATAGAGACACAAATGCTGAAGGAGCCAGCCAGACTGGGAGAAAATACCATGAAAAATTTAACTACACGACAAAAAAAATAAGGGGGGGGGAAAAATACAGACCAGACTTGTGAATTAAATATTACTACACGACTGACGCTATAAGGGGACCAGTGGAAGTGACTCTCACCTCGCGGCTTCTTCCCTGCTTGACCCCCACCATTCTCGCCCCTCCCAGCCCGGCCAGGAGAAGCCCCCCCCACATCCCCCTCCCTGCCCCCATGGGCCCCGCCTGCGCTCCCAAACCCCTTCCCCTCGTCCAATGTCAGATTCCACCCCCCTCCCCCCCCGCCTCCCCCTCCCGCGCCCCCCCCGCCTCCCTTATCCCCCCCTCCCGGCCCCCCAGCTCCACCACCCGCTGCTCCCCCCGCGAGCGCGTCAGCCGTGCCCGCCGTGCCCGCGGGTTTCTCCTTGGCCATGCGCACGTGGCGCAGGTTGCGCACGGCGTAGTTCAGGCGCTCCAGGCGGAAGGAGCGCCCGTCGAAGAACACGAGGCCCTCCCCGTCGCGGCACGGGTCTACGTGGCCCTCGAACTCCACGGGCGGTTTCCCCGGCTGGTTGTTCGGCAGCTCCACCCCCACCTTGCTCTCCCCGCGGCTCTCCCCGCCCCGCCGCAGCGTGCCGGGGCGCGCGGAATCGATCGACGCGGGCTTGAACTCGTCTGGGGGAAGCGAAAGAGGGGAGGTGGGAAGGCGGGCGGAAGGGAAGGGGGGAGGAGGGGGAAGGGGGAGGGGAGGGGGAGGAGGGTGGAGGGGGGGGAGGAGAAAAGGGAAGGGAATCAGCCTTCTATCTCAGTTCTTTTACGTCATCCGCGTTATTCTGACGCTTGCAGCGTACCACCAACTAGGAAAAGAGTTGTACAAGCATCCCCGTTACAAGCGTAGGCGCGCGCGCGCACATCGGAGCGTGTAATACTGCACGGGCGCGTTGGGGCGGAAGGAGTCCCCCAGAACGAGCGGGTACCACGTCTCCTCCGTAGGAGCAGCCTCCGAGCCCGCCACGTTAGGTCGAGCCATCACGGTCCCGACACGCGGGCTGTAACGACTCTACGACACGACACGACACGACGCGACGTGACGCGACGTGACGCGACGCGACGGATGAGGAGTGAAAGGTAACGAGCGACTCAAGATGCGATAGTGCCCACGAGAGACGCGCGGGTGCCAGTAGAAGCCGAGTAGGATAACCAAGAATTCTACACGAGATTTGTTGCGGAAGGCGCGGGAGTGCCGCGGCACGCACGGCCACAAACGACCGCCGTTCTTGTTACACGGGTGCTTCAGAAACGCACAACCCCATAGTAGCTGGGCGGCAGATTTGAATTTCGTGGCAGAGCTGCACGGCAATCCCGTTATAGCAGTTTACGCCTTACTGATTGAATTATGTGATAAGGAAATCCATTTCCTTACACCCTCCCCCCTCCAAGGTATGGTCTTAGTTAAGACCGCCGACGTCGCGCACATTGCGTGACTGGAGGTAGACCCGTAACACCGAGTAATTCTCGATCTGTGCCAGGGGCAACCAACTGTTTTCTAGGGCCGTCCGGTCCTTCCAAGATATCAGAAACTCGATTAGAACATTCGCATGTTCGACAGTAGGCTCGGCGAGCGGTCGGATGTTCAGGGTCGCTCGGTGACGTGGTAATTTACTGGTGCTGGCGATGTATGGTCGAAGTATTCGCACGTGGCGTGATGGGCTGTCGTTAGTAGATGGGCTGTAACGGAGGATAACATTTGGCTGATGGTGACTAGTCCACAGTAGCGGGGGCAGAGTTTTGGGACGATGGGCAGTCGAAGGTTCTGGGTGTCGAGCAGTACTAAGTCATCAGCCTGGTAAGTGACTGCTCGTCGGTGTAGATCAGCGTTGCGCTTAGAAATTACTTTCGCGCGCTTAATGGCTTCAGTTGCTCGCTCCCGGGAATTGTGTCATATTTCGGCGAACTGTAGGGCTCGTGGTACAGGATTTTCGATGTTGGGCGTGATCGGTACTGTAGGGTTCTGCCCGTCGTTCAGGTAAAACGGTAACTGTCGTGTAGTGGTTGACGGGGCATTATTATAGGCGAACTCAATCAGTGACAGTTGATGTTCCCAGTCGGCCAAAATCATCGCAGGTGGCGCGAATCAACCGCTCCATTGTTTGATTGGCCCGCTCGGTCTGTCCGCCAGTCTCGGGATGGTAGGCGGAGGAGAACTGTAGGTGCGTGCCAATCTGTTCCCAGAGGTTGCGCCAAAAATTGCTGGTGAATTTCGTGTCATGATCTAAAATGATGGCGGATGGGATTTTGTGAAGGTGAACGACGGTCGAGATGAAGAGGCGGGTTGTTTCTTCGGCTGAGATGCTTTTCTTGCAGGCGGCGAAGTGGGCCATCTTCGTCAGCTTATCGACGATGACATATATCGCGTTATTGCAGCCGTCCTTGGCAGGCAATTCTGTAACGAAATCCATCATCACCTGCTGTCACGCGCCCTCAGGCGGCGCAATCGGTTGCAACTGTCCAACTGGCTTCTGCTTTGATGATTTAATGGTTTGGCAGGTTCTCCATGAAACCACATGCCGCTGCACGTCCCCTTGTATGTCGGGCCAAAAATAGTATCTGGTCAGCTGCTGCCAGAAATAATATATTGTTTTCTCCACTCCGAAGTGCCATGAAACGGTGCTATCATGAGCTTCTTGTAAAAGCAATTCTCGAAGTAAACTGTGCTCCGGTACCTAGATGCGGTCAGTCCCTGCCTTTACGTTATAGACTCCCTTAGCCGTTACGAGCTGTTCGTACCCACCCGACGTAAAGAATCTGTCCGTCTGGTACCCGTGGGTAAATAGGTCGGTTAATAGCGGGGAAGTTTGGGCGAGGATTATGGAATTAAGATGGGCGGATGGGTGAGAAAGGGGGTATGCGATGTTGGATGCCACTTTCTTGTAGGTGATCGTGTAATGGAAGCTGGACTCCATAAAATCCAACCACCGAATCTGTCGTGGGTTGAGTAATGCTGTGCGCAGATGTACTGTAGGCTTCGGTGGTCTGTCCGTATTGTCATGTCCGCGCCTGTCAGGTAGCACCACCACATTTTGAACATTTCCTTGTCGTGTATCGGATAGTTTTGCTCGGGCGAGTTCAATTTTCATGACTCGTACGCGATTGGTTGTAAACCTTCGCCGAAGTCCTGTAACAGTACTGTTGCTCCAATAGCAATATTGTTGATATCTGTGATTACTTCGAATGGACGGTAAGGATCGACGATGCAAAGGACAGGGGCTGAGCACGGAAAAGTCTTGAGCCCAGAGAAGGCAGCTTGCTCTTTCTCCCCGCACCTATACTCAGTCCCTTTCCGCCGCAGGTCAGTTAACGGTGCAGTTACCCCCGCCATATTTGGGATAAATCTCCGAACATAATTGACGAACCCTGAAAAACTTTGCAGGTCCTGCAGATTCTTAGGCGGTAGTCAGGCTTGCAATGTCTCGATCTTGCGCGGGTCCACTTCGATGCCCTTTGTGGAAATAACGTGTCCCATAAATTCTAAACGGTCTTTTAAAAACTCGCACTTAGACCCCTTCGTAAGCAGCCGATGCTCGTGCAGTAGCATGAAAACTGCTTTGAGGTCCTTTAAGTGCTGCTCCCGGGCCTCGCTGTGGATCAGGATGTCGTCTGGGTAGACTATAACACACTTATCTACGTGTGAACTGAAGAGCTTGTTCATGGTCATCTGAAAAGTTGCAGGGCGTTCGTCAACCCGAAGGGCATAACTACATACTCAAGACTCCTGTACCTAGTATGAAACGCGGTCTTGTGATAGTCAGCTGCGACTATGCGAATCTGATGGTAACCCCATCGTAAATATGTTTTGGAGAAGAAGCAAACTTTGCGAAGTTGGTCGATCAGTTCGTCGGCGCGCGGGATAGGGTAACG
The DNA here is from genome assembly GCA_027943415.1 of Closterium sp. NIES-67. Classification (NCBI taxonomy): domain Eukaryota; kingdom Viridiplantae; phylum Streptophyta; class Zygnematophyceae; order Desmidiales; family Closteriaceae; genus Closterium; species Closterium sp. NIES-67. The sequence continues at coordinate 216,282 of BQMB01001501.1, read as the reverse complement.
CGGCTTGATAGTCACCCTGTTCTGTGCTCTGTAATCAGTGCACATTCGGTACCTACTGTCCTTCTTTGGGGTGAACAATATGGGGGCGGCGAATGGCGAGGAGCTCGGGCGGATGAATTTATTCTCTAGTAAGTAATCTAACTCCTTCCGCAATTCCTCTAAGTACGGCTGTGTTAATCGAAACAGCCACTGCATTGTGGGCTGCGTCCCTGGTTCTAATTTGATTCGATAGTCAAAGGGCCATTCCGGTGGTAATCCTTCGGGCAGGTCGTTTGGAAATATCTGCGGGAATCTGCGAATCAGCTGTGCTGAATCGGCCGACACTGCTGCTGTCAGCTTCTCTAAATCAGACAGCGCCGACGCCACGTCGACGGCACGAATGACTACAGTGAAGACTTCCCCTCCCCGCATGTCCGCTCTTTTGATCGCCACGGAGTTCACCTGTGTCACTCCCCCTGTGATCCCCTTCGTCCATTCTGGTAACGTCAAGCTACGGCTGTTGATCTTGACGGAACAACTGCCGGTCGTCCAGTCAATTAGAGGGTTGAATCGTCGCAGCCAATCCCGTCCCAGCAACTTATCAAAGCCGTCGAGTGTTGTTGCAAGCATCCCCATCGAAAAATTGAAGTTATCTCCGCAGCGTACCCTAATCTTGTCTGCCCTGTCAAGTATTGCTAGTGGGGTCCCATCGACGAGTCGGGCGTCAATCTCCGGTAGACACCTATCTAAGGGTACAAGTATTTTGGCGGTCGCGAGGTTGATCAGACTGTGGCTAGCTCCTTCGTCCACGAAGATTTTATTTTTTCCCCCTTGAACCCTACGCTCCACATAAATGGGGTAATCTGCCACTGCACCCTCCTTATTCAGCCGAGTTCGGTCGATTGCGTGGATCGGTACCAGTACTCGATGAGGGAAGCAGGTTCCATTAGTATAGGCCCGTTAACTACTGATACTAAGCATTTTCCTGATCGCTGAAACTTCCCTGCCCCTAATTCCGCTTCGTCCCCTCCTCTGGGCATTATGACTTGCGGTGTCCTAGCCTGTTACACATAAAACAACGACCCTTAAAGGCGGGAACTGTTGAGTTTGATGTTTTAACAGCGTGTACTGTGGCATGCTCGATTTGTCCTTGATTGCGACTTCCGTCATAAGAACCCGCCCTTGGCTTGAAGAACGATTCCAACTGCTCCGCAAACCTCTGCGCCTCCATCAAATCCGTAATTTCCCTCATCTGTTTTTCTCAGCGCAGTTCCGGTCGAAGTCCCCTGATGTATATGTCGATTTTTTCGTCAGGGTGAATGTAGCCGACCTGGTCACATAAATTCTTGAAGCTGCTAGTGTAGTCGTGGACCGATCGGAGTTGGCGCTATGTGCGAAGCCAGTCGCGCGCTTGATTGCTTGCATTGACGTGTTCGAAGCGACGACGAATTCCCGCGCACCACGATTGCCACATGCTGTACTCGTCCACTTCCCGCCCAGTGATTGGTCGTGCGAAAACATCCGATCACGCACGACGTCATATCTGGCTCCTGCGACTGAATTATCTGCCGCCACCAATCCATAGCCGGTCCACGTAGGAGCGACACGACGTATCGAATTTTCTGCGCGTCGTCGCTTACGAGGTTGCAGTCGTAAAGAACGTTCGGGTAAAAAATCCACTCGCTGACGGGCAAGCTGCCACACTGGCTTGGGTCAAACGTGTGTTTCCTGGTCCCCGCTCGCTAAACCGGCCCTCTCCACCGTCCTGCACTGCGCCCCATCGTGCTGCACCGCTCAGCACCACACTGCACCTCTTCGCACCGCACGGCACCGCACTGCACCGCGCCCCATCGCACTGCACCGCTCTGCACTGTGCGGCGCTGCACTGCACCGCGTTCCACCGCACTGCACCGTATAACTCTCCACTGCTCCTCTTCGCTCCGTCCCGCCCTTCACCGCCTGTTCCCGGCTGCAGCGGCCATAATGGCGGACTCGGTGCTGCGCTTTGACACGGAGGGTCAGCCGGTTGAGTTCGACGCGTGACTCGTCGATCTCCACCGTCCCCTCACTGGTCAGCGGCAGGACGACCACTCCCTGGCCGTCCACATTGGCGGTACGCTCCTCTGCCCTGACCCCCCTGCTGCTCTTCCTGCTGACCCCACGTCTGCTGACCGTGAGTCCGCCGCCGCTGCTGCCCTTGCCCGTGCTGTCTGGCTGTCGCGTGACGCTGTCGCTCAGCTCGTGATTAGCCATGCCCTCCCTTTGTCTGAGCGCCCCCACTGTAAGTCGGTCAGGGCTGCGCAGGAGTTCCTACAGGCTGTTGTCGAGCGTTATTCCACCCCGTCCTCTGCCTCTACCAGCCGCCTGATCCTTCCCATGCTCTTCTTTGATCTCGCGTCTTTCTCCACCGTCGCTGACCTGGCCACACACGTGCGCACGCTTGACGCGATCTGGCGCGCTGCCTACAATGAGGCCCAGCTTAGTGTGTTTTAGCCCCCTATCCGCTCTACCCTTTACCGGCTTGCCACCCGCCTCCCTGACCGACTGGCTACTGCCCGTGACCACTTTCTGAGTCTGCACCCCACTGACCTCACCCTCCCGGACTTTGTCGACACCCTGTCAGAGCTATATTGCCCAGTCTAGCGGTACTGCGCTGGTCCCTATCTTTCAGGGTTGTGCTCCCGCTCAGTGCACTTACTCTGACGGTTCTGTGGCTGTCGCTGAGACAGCCCCTGTTGTTGAGACCGCTGCTGCGATGGCCGCAGTACAGTCCCTTTATGGTAAGGCCCGCGGCCCCAAGGCTAGGCACGGCAGTGGTAGTGGAGGAGGGGGTGGAGGTGGAGGTGGAGGTGGTTCTTCCGCTGGTGGTAGTACCGACGAGGGGGCTGGGGCTGGTGCCTTGGAGTAGCAGCCCCAGCAGGAGCAGCAGCAGGCACCACAGCTTAACCAGAAGCAGTAGTAGCAGCCGCAGCAGCAGCAGCAGCAACAGTCGCCGCGGAGGGTTGGCCGCCTCCCGCCTGGGTGGCCTGGCGCCGGTGGTGGTGGTGGTCGCGGTGGTCGTGCACGTAGCTCGTCGTCGGGTGGTGGTACGAGTGATGGGCGTTGCCAGTACCAGCTCCAGACCTGTCCTCGCTGCGGCCTCGTGTGTGGTAAGATCGGTCATACCCCCACTCGCTGTTTCAGTCGCTTGGACGACCAGTTTCGTCTCCGTTTCGGCCCCCTTTGGACCTCCCCAACGAGCACAGTCTACTCCGCCCTGGTGTTAGGATCTTTGGTATGGGCATGGATGAGATTAGCTCTGTATTGTATGCACTGTAGTCTATATGCATGGTTCCTATTACCCCGAGTTGCCTAGTGTAGGTGTGCCCAGTGTGCCTAGTTTAGGCTCCACTGCTGCGTCAGGCATAGAACCACTTGCTTTGTATAGCCTTGGCTCCACTCTAGCTCTTCCGCCCCCAGCCGCTACTGCCACGCTCTTCTTCAGTCTCGACTCTGGCGCATCTGAGTGTTTCTTTCAGGACCACACTACGCTGACACCGCTTGTCGTCCCTGCCGCAGTTGCTCTTGCAGACCCTTCCTGGGGACCGGTAGTCGCCCGTAGTTCCACCACCCTCCCTTGTACGGCGGTTTCTTCGGGCTCTCTTACACGCCTGCACATCCCCTCGTTCTCACGGAACCGAGCTGGTGTCGGCTGCCTCCAGGACCTCGGTGTCACCACTTCCCTGGTTACGAGAGGTACGCTGTCTGTATCGAGGCCGCCACTGGTGACCCCCTCACCACATTCCCCCAGGACCCAATGTCTGGCCCTTTCACGCTGGACACTGCGTCCCCCCCGGTTGGGACGCCCCCCCACATGGCAGCGTCTCCCCAGGTTGTTGCGACTTGCTTGTGTCGGTCGCTTACTCACCCGTCGCTTCTGTGGCACCACCGCCTAGGTCACCCCGCCCTCACACGTCTCCGTCACATGTCTCAGCACGGTCTTGTCTTAGGGCTCCCTGTGACGTTCCCTTCGCTCCCCTCCTTGGCAGCGCCGCCGTGCACCCCCTGCGTCGAGGGCCGGCTCCGCCGTGCCCCTCACTCCTCCTCGTTCCCCCCCACTACCGCACCGCTGCAGACCCTATACATGCACGTCTGGGGCCTCGCCCCCGTCCATGGGCTGCGTCGTGAGCGCTACTTCCTAGTGCTTGTCGACGACTACACGTGCTATACCATGGTGTTTCCTCTGGAGCGGAAGGCCGATGTGCCTGATGTTCTTATCTCGTGGCTTGTCTCTGCGTGTTTTCACCAAGGTCCCCCTATGTTGCGTCTTCACTCCGACCGTGGTGGTGAGTTCGCCTCTGGCTGCCTTGGTCGCTTCTGTCGCGCGGAGGGCATCACCCAGTCGTACACCATGCCGGACTCCCTGCAGCAGAATGGGGTCGCTGAGCGACGCATCGGTTTGGTCATGGAGGTGGCTCGTACCTCCATGATCCATGCCGGTGCACCCCATTTTCTGTGGCCGTTCGCCGTTCACTACACCGCTCACCAGCTTAACCTGTGGCCGCACCCTCAGCGCCCGCAGGTTTTGCCGACCCTACTCTGGACCGGGTCTCCTGGTGATGCGTCTGCGTTCCACGTCTGGGGCTGCCTTGCTCACGTTCGTGCCTCTGTCACGGACAAGCTCACTGCCTACACTGACCCATGTGTCTTTCTAGGTTTCCCCCTCGACTCGTCTGACTGGCAATTCTACCACCCGCTGTCTCACTGTGTCCTTCACTCCCACGACGTCACCTTTGACGAGTCCGTCTCCTTCTACCACCGCTTTCCCCACCATGGTCCCCCAGTTACCCACCCCCTGTTCCTGGTTCCCCCTCCCTCGGTCGCCCCTGCTCCCCCCCTCCCCACCCTTCCCCGTCTGGTGTGTCTCACGTCACCCCCCCCACCGGTTGTCCCTGCCAAGGAGTCTGCTGACTCTCGCGGCTCGGTGGAGTCCCTTCCACTGCATGTCCCCGCCTCAGTCTCTCCTCCCCTGTCGCCGACGTTGCTGTTGAAGCCGCAGCCGCCTCCGCAGCTACTGTCGCCGTCGCAGCCTCAGCCGCCGTCGTCACCGCCGCTGGGTTTTGTGCGTTTTGGGGGTGCTAGGGAGCGTGTTAGAATACTAGAAACTAGGTAGGAGCGAAGCCATAGAATGGCGAGAGGTATTAGGCTAGGAAAAGTTGACGAGAGAGAAGAGGATGAGATTAGAAGAGAAAGGGATACAAGGAGGGAGTTGTACCCTCTACAGTAGGTTCTAGTAACACCTACCAAGCCTACAATTATATATAAGATATAATTTAACACACCCCCTAGGCTTGGTAGCTGAAAGCACACCACACACACAGCACACCAAGCCACACACCCCCTAGCACCACCATGCTCAGAAGCAGCGACGGCTACTCCTGCATGGTCAACCCCACGGTGCGTGAGCCTTGGCGACGACGACAACGAGGGTAACGGCTGCAACGGCGACATCGTCAATAGCGGCGGCGTGGCCAGCGGCACCAGCTGCGGTGGCGACGGCTTCGACGACAGCTGCCGGCGGCGGCGGAGCTTGCAGAACTCGGCTGCGTGGCCGGGCTCCGCGATGTTGGGACGGCTGGTAGGAGTCAGCCGTCGGCTGCGGCGAGGAAGAGGGGACGCAGGGGAAGAGGGGGGGGACGGGGCTTCAGCAGCGGAGCCCGGGAGCGTGCCGCCCAGTGTGGCACGCTGGCTGCATGCGGACGTACCGGCCAGCGCTAAGACGGGGCGTTGGCCGCTGCCGACCGTGCCGTACGCGCGCTGGCAGCACGTCACCATGGCGGCACGACGGTGCTGTCACGCCGCCATGGCTCGACATCGACGACGCCGCCACGGCTTGACGTCGGCGCCAAGACGGCGCGACGCCACGGCACCGCGTCGAGACGGCCGCGGCAGGACGACGCGGGCGGCGGCACAATGACGCCGCCACAGCAGCACGACGCGGCTGCCATGGCACCACAAGAGAGAAAGAGCGCGTACGCGGTAGAAGCGTTGGGAGCAGGCCCGGGAGGGGCAACCTGCTCTGGTACCATGTTACAATACTAGAATCTAGGAAGGAGGAAAGCCATAGAATGGTGAGAGGTTTAGGCTAGGAAAATTTGACGAGAGAGAAGAGGATGAGATTAGAAGAGAGAGGGATATAAGGAGGGAGTTGTACCCTCTGCAGTAGGTTCCAGTAACACCTACCAAGCCATTTTTTTTTGTAAGATATAATTTAACAGAGCATGCCGAAGCGAGTACGGGAGCGGGTTCCCATTCTGGGGGTGCTGTGGTGCTTCTCTGAGGGAGCTGTGGTGCCGCTAGAGGTTCTGGTGTTGGCGTTGGGCAACAGCCGCCGCAGTCGCCGCCGGTGTCCGCTCTTCGCTTACTCGACCTTCCTTCCCCTGACCGCCCGCCGGTGCCTCCTTTGTCGCCACCGCCTCCTCCTCTGTTGGTCTACGACCCTGTGTTTCCTCTAGCGGACTCTTCTCCAGCTCGTTTCCCTCCTTGTTCTCCTCCTGTGTCTCCTCCCCTCTCTCCTGACCCGACTCCTCCATCTCACGTCTGGGCTCGTCGTCCGTCTCGTTCTCGTCCTGCCTCCCCTGTTCTGCGTTCTAACCATATGTTGCTTCGCTCCCGCGTCTTGTGCTCCTCCACTCCTCCCATCTCCTCCTCCGTCGTCGCTCGCTGTGGCCCCGCTTCCGTTCTCTGACTTGTTCCTCCGTGCTGCGCGTCCCCTTGTTTCTCGTGTCCTTGCCTCTCTTGTTACCGACCCGTCCGTTCTTGTCTCGAGTCTGTCGGCTCTTGTTGCTGTTGTCACTGACTTCGTCGATACCCGCCGCCTTGACTACGCCACCGTTCTGGTCTCTGACCCTGCTTGCCCTCCGTCCGTCGGGGGTGTGACTGCCCTTGGCATTGACGTCCTAGAGGATAGACAGTACGAGCTTGCTTTCCTGTCAGAGGCCGCCCCCCATCTTTGCTCCATGCTGCTTGTCCCTAAGGGTGACCCGGACGCTTTCGGCATCTCAACCCCTCGCACCTACGTTGCGGCGACCTCGGGACCCTGGGCCTCTCAGTGGATAGCTGTCATGGAGTAGGAGATGGCATCTTGGAGATCCACCGGTACCTTCGTCGACGCAGTTCCCCCACCTGGGGTGAACGTAGTCGATGGCCGATGGCTCTTCAAGGTGAAGCGCCCTCCTGGAAGGCCACCTGTCTTCAAGGCGCACTACATTGCTCATGGCTTCACTCAGCGTGAGGGTGTTGACTTCTTTCAGACCTTCGCCCCGACCCCGAAGATGAATACTCTTCGGGCGCTGCTACACGTAGCAGCACTGCGTGAATATGAGCTCCACTCCCTCGACTTCTCCACAGCTTTCCTCCAGGGCAGTCTACACGAGCAGGTCTATCTGAGCCGCCCCCAGGGCTTCTCTGGTACCTTTCCCCCTGGTACTGAGTGGCTCCTCCGGCGCCCCGTCTACGGCATGCGCTGGGCGCCCTGTGAGTGGCACGACACGCTGCGTGCTACACTTGCTGACCTGCAGTTCTTCCCGTCGTCTGCAGACCCCTCGCTCTTCGTATGTTCCGGCCAGACTCCATTCTACATCATTGTTTACGTAGACGATCTGGTCTTTGCTACTGCAGGCAGAGACGCGTTGGCCTCCGTGAAGGCCGAGCTGCTGAGGAGACACACTTGCACTGACCTAGGAGAGCTGCGCCGCTACCTTGGCTTGCAGATCTCCAGGGACAGAGCCGCGCACCATCAGTCTCTCACAGTCACACTTGGTGCGCCTGGTCCTTCCAAGGTTTGACCTTCACTTCTCTTCCACATAGCCCACCCGTCTGCCAGTAGACCACAGTCTCTCGGCTCTTGTCCTGGAGGAGGCTGCAGAGCTAGTGGGTTGCCTCATGTACCTGATGACTTGCACTCATCCAGATATCGCATACCCTCTCAGCATCCTGGCCCACTTTGTGGCCTCTGGCAGACACTGACCACAGCACTGGTCTGCAGCTAAAAGGGTTCTGCGTTATCTAGCAAGTACATCGAGCATGGGGCTAGTGCTAGGAGAACGCAGACCAGTGGTCCTTAGCAGGCACATAGACGCTTCTTAGGCGAACGACGCCGAGACTGTCAGGTCCTCGCAGGGCTACTGCTTTAGCCTTGGTGCAGGTGCTGTCTCGTGGCGGTCCACCCGCTCGTCGTCTGTTGCCCAGTCTAGCTGTGAGGCTGAGATCTACGCTGGTGCCATGGCAGCACAGGAACTCTGCTGGATGACTTTCTTGCTCACAGACTGTGAGCGGCCTAGCTCTGCCCCAGTCCTGTACGCTGACAACAGGGCCATGATCCTCCTGTGTGAGGAGCCCAGACTTGAGGGCAGAGCGAAGCACATCCAGCTGCAGTACTTCCTCCTGCGCGAGCTATAGCAGCGTCGCTAGGCCCGCATAGTACACTTTGGCTCCGGTGCCAACACAGCTGATATCTTTACGAAGGCGTTTGCGCCTAAAGATCATCAGTGGCACTGCGTACAGATCGGTCTCGTGCATGTAGCACCTCATTTGCTAAGACCTTGATTGTGTATAACTCTTTATATATTATCATGGCTGGCCTTGTGGTTTTCTCCCAGCGGCTGGAGTAGTAGTGCCGCCCTGGTCTTGATCTTTCCCTGTTTTTACTCTTTTGACTGGTCTTTAGACCCCTGCCTCAGAGGTTGAATTAGTAGTGCCACCCTGAGCTGCTTGTCTCTCACCAAGCACTGCCCCTATCTAGTCTAGGGGATGTGTTAAACATATGTGTGTATGTTTAGTAGACTACATAGGGTCATGCCATAGAGAGTACTGTTAAATTATATCTGATATATAATTGTAGGCTTGGTAGGTGTTACTGGAACATACTGTCGAGGGTACAACTCCCTCCTTGTATTCATCTCTCTTCTAATCTCAGCCTCATCTCTCTCGATATTTTTCCTAGCCTAAAACCTCACGACATTCTATGGCTTCCCTTCCCTCCTACATAGATTCTAGTATTCTAACAAGTACAACCCATTAGCTATATACCCCTGTATGCTCCCATTCTAGTTAACCATTCTAACTTTGAGAGTTAGCTGCGTAGTATCAGCGTACTAAAAACCTACTGTGCGCTTGTTGCAGATTCGTTACGTAGGAAGTTATTCATTCTTGTCGACGACCATCAAGTGCCGGCAGAATGGGCCTGTTACACTTACGTGGATGCTGGTTGTTCTACCAATGCGTCATGCGAAAAAATGTAAGCCATATGCGCGGTTCAGTCATGTACCAACGATGAAATTCCATGGCGTTGCCACCAGCCGCTTCTGCATCTAATCGTGTTTCGTGGTCTTGCAGGAAAGACACCTGATATGATTTCTCAACGGACCATTGGCGATGCAGATCTGAAGCCTTGCGTAAACTAGCTAGCCCACGTTGTTGACCTAAACTGTTATGGTTGGTTCTATGCACGTGACTTCTAATGTATTGGTAACTGGAATATTGGAATAGAGGTTATCTGACCATCAATGTAAGGAATTTTCATTCCTTACTGAATTGTACCCTAGCGCATACACCCGCGCCCGGCACTGTCGCCACATTGCCGAACCTACCCACGTTCCGAGGTTATCGTCCTAGCAGGCCAAACCCTATATAACCTCGTGCCTTCATTGCAATAGCGACCTTGTATTCTCACGTTATAGTCCATTGAAACTTCCTATATCATAACAGCTGGTGTCAGAGCCCGACCTTTCTAGGAACTTTCCGTTTTCCCGTTTACTTAGTTAAGGGGTCAGAGGGGATTAGCACAGCTGCACAGCAGTTGCCTTGGGTCGTAAATATTTTTACGCCAGCAACTACAGCGTGTGCGCTAGCTTCTGCCCCGTCCTGACCGCCATGGCCCTGATAGATTCGACAGTTGAGGAACAGTCCACCTCGATTGCTGCAAACCCTGCCCGGGAAACTGTGGACCTGCAAGCATTAATGGAGCAGTTGAATAATTTGACAAGCGTCATCAACGACCTCCGCGACGAGAACCAACGACTTCACCAGGCGCAGGAAAGGCGTTCACAGGAGCCGAGTGACGATGCACGAAGTGAGGTGGGTGAGCAGCAACCAGTGCCAGTGGAGCTGGCATGACTAGCGGCAATAGCCCCGCGCTCGACAAGTGGCAGCGTGAGATATCAGCAACCCGCTCCTTTCGACCTACCTAATAGGCGTGACGGTGCGGCAGTGGATATTCGTAATGAATATCTATTTTAACGCGGCGAGCATCCGAGACGATCAGAGGCGGATCAGCCATGCGTTAACACTGTTGCAAGGGGCCGCCCTACAGTGGTGGAAGGTCATCGTTGACTCAGCGGCAACTCGCATAGAAGGACAGCACGAGTGGTCCTTAGAATTCGGCGACGAAGACGAGGCAGACTTGTTGTTCAGTGCGACCCACATTCGCACATGGGCAACATGGTGTGCAGAGCTTCGTAAGCGGTTTGAGCATGCACCTGACTTAGACAAGGCATGCGAAACTCTACGCATGTGGAAGCAGCCGGGATCTGTGTCCGAGTACATTGCGTCATTCTTGACGTTGGTGGACAGATGTGGCTACATGCACGAGTTGGAGAAGGTCGACATGTACATGGGCGGCTTGAAGCCTGAAATACAGTACCAGATAAAACTGCAACGCCCTGTGAAGTGGTTAGAAGACTACATCCAACTAGCCGAAGCCGCTGATTCTCTCACGAAGCCGAGGATGAACTTCTACGACGGAGGTCGCCCTCGAGAACAGTACCAGCACGCTATGATAAAAGGGGTGGACGCAGTGGATACTTACGCAGTTGCTCTGCGAAATATGGGGCTATGCTACCATGTGGCCGGCCGGGTCACATCCGACGCAACGGCCAAGAATTCATAGCCATCCAGAATTCTACGGGGAAGAAGCCGGAGGAGCGACCGGGAAATGGGTCGCCTCAGTAAGTACCGAGACCCTTACTAATGGGCAAGCTTCTTCGCCCGAGCTACACAATCCCCGGCTGGTCGTGATCGTGATTGCTACAATCAGCCGGACCCTGACAAATAAGGGGGACGAAACTGCTGATCACCCTGTATTGGTGGAGGGTAAAGTCAACGGAGTGTTACTGAAGATTTTCGTTGATGGAGGCGCGAATCATAGTCTCATACAACTAGACAGGGCTAAGAATTTGGGTATCCCCTTACTCAAGTGTCGATGCCCGACTGGTAGACGGAACACCGCTGGCCATCCGGGAACGAGTGGAGAACATCGGTATTACTTGCGGGGAGCATGTAAATTTTCGAATGGGACTGCTAGCGACTACTCTCGACGGGTGCGACGTGCTGCTGGGGCGCGATTGGTTGCGACGGTACAACCCGAAGATTGACTAGACGACAAGCGGCTGCAGCATCAAGCTCGAGGGGATTTCCTGCGAGCTACCCAAGTGGACGGGGCCTCGCATACGAAGCACTCAAGTCCACGCGACCACTTTCAAGTGCGCGATGAAGGCTGAAGCTGCAGCGTACACCGTTGATCTTTGCGAGGTGACATCGACGGTCGAGATTGAAGATATCGAGAAGTTGTGCAAGGCCGTCCCTCCAGACTTAGCGGACTTGATTCGGAAATATCAAGAAATTTTCCCAGACGACCTGCCAGCTGGACTCGCACCGAGCCGACCCGAGGACCACCGCATCGAGTTGGAACCAGGCGCCCAACCGACGGTAGAGCGACAATTTTGGCTCAGCCAACCAGAACTGGAAGAATTCCAGCAGCAGCTGGATTACCTTCTGACGAAGGCATTTATCAAACACTGCACGTCACCATACGCCGCACCGACACTGTTCATGCCGAAGAAGGATGGAGGATTCAGAATGTGTATCGACTACCGTGCACTCAACCGGATCACCATCAAGTCGCGTTACCCGATCCCTCGAGCCGACCAACTTCTCGACCAACTACGCGGCGCCAAGTTCTTTTTGAAAATCGACTTGCAAGGAGGTTATCATCAGATTCGCGTCGCCGCCGAGGATTATCACAAGACGGCATTTCGAACCCGCTACGGCGGCTAAGAGTACCTGGTGATGCCTTTTGGCCTCACAAACGCGCCCTCGACCTTCCAAATGACCATGAATGGAATTTTCAGGGAACTCTTGGACAAATCCGTCATCATCTACCTCGACGATATACTGTTCTACAGCCGTAGCAGGGAGCAGCACTTACGAGATCTTGATGCAGTCTTCACGCTGCTGCACAAGAATCGCCTCATCACCAATGGTTCTAAGTGCGACTTTCTTAAGCAGGAGTTGGAGTTCCTGGGCCACATCGTCTCTACTGAGGGAGTGAAAATCGACCCCAAGAAAATCAAGACCATACAGGAGTGGAAGCCGCCGAGCAACATCAAGGAGCTGCTGAGTTTTTTGGGTTTTGTCAATTACGTTCGCAGGTTTATACCCAATATGGCTGGGTTATCTACCCCGTTAATTGACCGACTGAGGGATCACGACTGTGTTTGGTTGGGAGAGAAGCAGCAAGCTGCATTCGACCAACTAAAGATCGCCCTCATGTCGCCGCCCGTCCTTCGCATCTCCGATCCTGACTGTCCATACGAAGTCATCACTGACGCCAGCGACATCGCCATCGGTGTAGTTCTCCTATAGGATTTTGGCGACGGATTACAGCCGGTCGCCTACAAATCACGGAAGCTGCAGGGAGCGGAAAAAAACCATACGGTACACGAGAAGGAAATGTTGGCGACCGTCCACGCGTTCAAGACCTGGTGGTGCTAGCTGATAGGTGCTGACGTTACTGTGCGGACCGACCACAAATCCCTCCAGTACCTGCGAGCCCAACCGAACCTCAACCCGCGACAGATCCGATGGCTCGATTTCCTCGAGTCCAATTTCCACTACACCATCACCTACAAACGGGACGCCGACAACATTGCTGATGCCCTGACCCGACCCACTGCCTATACAGCCGCCAGACTAGTCGCCGAGACCAGCCCACTACTTACCGGACTATTTACCCACGGCTACAAAATCGACCCCTTCTTCCGCTCCGCCATTCATCAACAACATACCACAGCTACCGGGCACTATTTTAATAAGCGCGACACATCTCGCATCTAGGTTCCCGGCTACGATTTACTTCGTACCCTGCTAATCCTGGAATCTCACGACAACCCTACCTCTGGGCATTTCGGCGTCGACAAAACCATGAAGACGTTGCAGCGTAATTATTACTAGCCGAACATGGTCGACGGTGTGCGCAAGTACGTGTCCTCCTGCACCGCCTGCCAGATCATGAAATCATCCCATCAGCGAGCAGCCTGACTCCTACAGCCTTTGGATCCGCACGAGAGACCCTGGCAACACATCACGATGGATAACGTGACAGGACTGCCAGCCGGTCCCAGTGGAAACGATGCCATCGTCGTGCTCGTCGACTGACTCACGAAAATGGCGCACTTCATCGCCTGCCAGCAGACAATTACAGCTGAGCAAACTGCCCAACTGTTCATCGCCAACGTCATCCGATTGCACGGACTGCCCACCGCCATTATTTCAGACTGAGACCCGAAATTCACGTCAAATTTCTGGCACCACCTGTGAGACCAATTCGGCACCAAACTACAGTTTTCCTCTGCCTACCACCCACAGACTGACGGGCAGACTGAACGAGTCAACCAAACCATGGAGCAACTCATTCGGACTACCTGCACTGACCCACAGACATGGGAGAAATCCCTTCCGCTGCTGGAGTTCGCGTATAATAACGCGCCTTCCGCCACAACCCATCAGTCCCCATTTTCATCAATTACGGACAGGACCCAGTGGTACCCTCTACACCAAATATCTAGACACCCGTGCCCTGGTCCCGGCGATTTGCCGAAGATACAGCCCGTGAAAAAGCAGCTGAGGTAATCCGAAAAGCCAACCTAGTCGCAAACCGACAAGCCGATCGTCATCGACGTGACGTCACTTACAAAGTGGGAGATCTGGTCCTCCTCGACACTCGCAATTTGCGTCTGCCGATCCCGAGCAAACTCATACCCAGATTCTGTGGCCCCTTTCAAGTGGCCAACATGGTGACACCTGTCACTGCTCACCTCCGACTCCCGACTGATTGACATCACCACCCAGCTTTCCACGTCAGCCTCCTACGGCCCTACAGCCCCAGTTTGTCGGTCTTGGCACGCTAACGCATTGTACCGCAGCTGATGCCCCTGCAGGAACCGACGACCGAACCCTTAAAGCGAGAAGCTATAATAATGACCCCCACTTCGAGTTGGACCCAACTCGAAATGGTTCGGATCAAGAGTGTATTGGTTGGAACCTTGGGAGGCGTGTTTTTTTTTTCCCCGACAGTTCTTACATGGCCGATCCTTGGAAAAAAGATAACAAATGGACATTTTGCCTCATTGTCGCATAACACAATCACTCGCTATGCTGCGACAGAACTAGCTGCGGATCTAAATTTTGGAAGCGAAGGCACACCCTTCCTCGTCAGATGTCACTTCCAAGCCCTGCAAAGCGAAACATTTCACCGAAGACTGAGTGCACGATATCAGAGAAAGAGAGAGTGAGCGAGCGAATGCAAAAATCGAGGGCATGTGATCATACATGAGTGGGGATAGATACGCGCAAGAGGTGTGGAGAGAGGGAGATATGGCGGGAGCGAGGGGCGAGCAAGTGTGGCGCAGCGGGAAGGGAGTGGCATGGCGAGACGCTCGCTCCTCCTCCTCCTCTCTCTCTCTCTCTCTCTCTCTCTCTCTCTCTCTCTCTCTCTCTCTCTCTCTCTCTCTCTCTCTCTCTCTCTCTCCCGCTGCGCCACTCTCTCCCTATTCTCACCTCCGCCTCTCTCCTTCTAACCGCGCCACTCTCCTCCACGCCGCGTCACTCCCCCACTCTCTCACCGCGCCTCTACCGCTAACGATGCCTCTCTCTCTCTCTCTCTCTCTCTCTCTCTCTCTCTCTCTCTCTCTCTCTCTCTCTCTCTCTCTCTCTCTCTCGCCGCGTCTCTCACCCTTTCTCCCTGCGTCTCTCCCTCTCTCGCCCGCGTTTCTCCCTATCTCGCCTGCGTCTCTCTCTCTATCGCTGCGTCTCACCCTTTCTCCCCGTGTCTCTCCCTCTCTCGCCCGCGTTTCTCCCTATCTCGCCCGCATCTCCCTCTCTATCGCAGCGTCTCACCCTTTCTCCCCGCGTCTCTCCCTCTCTCGCCACGTCTCTCCATCTCTGGCCTCATCCCTCCTGCTCACGCCGCGTCTCCCTTTCTCTCCCTCTCTCGCCCGCGTGTCTCCGTATTTCGCCCGCGTTTCTCCCTCTCTCGCCCGCGTCTCTCCTTCTCTCGCCGCGTTTCTCCCTCTCTCCCCGCTTCCTCGTCTCTCCCGCTCATGCCGCGTCTCCCTCTCTCTCCCTCTCTCGCCCGCGTTTCTCCCTCTCTCCCCGAGTCTCTCTCTCTATCGCTGCATCTCACCCTTTCTCCCCACGTCTCTCCCTCTCTCGCCACGTCTCTCCATCTCTGGCCTCATCTCTCCCGCTCACGCCGCGTCTCCCTTTCTCTCCCTCTCTCGCCCGCGTTTCTCCGTATTTCGCCCGCGTTTCTCCCTCTCTCGCCCACGTCTCTCCTTCTCTCGCCGCGTTTCTCCCTCTCTCCCCGCTTCCTCGTCTCTCCCGCTCATGCGGCGTCTCCCACTCTCTCCCTCTCTCACCCGCGTTTCTCCCTCTCTCCCTGCGTCTCTCTCTCTCTCTCTATCGCCGCGTCTCACCCTTTCTCCCCGCGTCTCTCCCTCTCTCCCCGCGTCCCCCTCTCTATCGCTGTGCCTCACCCTTTCTCGCCGTGTCTCTCCCTCGCTATCCGCGTCTCTCCCTCTCTATCTCTCCCGCAGCGCCACACTCTCTCTCACAGCTCTATCGGCACCAATTTTCTATGCGGTGGGGCAGCTAGCGGAACTAGCTTGCTTTGTCGGCGATTTTTTGCTAGCTGGATGTCGCTTTGCGTGGGGAAGGTGGTGAATCCTCGGCAATTGTGAACCCAGGCCCAACTTGAAAAACGAGTTGGGCCCATCTCGATCCGAGAGCCCCAAATCGTTGCTTGCACTCGCCGTGCAAGTGTCGCATCGAGAAGTGCGACCTAGGGATGAGCAAACTACCCGACCGGGTCGGGTACCCGGTACCCGTACCCGCTTTTAGGGCGGGTCGGGTATCTGAATTCCTGGATAATACCCGGCGGGTCGGGTCCGGGTTACCCGGGGCGGGTATTCGATACCCGCTACCCGGAATTCTACCTGACGACGCGGGTAGCGGGTACCCGCCGGGTCGGGTATTACATACCCGAGTTCGGGAAAATACCCGAAGTCGGGTCGGGTATACCCGACCCGAAATCGGGTCGCGCTGCTACCCGTCGGCAGCAGCGCGACCTAAATTGGGAAGGGTTGGAAATTTCGACCATTTGGTCGAAATTTCTTCCCCAACTTTTGAGATCTAGTTTCGTGTGGTCCCTACCGTACTCGCGCCACCTAACTACACCGCCCGCATTTGTCAAAAAGCTTCCCGCACTCTAATTCGTTTTTTCCCGACATTACGTAGGGCGTTTTTACAGTACGGAGGAGAGGACTTGGTTGCGCGGGGGGGTTAGGGTTTTGGAGATCTAAAGTTACACGACCTATTCGCCCACTCGAAATCCTTGCCGTAACACATAGTTTAGGGTTCATAACTGTGGCATCATGGAGTTCTACGACCGTGACGGGCGTCCCGTCCCGTTCGGGGGCGGGAGGGTCGAGGGTGGCGGGCTCCAGAGCGGTGCCATGCCTGGAGCATCTCTGACAGGCCTCCCTCTCCCTAGCGGCCGTCAGAGTTTTGCATTGGCGAGCGGTGTCCGTGCGGACGAGGTGGGGAGAGGATGATGATTTCCTGGAAGAGGTGGAGGCGGGCGATGCAAGAGGGGTGGAGGTTGGGGCAACCCATGGGGGGGGGACGGTGGGCGGGGTGGTGGACGGGGGGGGGGAGGCGAGGGTGACCAGGAGTGGCATCCCAATGCGAAGGATGAGGGGGATGAGGTGTCAGGAGATGGACCGGCCAAGGGGAGGGGGAGGGGGAGGGGGAGGGGGAGGGGAGGGCCAGGGGGAGGGCCAGGGGAAGGGGGAAGGGGAGGGGAAGAGGTCGCGGCCGTGGTGGACCTGGTGGGGGGAGGGCAGGGGCGATTGGTGCCGGTAGTGGCACTAATGGTGCGGGGGGAGTGGAGGTTGGTGGTGGGGATGCAGAGCGCTTTGGGGATGCTGAGGGCGTGGGGGAGGGGGGTCATGCGGAGTGTGGTACGCCTGCGCCGGGGCGGCCAGAAATCCCACGTGTGGGGGGAGGGGGCACGGGTGGACAGCATAAGCGGTCGCGAGCGAGCGACAGCTCTCAGGTGACAGTCGGATACTGGGGTACTGTCCCTGAGCTTATGCAGGGGATGTTCTTTCAGGCAGAGGGGGAGGATGGGGCGCGATGTTGCAAGGTATGCGAGGTGCCGATCGATTGGGGTGAGAGCAGCACTGGTTCGGCGTGGAAGCACATGCGCTCGTTCCACATGCCTCACCTCTAGATCTGGTATCGCATGTTCACTGATGCCAACAAGAAGCCGGGGTTGGATTTTCCGGCGAAGGGGTACCCGGGGGTGCCAGGCGGACCAGACCCGTGGGAGCACGCTGACGCATACCCCGACATCCCTGGTGCGGGCACGGGCGGTTCGGGTGGGGGTGTCGAGGCGGGTCAACGGCAGATCCCTCAGTTCTTCGGTCGTTGCGTCACGCAGGAGCGTCTGCGCCACGCTCTTGTCGAGCTGTTCGCAGTCGCGGACCTTCCTTTCCGCCTGGTCGACCGCCCCTCGGTAAGAACTGACAGAGATAAGCATCTAACGTTTTTGCGCCAGTTCACCTCTGCGCATTATCACTCTCCCACGTGTCGCTATGGATTCTCACCCCAACCATGTAGAGCAGCACTTCTGCACGCGTCCATCTCCTCTCCCCCCCCCCCCATTCCCTTCCCTCCCTTCCCTAGTTCCGCCGCTACACCCGCCTCCTCAATCCTCCCGCTGCAGAACTGCTCGGCTCCCGTTTCCGCCTCGCTCGCGACATGCTCGTGCAGGGCGATGCCGCGCGCGAGCGCCAACTGCAAGACATTGTTGGTGATGGTGCAGTGGGGAAGGTCTCCCTCACCACGGACACTTGGTCGAGCTCGGCGCAAGACGCTTTCCTTGCCGTCACAGCAGTGCTGAACGCTGGCTTCTTCTTCAAGTGCGTGCTGTATGCCATGCAATGCCATGCCATGCCATGCCCTGCCATGCCATGCCATGCCATGCTAAGACATGCCATGCCATGCCATGCCATGCCATGCCATGCCATGCCACGGACTTTCCCCCTTCAGGTGTCTGGCGCACATCCTGAACCTCGCGGTCCAGAAGGCACTTGGTGTCCCAGCAGTCCTCGAGCCGCTCAAGCGCATGCGGGATATTGCGTCGTTCATTGGGTGGAGCACGACGCGCACTCGGACGCGTTCGAGGACGAGCAGCTGTGGCTGGCGGGTCAGGGCGGCCACGTTCTCCGCTTCATCAGCGACACCCCCACGCGATGGGGGTCGTCCTTCGAGATGGTGGAGCGCTTCCTGAAGCTGAAAGATCCTATTCTGCTGTACTTCTCAGGGCTCGAGGTGGGGTTCCCAAACTATAGCTTTGCCATCATTCGCGCGCATTCTTTTCCTCATTCAAATGCAAACCGTCTCCCAAGTTCGCCCATGCGTATTACCCTCCCCAAACATTATTTGCCCCCTCCGCTACGTTGTGTTCCTCAAAATCCCCCATTCCACAGTCGGCACGCGACAAGCGGACGCGCGAACAGGCTGCGCGTGTCCGCCTCGCAGACGCGCACTGGGACGCTCTGAGGGTTCTGGTGGAATTCCTCAAGCCCTTCCATGACATCACTACTGCGGCAGAGGGGTCGTTGTACCCCACTGCCGCATCAGTGGTGCCACAGTACAACTTGCTCATGGATGAGCTTGAGCGTCTCTACCACGACCCCAGTACCGGGGAGCTGTGCAAGCTGTTGTCGGAGGCAGCTCTAAAGGTACTGAAGAAGTATGTGTACGGCATCAGCATGGAGCTGGCAGTGGCGACATTTTTGGACCCCAGGATCAAGCAGCTCTACTTCCAACTCGAGCGGTGGGAGGGGGCCCACTTTGAGCTAGCGGGAGAGGCCGCTGAGGGGCGTAGGGCAGTGCGCGACGTCACATTGGAGCAGGTGGTGACATGGGTCAGGGCGCGCTTGCAGTCTTACCTGGACGAGCAGAGCAGGCGTGCGGTGGACGGGGTCCAGGAGGGGACGAGCACAGGGGGAGCGCAGGTCGAGGGGGGGAGGGGTGTTGCCAAAGCCCGAGGTGGGGGGCGCTTGTTTGACATGCTCGGCTCGGCGATGGCAGAGGTGGAGGCGAGAACGGGAGTGGCCGCGCCGGACGAGGTTCAGAGGTACCTGCAGGAGGCGCGCTTGGACATGGACGGGTGCCCGCTCGCTTGGTGGCGCGCGCGCTCGTCGTACCCGGGGTTGCAGGCGATGGCACGAGACTACCTTGCCATCCCTGCAACCTCGGCACCGAGCGAGCGGGCGTTCAGCCAGGGGCAGAACGTGGTCACCTGGCAGCGTCACCGCCTGAGCACTGCTCAGGTGCGTGCATCCATGACTCTCAAGTCATGGATGGAACAGCGCGCCGACGGCAGCCTCCCACTGGCGACGCTGGATCGGGCCATGGGGGGGCTGTGCCTTGAGGGTGACGACGAGGGGTTGTGAGGCGTGGGTACAGGGTTAGCCCCTATGGGAAGTTTTTCGTATGACGTACATTCGTGTCCTTGCTTGTGCCATGCCCGGACCCAGCATTGAGCTCTAGGGCCATGCAGACATGGCATCATGCTTGTCAAATGATTGTGAACAGACTTAGAGAGAAATGCGTGCATTTTATTCCTAGTACGTATATTTTCACCCCATAAATACCGAACCCGAACAAGCTACACAAGTAAGGAGTATCGTGGTGGTGGCAACAAAGCCACATAAATGCGTGGATTTTTTTTTTCTCAAAGCCATAGTGCTATCTCAACTCTAGGAGACATTTAGATGAGTAGTAATAGACATTTTGTGTTAAAAAAACACCTCGTTTAGGCCTTCTTGAGTGGGCGGGTAGCATTACCCGCCTTTAAACTATGTCGGGTCGGGTATACCCGGACCCGCCTGGCGGGTATAAAACACCCGCCACAGGGAAACTGGGTCCGGGTATTGGTCCGGCATGTAATACCCGACCCGTACCCGACCCGAAATTACCCGACCCGATGTCGGGTATAGCAAAACCGGGCGGGTCGGGTAATTACCCGGTTTTGCTCAAGCTGCGACCCCTGACAAGGATGTTAAAGTAGCTCTAGGCTAGGATACTAGGCAGGAACAAGGCCGCCATGAATGTGGCGGCGGGGTTTAGCTAGGAGCTGGACGAGAGTGTCGAGAGAGAAGAGAGTTGGATTAGGAAGAGAGAGGAGTACAAGGAGGGGTTTGTACCCCCTACAGAAAGGTTCAGTAACAACCTACCAAGCCTATATTAAATTATAACTTATATAATTTGAACACACCCCCTAGGCTTGGTAGTGTCAAGCCCACTCACACCCCCACACCCACACCCCCTAGCCCAGCACCCCCATTCCCAGTAGGAGACACAACGACTCCAGAAGCGGGCAGCTCCCACGGCCCGTGGGATGGCTATGGCGGCAGCAGCGACATTGACGACAGCGGCGCCGGTGGCGGCGTGCGGCGGCGCCCGGCCCGCGGCAACAGCAACGGCAGCGGCGGCTTGGACGTCAGCGGCTGGTGCAGCGGCCCCCGCCCTCTCGGCGGCATGTCCAGTCACCTCGGCAGTGGGTGGGGAGGGCCCGCATGAGGCAGTCGTTGGCTGCAGCAAGGATGGGGGGGGAAGCAGGGGAAGGAGGGGGGAGGGGGGGGGGGGGGGGAGAGGGGCGCGGGGCGTAGTCCAGAATCACGCCGGCGGCTGCAGAGCGGGCGGCATGTCCGGCGGCACCATTGACGATGCGCGGCCGGCTGTCGCCCGATGACGCCACCACGGCAGCCAAAAGACGCCGCCACAGCGCGACGTCGATGCCGCGGCGGCGAGGCAGAGGTGCGACTGTAGCTCGACTAAGCCGCCGCGGCATCTCAGAGAAGTCGCCACGGCAGCACGGAAAGGCAAGGCCGCCACGGCGGCAGGAAAACGAAGGGCCGCCATCAGCGGCATGGTACGAAGTGAAACGTAAGACAAGGACGAGGCGGAAGCGTGGAAGGCAGGACCGGAAACGGCTTGCTCTGATACCATGTTAAAGTAGCTCTAGGCTAGGATACTAGGCAGGAACAAGGCCGCCATGAATGTGGCGGCGGGGTTTAGCTAGGAGCTGGACGAGAGTGTCGAGAGAGAAGAGAGTTGGATTACGAAGAGAGAGAGGAGTACAAGGAGGGGTTTGTACCCCCTACAGAAAGGTTCAGTAACAACCTACCAAGCCTATATTAAATTATAACTTATATAATTTGAACAAAGGATTCGTTTTCAGATTTGCGTGTCGCTCATTTCGCCCTGCGATCAACATTTTGGCGGGACCCAATCAGCTTTGAGCTGAAATTCCGATCTGCCTACCCCTGCCATTTTGGAACAGTTATTTGTTGAAGCTGGTTTCCAACTTGAGTCGCTCAGAGGGAGCCCTCTTTCAAGTTGGGCCAGCCTTCACAATTAAAGCCAGGGACCCAAGTTTCTAGAACCTGGGGCAAGTGTTTTACAGTTGGTTGGGAAAAACCAGGTTTTGTGTCGTGAGGGTGCGTAAATTGCAACGCCCGCAGGCGATTGCACTGGCGCCTATAGCTCGCTGGCCAATCAGTAGTTTTAGTCCCAACCAAATGTTTTACAGTTGGTAAACTTGGGTCCGTGGCTTTAAAGATTATGGGCCATCGCGTTACGACGCAGCTGAACCTTAGAATGGTGGATTTTCTTGTCAGATGGCGCGATCGGACGTCTGAGGATGAGAGCTGGGTGCCACCTCGCTGATATAGAGTAATACCCGATTCATACAGCGTATTATCAGCGTCGGAATGTTTCCGATGCCCGCGGCCTCGTTTAGAAAGGGGGGGGGGGGGGGGGGGGGTAGTGCAAGGAATTTCCATTCTTTACACGCCGAACCTGTAGAAAGCTGCAGCACGACGAGCAGCACCAGAAACCAAAAACGAAACAAATCCCTTTGAAAGCGCCCTAACTCTCACTCAGGAGGCCTTAGCAACGGGAACTGCTCCATGGAGAGAGGCGAGGAGGAGAGGAGAGGAGAATGCACGGACAGATGGACACCCTTATCCACGGGGGGGGGGTTGATTCAGTCGAGTAAACCTAATTGGTAGGCGAAACGCGATCGATAATCGACAATGGACCGGTCGCATCGCCGCGGCGTCGTCGCACTCCTCGTAGCAGCGTTTGCGTTTTCGTGGCCTCTAACGGCTAGCACGGCTGCCGTGAATCTCAATCCGGCGCAAGGTCGGTTTCGCCCGTAAATCTGTTACGTAGGTCAGTATGGCGCAATGTCGGTCAATCGCCGCGTCGCTGGTTTGATCATGTCTGCTGTCAGCTGTCTGCCAGCGCAGCTGTCAGCTGTCAGCCCGAGACGCCCGTAAGCTTCTAGAGAGGAATGACTCTACTATGAATTCACGTTCTTGAGGTTGATCATGTCAGCTGTCAGGTTCCGAAACGCCCGTAAGCTGTCCGCCTGAGACGCCCGTAAGCTTCTGGAGGAATGTAACATTTCGGGAATTCTCGAAAGGTGACTCTACTAGGCATTCACGTCCTTGAGGTTCGCATTGTAGCCGCCGCTCTCTGCACTTCGGCGCGGAGTGTGTTTTGTTAGTATCGTTACAAAACACGCGTCGGCATTGTAGCGCTAATTGCGTGCGGATGATGCACTCCCCAGATGATCGGGGCTCTATCCCGAGATCCTATGCGGCAGTAGTGTAGGCGGGACCCAGGGTACTCGTGATATAAGGTTTGGTTTGAGACGTCTCAAAACAAACCTTATATGCCGAGATCCTATGCGGCAGTAGAGTAGACGGGAGGGGACCCAGGGTACTCGGCTGGTTGGTACGTAGGGGGGGTGTTGGCCCAGCCCGCTACATGGGCGGGTGCCGCGCCCATGGTGTTGTGGCATTGTGGGCATCATAGGGTAACCCTCCCTCGGTGTTGCGTCGGTGCAGCCATGGTGGGTGCGGGACCCGTCTGGGCCGAGGGAGAGGGGCCGAGGGAGAGGGGCCGTCCGCTTTCTGGGTAACCTCTAGTATCCAGTCAACGTCGCCTCACTGGGTCCTTGAGCATTGTCGCCTCCACGTCGCAACGGTCTTGCCGCCCAGTAGGGAGTCGGTGGAGTTGATCGACCCTGTGTTTATTGGGATGGGACGAGGGCGAGAGAAGGCCCTTTCCTAATCCGTCGCACTGTGCCTCCCATCCGTTGTACTGCATCAGGCTCGTTGAAGCCATAGCAACCATCCCAGACTTCCCCATCCTACCCCCTCTGTCTCCCCAATCTCTCCCCCCCCACCCCCCCCTCCTCCCCTTTCCTGCTTCCCCTTCCATTCACACTTGCACCTCTCCCCCACCCCCCCCTCGCCCTCCTCTGTGCGCGCGCAACATGACCCCTCTGCGTCCCCCGTTGTCCCCCCAGCGGCGGTGCTGAGGGAGTGCCAGCAGCAATGGGCGGTGCAGCTGCCCGGGTGGGCCACGGCGGGGAACTGCACCGCAGTGCCTGGCGCGGATTGCGACTGCGCCACAGTGTATGGCGTCCAGTGCGACGCTGACGGCTCAATCGTTAGCATGTGAGTGAGTGAGAGCGGTGCATTGGGGGTGACTTTTGAGGCGACTCAAAAGTCTGCGCCACAGTGTCTGGCGCGGTTTGCGACTGTGCCGCAGTGCATGGCGTCCAGTGCGACGCCGATGGTTCGGTCGTTAGTGTGTGAGTGAGAGCGGTGCTTTGGGGGCGCGGGGAAGGCGGAGAGGAGGGGGGGGGGAGAGGGGGGGGAAAGGGGGGGAGGAAGTTCAGAGGTGGGGGGAGGGGAAAACGGGCGGGGGGCATGGATGTGGCCGTTAGAGGGAGAAAGTGAGGGAGGGCATGAGCTTGCTTTCTGCCTGCCATCTGGTCGCGCCCCACTACCCATGCCGTGTGACACATGCCCCAGCCCATGACCCAAATCCTATGCCCCATGCCATGCCCATGTCCCCATCCCTCCCTCCATCCCTCCCCTCCCTCCCATCCCTCCCATCCCTCCCTCCCTCCCTCCCTCCCTCCCTCCCTCCATCCCGCCAGGCACGTGACTGAGCAGCCTCTCAACGGCCCTGTACCCAGTGTCCTCGGCGAGCTCACCACCCTCACATATCTGTACGCCATGCCGTGCTACTGTTCCATTTGCTGTGCTACAGTACCATGCCATTGCATGCAATGCCATGCCATGCCATTGTTGAATGCCATTCTATCAAAAGAGTGTGAGTCTGTCGGCATGCCTGCTTCACTTAAAATACTCCACTCCACTGCCCATCTTCACTCCCAGTAACCTCTCTGCCGTTCCCCCTCCCTCCCACCATCCCCTCCCGTCCCCCCTCGCAGCCGTATTGCAAAAACCGACCTCAATGGTTCCATCCCAGATGGCCTCTCTAGCCTAGTGCGCTTGCAGCACTTGTGAGTGGTAGGACATGGCTTTGTGATCGCCGGACATGGCTTTGTGATGGCAGAGCATGCCTTAGTGATGGCAGGGCATGGTAGGGTGAATTGTCCTGCGGAAGCATCCTATGAAATCAAATCACATACAACATCTCTCCAGTGCTCTGTACGGCTTCTCGGGCCCTGCGAGCTGCTGCTCGTGCACTTCCACGCCACCCTCGCTTGTGTCTCACACATGTGTGTCGGGTCACCGCCATGGCATGGCATGTTTGACTGGTGTCGCCTGTTGACCGATGACTGTTGACTCTTTGACTCTTGACTCTTTAACTGTTGTCTCGTTGGCTGTTAACCGGTGGGTGGGGGCAGGGATCTGAGCTACAACAGCATTACAGGGTCCATTCCCCAGGCCATCTCGAGCCTCACCAGTCTCACGGTGCTGTGCGTCTCATCCCTCCTCCTCACCCTTGCATGCACCGCGTTCTCTTGCCTCATACATGCACTATGCCATGTCGAGCCTCTCCGATATTGTGGTGCTGTGCGTCGTCTCTCCTCCCCTCTTACCCTTGCACTGCGCTCTCTTGTCTCATACATGCACTATGCTATGCGCTGCTGCCCCACTCCACCTCTCAAATCAAACCTCCCATGCCGCGCTCCAGTCCACCCACCGACTCCATGCCATGCAATCACCACCCACACGTCCCTCCCACCTGCTCATTCTCTTCCCTCCGATGGAGTCGAGATGGAGGACGCATCATGCATGCATGCACTTCTCTAAGTGTGTCCTTTGGGTCTGTTGTGTGCGTGTGCGTGCATGCATGCGTTTGAAGGAGTGGAAGGGGGTGGGAGGGGTGTAGGGTGGGGTTTGAGAAAGGGGTGAGCAAGCATGTTTATTGGGGTGGGAGAGGGGGGGGATACTGTTTGCGTGCGCGCTTGCACGTGCTTGTGTGTGTATGTGTGTAAGAGAGAGCGTCTGTGTGCATGCAGGGGACTCAGCTACATGGACTTAACAGGTCCCTTTCCATCATGGATACCTGGCCACATCAGACTGAACTACGTGTGCGGATTCCTCCTTCCCTTCCCTTTCCTTTCACCTTGTGTTTGTTCTGTCACTGCTGCTGCTCATCTCTGTGAGTGATGGCTAGCACACTGTCTGCGGATGTCACACTGCCGCACTGTCGCATATGAACTACGTGTTACATGTGCGGATTCCTCCTCCCCTCCCCTTCTAACCCCTGCTGCGTTCTGATTTTCTGTGGTGCCAATGTGCGTGCATGCAAGCGTGCTCTCGCGAGCAAAAACACACACACATACATTCACACGCACACACGCACACACGCACGCACGCACACACACATAAAGGCACATGCACACACATACAACGAGCAACTTTCCCAGCACTCGTGTATGTACTCACCACCCCCCTTCCCCATATAGCTAGAACTTTCCAGAACCAACTCCTCAAGTTGGTCTCAAGTCATGGCACACGTGCCTGCATCCCTGCCTGCCTGCCTGCGGGGCCCACCCGCATGCCCGTGCATGCCGCCCTGCGTCTGGTGCATTGCAGAAGCCTGGTGGGCAACCGGATCAGCGGATCCATGCCAGAATCACTTGGCAGCGTTATCAACCTCAACGTCTTGTAAGCTCCTTCCCTTCCCGCTGCCATCATGTGCCGCCCATGCCTTGTGGCGTGCATTTCCACATCAAGCACACGCACAAATCGATGAAATTTGCGCCCATCTCCATGACACATCTGCTTTCACCTCCCTCTCTCCCCCCGCCTTTTTCCTTCTCTCTCAACCGGTCCTTTAGTATCAGCCGTATTCTCCCTCAAACGGTCCTTCGTTGATGGGCAATCCTGGGTACAGGCTAGGCATGCAGGGTGGGTACAAACAGGTGCCTTAACTCAGGTAAGTCTCCTGCCGTATTCTCCCTCTGTCTCTTTTTGTTTATTGCAGCTCTGTGTGGCAGAACCAGCTCAGCGGCACCATCCCAGAGTCCATCGGCAGCCTCACCCAACTGGAAATCCTGTGAGCACATGTGTGCGCACAACACCCTGCCCTGTCACGTCTCCCGCTGCCCTAGTCTAACAACCTGCAGGCTCTCTCGCTCTCTCTCTCTTTCTTTGGAAACCTCTCAAAATCCTTGAGAAAGGAAGGAGGCTGCCTGTGAAAGGGCCTCAAAAGCCCGCTGTTTTCTGCCACTCTGCTGGACAGGCCAGGCTGTGTGGTGTGGTGTGGTGTGGTATGGTGTGCGCATATGCTGGCTGGTTTGCCTGTGTTGTATGTCTCTATTCAGCAACCAGTTCACAGGCAGCATCCCCCAAGGCATAGGCAACATGGAGCGCATCACAACACTGTGAGGGAGGGAGGCTGCAGTGCTGACCAGTACCTCTCGCACTCAGAGTGTCTTCCGTCTGTTAGCCAACCATTTCACTGCGGGACTTGGTTCTCGTGGCCTTCACTATACTGTGCGCTTACCTTGACCACCTCGCCTCTTAGTTGCTACAAACGCGTTTGGTGTTTGAACGCTTGCCCGGGCAGTCCTAAAATTTTTGCCGGGGCAGGGGTAAAAATCTCCTGTGGGGGAGGGATGAAACATGGGGGTCCTGCCAGCAAGTTAAGGTATTGCGTGGGATGGGATAGAGGCTTCGCGGCAATTAGGGCAAGCGGTTTTGCCAGGGGACGAAAATGGGACTTTGCGTGCGAGTAGGAGATGTGAGGAGGAAGGTATGGACGTTCTATTTGACGATGTGTGGAGTGCGGTTGAGGCGGGGGGAGTTGGTTGGGAGGTGAATATTGACGAGATGGTTGGGTTGGGAGTTGGGACTCGGCAAATGTCGCGCTGAATTCGCCAAGTCTCAATTTCGCGGAAAAAAAAATCATGCTTTTTTCGGGGGGGCAGCCCAAATTTTTTCCCAGCGAGCGTTTGCGTTCTTGGGTGTGTTTGGCGTTTGAACGCTAAACGCACATCTGCCAGAGCATTTGTAGCAACTAAGCCTCGCCTTGCTTCTTCCATGGTGCCCCATGGCATGGGCGTCCATCGCATGGGCGTCCATCGCATTCCATGCATGCGTGTGTGTGTCGAAAACGCTCTGTGATGGGTGAGGGATGACATAGTGTTCTATGCATGTGTGCCTACTTGTAGTCATGCAACCCTTGCCACGCTACCCATGCCACACTACCAATGCCCAATTACCCATCCCAAAATACCCATTCCACATTACCCGTCCCACCTAAGCCGTTCCACATTACCCATCCCGCATGACCCATGCCATGTCAGCCATGCGTGCCTCTTGGCTCTAGTCTGTATGGGCTTCAGTATGCAGGCCGCGGTGCCCTGTGCCATGTTTCTGTTTCTATTTCTGCACCAAGCTGTACCAATCTCTAATCCTTGGCTTGTATTGCAGGCCGAGCTGTATTCAGTTCTGTGTGGGCTGCAGCATGCATGCCCATCACATGCTTGCCTGCATGTATGCATGTATGCATGCATTGTGTGCCGGTTCTTCCCTGTGTGTATTATGGTTGCTTGCATGCCTGCTTGCTCGTTTGCCTGCTTGCTCGTTTGCCTACGTGGCGCACAGGGATCTGGGAGACAACAAGTTGAACGGACTGCTGCCATCCTGGATCACGCGGATGGCCACTCTAGAGAAGCTGTGAGTGCTCTCCTCGCCCCTCTAGCACACCTGTGAGTGCTACTCCTTTCCCTCAGTGCTTCCTGCGCAGCAGTGTGCAATGTACGTCTTGTGGCAGCAGATTGTGCCTGCCATCATCACCCAATCGGTGCGGCTGACTCTCATTCGTATACCACACCTCACCATCCACATGCCTGTCCCTTGGGTGTTTTTGTTGCCTGTCTGTCACTGTCATCATCACCATCATCATCACCATCATCATCATCATCATCATCACCACCACCACCACCATCACCATCACCATCACCATCACCATCACCATCACCATCACCATCACCATCACCACCACCACCACCACCATCATCACCATCACCACCACCATCACCATCATCATCACCATCACCACCACCATCACCATCACCATCATCATCACCACCACCACCACCACCATCACCATCACCATCATCATCATCATCACCATCACCACCACCATCACCATCATCATCACCAGCACCACCACCATCACCATCACCATCATCATCATCATCATCACCATCACCATCACCACCACCATGATCATCATCATCACCATCACCATCACCATCATCATCATCATCATCATCACCATCACCACCACCATCACCATCATCATCACCATCACCACCACCATCACCATCATCATCATCATCATCATCACCATCACCATCACCATCACCATCACCATCACCACCACCATCACCACCACCATCACCATCACCATCATCATTTCGCTGTCAATGCAGTGACTTGAGCCGCAACAATTTCGCCGGCTCCCTGCCTGCTAACCTAGGCAGCCTGCAGCAGCTCACGTACCTGTGGGTGCTGTGTGTGTGGACTTCTGTTCTATGCTGATATCTGTGCTCTGTTGACTTCTGTGTTGTGTTTCTTCTACCCCTTAGATTTGCACTCCGTTGCATCTGCCGCTTCCATCCCGCACTCGTGCCTGACATGTTGCCTACGTCGCCTCACACTCGTGTGTTGCCTACCTCGCCTCACACTCGTGCATGCACACCCATTGCACTCACAGCTCATCCCTTAACCTCCCTCACCACACTACACTCTCTCCCACCCCCTTTCCACATCCCCCACCCACCAGCAACGTGTCCGCCACATCGCTCGCCTGCCCTCTGGATGCCTCCACCTGTGTGGTCTCCCAGTCGAGTGCCTCTGCCTTCTGCCTCCAGTGCCCCTCCTTCTGCTCCTCGTGCTCTTCTGCTGCTGCAGGTGCGCCGTGCAGGTCAATGGCAGCCAATGCAGGTTGCCAGTCAATGCAGGTCAATGCGAGTCAATGCAGGTCAATGGCAGTCAATGGAGGTCAATGGCAGACAATGCAGGTCAATGGCAGTCAATGCAGGTCAATGGCAGGCAATGCAAGGCGACATCAAGTTGGCAAACCCATGAATGACTGACAAGGCCAGCTGCTGCCCATGCATGCAGCTGCACTGTGTGAACTATTTCATGTGTCAGTCTGCATGCTATCTCTGCTTCACTGCCCTTCTTTAGCCCTGCAGGCAAAAATGGCGGATTAGAATTCTGTGAACGTATTCACATCCGGGTTTCTCTGCGTGCGTGTGTGCGGATGTGTGTGTGCGTATGTGTATCTGCGTGCGCGTGTGCGTGTGTGTGTGTGTGTCTGTGTGTGTGTGTGTGTTTGTGTGTGTGCTCCCATGAGTGTGAATCATGAGTGTGTACCCATGTGCAACCAGCCCCACCCCCTCCAGCCACTGCCGCCACTGCAACCGCCCAGTCCCGCCTGTCCACAGCAGATATCATTGGCATTGTGGTGGCAGCCGTCCTGCTGCTGCTGCTGCTGCTGGCTGCGGTTTGGTGGGCTCTCATGCGCCGCCGAAAGCCACACGCCACGCCCGTTGGAGGTCTGTCTATCATTCGATGCTTTTGCATCTCTCAAGCGCTCTTCTCATTGATGCGAAGAAGGGTACCAAGGGGGCCTGGGACACAGATTGAGTCCAACAAACGCTACCCCTACATGTTTCCCGTTACTCGTATTTCCGCTTCTGACCTGAGATACTCTCAAGCTGAAACTGTAGGCCTTTCTTCAGAAAATAACCACTCTATCTCAATTTAGCAACCATTCTGTGACACGGCAAGCCTATCTCCTCCTTTCTGTAGCTTACACCCCTCTTCACTTGTGCCCTCCCCATCTACCTCCCTCCCTCCCCCCCACCCTCCTCCCTCACTCTCTCCCACCATCCCCGGCGCTGCTCACTGCTAGAGGCAGCCTCGTCTGCCCCGGGCATGGGCGCCGCCCCCACGGCCTGCCAGCAGTTCCCCCTCGACGTGGTCACCACCGCCACAGGCGACTGGGCCGAGTGCAACCTGCTGGGTTCGGGGGGCTTTGGCGAAGTGTACAAGGGCGTGTCGCCCCTCGATGGCACCACGCTGTGGGCTGTGAAGCGCGCCAAATCGATCACCACCGACTTCAGGCGGGAGGTGCATGGGGCGTGAAGGAGTGAAGTGGGTGGAAGTTGGGGGTTGGGAGCTCTGAGTCAACGCAAAAGTCTCGTTTGGAGGAGAGCGGGCGTTGGTTGGCAGTGGGGTGGTAGGGCGGAAGGGCAGAAGGGCCAGTGTTTGGGGTGGGTGGGTGGGTGGGACAACGTGGCAGCTGTTCCGTCATTTTGACGATGGGAAGTTGGAGAATGTGAACAGTCGTCTCGTCTGATAGGGAGATGAAGGGGCATGACTGTGTTTTCTTTCTCTTTTTCTTAATTTTCAAAAACAAAACACATCCCAACCATCACTGGCAGACCAGCTCCATATCCTCTGCCCTCCTTGTCTGTCTGCTGCAGGTGGGCCAGATGGCGTCGAAGCACCACCCGAATCTGGTGCGGCTGTTGGGGTTTGCAGTGGGCGGCGATGTGAACACTCGCGTGGAGAACGTTCTCGTCTACGAGTTCATCGCCAATGGCGACCTGAAGAGGTGGATGGGGCCAGGTAATTCCATCCTACTACTGTAATTTACGAGGATCAGCGACGCCGTGTATTGTTGGTGGTTGGTGTTTGGGCTAGGCATCATGACTGGAGCTTGTACGCCGTTGCTTTGAGCTGCCAACTTTGACTATGTCTCCTCCTCACCCACCTGCCACTACCACCAGACGCCCCTGCGGTCCTGACCCTGCAGCAGCGGCTGGACATCTTGGTAGGGGTAGCGCGCGGGTTGGAGTACCTGCACAAGTTTGGCATGGTGCATCGCGACATCAAGCCACCCAATATCCTCATTGATGAAAACATGCAGGTGAGGCAGGGGTGGTGATTGATGGGTGAGGCTGGCAGCCCATATGGTTGGGCTTGTGCCACATACACAGGTGGGGCGATGAGGCTGACTTCATTTGAACAACATGCATGGAATAAACACTTCTTAGAACGTTCAACTTCTACATAGCATGGCAGTGTGTTTTTCTATCTGATTGCTCTCAGCAATGTTCCTATTTTCCCTCGTCTTGCCTCCCAGCCCAAGGTGGCAGACTTTGGGCTGGTGCGAGCAGGGGACGTCACGGGCTTGCATTCCACACGACTGCTTGGCACGGTGGGCTACATGGACCCGGCGTACATCAGAACGCACAACGCCACCACCGCCACGGATCTCTACAGGTCGGGATGTGCACAACACCACCACTGTCATCCCTGCCATCCCTGCCCCCCGTCTTTTTTCTCCATGCTTCCCATGCTGCCTCCCCTCAGGTCTTTGAAGTCGTTACCATGCACCTCCTCCCCCTTTCCATTTGGTTTGCCTTGCTTTCTCTCCCTCTGTGTGCAGCTTTGGCATCCTCATGCTGGTGATGCTGTCAGGCAGAGAAGCCGTAATCACCACCAAACACAAGCAGGACGATGGCTCCAACTGCCATGCGGATCACAACGAGGACCCCATCACCATTCTCCAATGGGTGCGCACTTCACTTCTTCGCCCTCCATTCCCTCTGTCTCCCTAGCTCTATCTTGCGCGGCTATGCGTGCCGCCGCCTTTCAGACCTTTTTTCCCCTTCTTCCGATTTTACAGGCAACGGAGCTTATGTCGGAGAGCAAAGTATCGAGTCTTGGGGACCCGCGCATGGCAGCAGTGCCTGAGGCCATCATCTCGGGCCTGGTCCAGCTGGCCGTGGGCTGCACTGCAATGCCCACGGCCTCGCGCCCCTCCATGTCGCAGGTGGCGCAGGACCTGGAGGCGCTCCGGGCGGGCGTGGGCGGGGGGGATGCAAGAGCAGAGGGAGCCGCGCTGGTGGACGAGAAGATGGTGGGTGCGAGCCCAGTGAGGACCATGGATGAGGATCTTGCGCTGCTGGAGTGGGAGTTCACAGAGGAGAGTGCCGCACATGTCTCACTCGAGCTCCGAGCGCCTCAAACCATGAGGTGATTGTGAGCGGCTGCTGGCTGCCGGCCGCCCACCTTGTGAGGATTATTTGTAAGGATTATTTAAGAGGTGCCTTGAGTTGCCGGTGCAGCTGTGCGGTGCTCATAGTGAGCTCTCGTCTGGTTTCAGACTCGTTCAGTTATGTACGAGGGAGGAAGTGTGTGAAGCTTCCAGAGCGGAGGCGCACTAGGGCTAGGGCCTGTCTTACCTTGGCTCCATGCTGTCAACAATTTTCCATATTTGTGCGGTCTCTGGATGGTATGCCCAAGTGTGTACTGTACCGATGCAAGGGTGGATGTGATGGTGGTGAACGCCTGTCCTACGAGTGAAAGCATTGATGATGAGGAGCCAGGGCAGCGGTAGCAGCCAGGGTGGGTGAGATTATGGAGCACGAAGATCATCCTGAGAGGACCTTTGGCGAGGAGCTTGAGCTGCTTGAGGAGCAGTTCTCCGAGCGCCTCAAATCACGAGGTGATGGTGAGCATCATCCTGTGAGGATCATTGAAGGGTGCCTTGAGCTGCTGGCGCAGCTATGCACTGGGCAGAGTGAGCTCTCGTCCCGTCTCATATTCGTTCAGTCTCGTAGGAAACTGTGAAGCTTTCAGTGTGGAGGAACACAAGGGCCTGCCTCATTTGGTGCTCCTCTCCTGCCCCAGGGTGGTACACCTGAATGTGCTTGTACAATGAACAGCTTGAAGGATAGTATATTCATGGTTCGTATGTGATATATGATTCTTGCTGTAACAAACCACCGCGTACGCATTTGGCGTGCATGGATTGGGCATCTTTTGTCAAACATATTTGTATATGTTATAATAGGCTAGATAGGTGCATGCTCTTAGAAGATACAAACATTTGAACAAAACCAACCTGTATGCCTCATTCTAGTCAACTTTTCTACTCTGAGATGGTATCACGCGCTAGGTTAGGTCCTCCCCGCCCACCCACGCTTCCGCTCTCGTCCTAGCCCTTGCCGCCCGTTCCTAGCCGCTCCTTAGCGCCTTGTCGGTTCCGTGCGCCCCACCGGCCCCGTTAGCCCCGTAGGCCCGTTAGCGCCCCGTTGGCCCCATGCGCCCTCTGTCAGAAACTCAGCCACTAACCACTGAGTTAAAAGGGCTTGTTAATAGCGGGTCAGTGCGCCCATAGCCCCCCATGCTCTGCACCTGTGGCCCTTCTCCGAGGATCTTCTCAAGGGTAACCCCAGCGGGTCACTCGACACCCCCCCTCGCTGGGATAGGTGGAAGACACGAGCGCTTCTGCAGCGCTAGCACTGAGAATTGAACCCGAGTCACCAACGCTCTGATACCATGTCAAAAACTCAGCCACTAACCACTGAGTTAAAAGGGCTTGTTAATAGCGGGTCAGTGAACCTATAGCCCCCGAGGCTCTGCACATGTGGCCCTTCCCCGAGGATCTTCTCAAGGGTAACCCCAACTGGTCACTCGACACCCTCACAGCCTTGCTCGCACCCCGTCGGCCCCGTGCGCCCTCTCGGCCCCGTTAGCGCCCCGTCGGCCCTGTCGGCCTCGTGAGCCCTGCTGACCCATTAACGCCCCGCCAGCTCGTTCGCGCCCCCACGGCCCCGTTAGCGCCCCGTCGGCCTCGTGCGCCCCTCTGGCCCTGCTCGCCCCGCCGGCCCGTTAGTGCCCTTCCGGCCCGTTAGCGCCCTCCCGGCTCCGTTCGAGCCTCGTTGGCCCCGTTAGCGCCTTTCGGCCCCGTTAGTGCCTAGCCGGCCCGTTAGCGCTAGACGGGCCGTCAACGCCCCGCTGGCCCGTTAGCGCCTTATCGGCCCCGTGCGCCCCTCCGGCACCACTCGCCCCGCCGGCCCCTTAGCGCCCCACCGGCCCGCTCGTGCCCTCCCGGCCCCGTTAGCGCCCCATTGGCCCTGTGCGCCCCTCTGGCCCCACTCGCCCCGCCGGCCCCTTAGCGCCCCGCCGGCCCGCTTGCGCCCTTCCGGCCCCGTTAGTTAGACCCCGCCGATCCCGTGCGCCCCTCTGGCCCAGCTCGCCCCGCCGGCCCTGCCTGTGCCCCGTCCGCCCCGTGTGCCCCGACGGCCCTTGTCAGCCGGTCGGCCCGCCAGCTGCCCAGCCAGCCGGCTCCAGTTTCGCCAGCCCTCGCTTCCTCGGCCGCTTGCCGGCCCGTTGAGTCCCAGCGCCCACCCACCGGCCCTGGCTCCCTTCAGCGCCGGCCTCCCTGTCGGCTGTCTCCACCGCTCTCCACCGCTCTCTTCCGCCCTCCACCACACTCCACCGCACTCCACCGCACTCCACCGCACTCCACCGCACTCAATCCTCTCCACTGCTTCCTCCTCCTCACCTCCTCACTCTGTCAGCGGCCGTCAGCAGCTGCAGCAGTGGCGATGGCAGACTCACAGCTCCGTCTGGACGCAGAGGGTCGGGCGCTCGACTTTGAGGCGTGGCTTGTCGACCTCCGGCATCACCTTACAGGTCAGCGCAAGGACGGTCACTCCCTGACTGTTCATGTCGATGGCCTGCTTCCCCGCACCCCTGCCCCTGCTGCCCTCCCTGCTGCCCCCAATCTGCTAAGCATGAGGCCTTTTCCGGTGCTGCGCTTGAGCGTGCCGTCCAGGACTCGCGCGACGCTGTCGCCTAGCTTGTTATCAGCCGTGCGCTCCCGCTGTCTGGGCGTCCTCGCTTCACCACTAT
This sequence comes from Closterium sp. NIES-67, assembly GCA_027943415.1. NCBI lineage: Eukaryota > Viridiplantae > Streptophyta > Zygnematophyceae > Desmidiales > Closteriaceae > Closterium > Closterium sp. NIES-67. Next base: position 180,841 of record BQMB01001501.1, on the reverse strand, counting down.
AGCGAACGCCCAGGCCTTCCTAGATGCTGTCATTGTGCGCTATTTCACCCCCGCCACTGCCTCTGCCGGTCGCCTCATCCTCCCCATGCTGTTCCCTGATCTTGCGTCCTTCCCCACTGTCGCTGACTTTGCCACGCACCTCCGCACGCTTCAGACGAGCTACCGCACTGTCACAGGACCGAATGACTCGAGGAAAGATTGTACTATCGATTGATACAAGGCGCTTTTATACTTCCAGAGTACATCAGGTAACCAGGTTTATCCTATCCAAAGGAAATAGACCCTTCTAGAATATAGAATCACCCTGCGTATAGCCACGCGAGGCTATTGGTTTTAAGGGATTATGGCAGGATTACACTAGAAATAGCACGCCAGTACATCCCAAGCCTGGTCGGTGGTATAATTATAATAGCAGGATAAACCAAAGGATGATGGAAAATGGGGAAGAGGAAACCAAATGAGATGAGATAAAAAAGGGAATGAAAGAGGAAGGAAAGAAGTAAATGTCAAGTGGTGTAACGGGGTCGTACTCTCACACTTCCCCCCCTCAAACCTGGGTGGTAGAAGTGATACCCTGCTTGACAAGGTAGTCATGCTTGACAACCTGGGCGTTACCCATGTCGGTCGCAGGTACCCAGCTGTCTTCAGAAGGATCATAACCCTTCCAACGAATGAGAAGCTCCACGGTGCCATTCCGACGACGGCGGTGTGCAAGCACGGACTCGACCTCGTACTCGGGTTCATTCTGGACGAGGACGGGCGGCGGTGGCGGCGGTTGGCGTCCCACGAAGATCGTGTTTGGATCCCGATAAGGCTTCAGAAGTTGGACATGGAAGGCATTGTGAGTCTTCCAGGTAGCTGGCAGGCGTAAGCGGAAGGTAACAGGAGTGACATGTGCTTCAACGAGGAAAGGTCTGCAGAAGCGAGGTCGAAGTTTAGATGGTAGATGACGGATGTCAAGGTTGCGGGTGTCGAGGAGCACCTGGTCTCCCACGGTAATGGCGTGATCGTTGCGATGGCGATCGGCCTGGCGCTTCTGTTGCTGCTAAATGTCAAGGAGGCGTTTGTGGGTCCGATCCCAAAGCTGATGCATGGTTGTGATGAAGTCATGTGCAGGTTGGTCTGTTGCAGGTGTTGTCGGCTTCTGTGGTGTGAGTGGGTGGCGTCCGTAGCAGAGGAAGAACGGCGTCTGTCCAGTAGCGGCATATGTAGCGTTGTTGTAAGCAAACTCTAGTACGGGCAGGTGCAAGTCCCATTTGGAGATCTCGTCCTTGCAGGCTGCTCGAAGGAGTTGCTCGACAATCTGGTTGAGGCGCTCGGTCTGTCCGTTTGTCTGCGGATGGTAGGCGGATGACATGGCGAGTTTGGTCCCGAGCAGAGACATGAGTCCCTTCCAGAACTTGCTGGTGAACTTGGCGTCTCGGTCAGAGATGAGTGTGGTTGGAATGCCATGCTGTGAGATGATGTAGCGAACGAAGAGTTGTGGTATTTCCTCGGTGCGTGCTGTCGTGTGTGTCGGGATGAAGTGTCCCATTTTGGAGAACTTGTGGATGACGACAAGGATTGCGTCATGACCGCTGGTGGTAGGTGGTAACCCAGTAATGAAATCCAGGCTAACCACTTGCCATGGTTGTTCTGGGACAGGAAGAGGCTGTAGCAGTCTCGCCTTTTTCTGCTTGCTGCTCTTCATCCGCTGACATGTATCACACGAGGTGACAAATTTCTGAACATCTTCTGCCAAGTGGGGCCAGTAGTAGTGCTTCGCGATACCGGTCAGCGTCTTGTTGCTACCGAAGTGTCCAGCATATAGGACGTCGTGGTATTCTTCGAGTAGTAACTGGCGCAAAGGAGGGTAATTGGGTACCCAGATTTTTGTTGATCCCTTCCGGTACGCGATTGCACTGTCCCACTGTAGTAGGTGTCGCTTTTCTGCCAAGGGAATTTCGGGGTCGATGGTGTACCCATGTATGAAGAGTCCCTTCAGTAGTGGATTCATCCCCTCAACCCGGATAGCGGCAACGTGTGCAGGCCGAATAAGGGCGTCTGCTTTGTTTTTTTGGCCGGGCTTGTACACGATGTCGTAGTGGAAGTGTGTCTCGAGGAAGTCAATCCACCGGACTTGCCGCCTGGAGAGGTTGGGTTGTGTTTTCAAATATTTCAGGCTGTAGTGGTCGGTGTAGACGGTTGTTCTTCGTCCTTCGAGATAACATCTCCACGCTTTGAAGGCGATGACAATAGCAAGGGCCTCTTTGTCGTGTATCGGGTAGTTTAGTTCTGCCTCGTGCAGTTTCTTACTGAGGCAGGCGATTGGTTGCAGTCCATTTCCCTGGTCTTGCATCAAGACTGTTCCCACTGCCTGGTCGCTGGCGTCAGCTTCGATGACGTAGTCACGTTCGGGATCTGGCAAGATGAGTACTGGTGCGGACGTGAGTGCTTGTTTCAGCTGCTCCACGGCTTCCTGGTGCTTCGTCTCCCATTTGTAGGGCGTGTTCTTTTTCAGCAGATTCGTGAGTGGTGTTGCGAGTTTCGCATACTATGGCACGAACCTGTTGTAATAATTAGCGAAGCCTATAAACTATTGCAACTCCTTCATGTTCTCGGGTGTCTTCCACGTACGTACGGCTTCGATTTTCTTGGGGTCGACGTGAACTCCTTGAGGGCTCACCATGTGTCCTAGGAATTGGACCTTCTCCAGGGCGAATTCGCTCTTGGACAGTTTGACGTAGAATCGTTCGCGTCGAAGAATTTCGAAGACGCGTCGCAGGTGTTCGACGTGCTGCTTCATGTCACGCGGGTAGATGAGGATGTCGTCCAGGTACACCACCACGCACTCGTCCAAAAGTGGTCGTAGAATGTGGTTCATTTCGACTTGGAATGTTGCCGGTGCGTTGGTGAGTCCGAACGGCATTACCAGATACTCGTACAATCCGTACCGAGTTCGGAAACAAGTTTTGTGGATAGAGTTGTCCGCCATTCGTATCTGCCAGTATCCGGACCGCAGATCCAGTTTGGAAAATGCCGTAGCTCCCCGAAGCTGGTCAAGCAGGTCATTGATTCATGGTATCGGATATTTATTCTTGATGGTCTGCTTGTTAAGAGCTTGGTAATCGATGCATATGCGCAGGCTTCCGTCTGGTTTCGGTGTGAAGAGCACTGGGGCACCGTATGGTGAGGTGGATGGTCGGATAAGTCCTTTGGCTAGGAGATACTCGATTTGTTTTTTCATGTCGGTCAGCTCCGTAGGGCTGAGCCGATATGGTGCTCGGAAGGTCGGCTTCGAACCTGGTTCCTCCACGATCTCGTGTTGATGCGTTCGGTATGGCGGTAGCTCGTTCGGAAGATCGTTCGGGAGGATGTCTTGGAACTCCTTCAGTAATTCGTTGATTTTTCCTGGGGTTTCCGGGGTCTTCTCTCCGTCGGTTTCCACCTCTGTTGCTATCGCCAGGAACCCGATGTCGGTTTGCTTCACGTCCTTCTGGAATCGCGCGAGTGTCTCCACTGGGATGTCTCCTGTATCGTCCCAGTTGGGTAGCTGGACCCTCCTTCCATTGTTGTAGATGCTTGCGGTGCGGTTCACCTTGTTGATCTCAGGGTTGAATCTTTTCAGGAAGTCTCGCTCGAATATCAGATCAAGCCCTTTGATGTTGGTGATGGGGAGTGCAGGTCTCCAGCGCAATGGTCCAATTTGTAGGTGTAACACTGCTTCGCCGTGTAACACTTGCTGCCGTCCACCATCGTTGCAGAGAATATTGAAGGCTTGTACTCTTCCCGAAGTCGGTCGATTACTGCCTTGTTGCAGACGGTGTGCGATGCTCCGCTGTCCACGAGTGCTTGGAGGCGTCGTCCTTTGCAGATGACCTCGAGCACGAAGGGCGGGCGTTGCTCGGAGTACCCAAAGATGGTTTCATTGATTGGATCATAGGGTACATCCCAGTATTCGTTGCCTCCTACTCCTGAGCTGGCAGCTGGCCGAGGCTGCTTGGAGAACGGCTCTTCCCCAAGGCCCGGAGTTTCCTTAACGACTATGCGCGTCGTTGATGCCGAAGTTGCTGAAATGGATGCATCCGGAGGAGGAGTTCGGGGTTTCTGCAGCTTCTTGTAGACCCCCAGCTTCCTCTTGAGCTGCTTCAGCTCCACCGACGTCTTTCCTCGGGAGCGGGTAGTCGTTGTGGGCTGGTGTCGGGAGAGGACGTTGACTCCGTGGAAAGGTCGGCTTCTTTCCACACTTCTTAATTTTTTCCCCAAGTTGTCCGGTACCGATATAATCTCCACAGCTTTCTGCTTCGTTTGGAGTCCCTCCCGAATTTTCTCCAAGGCTCTAGCCCCTCGAGAATCATAAGTTTTCATTAAAGCATTTTTATAGGATAGCTTTAACGAATTCTTATAATTTCTTGGGTCTTCAAGGAGTTTTTATCCGTCTCGGCAGAGTCTTTTTTCGCGGAGTCTGATTTTTTCTCGGCGATTTTCCCTGGCGAAGACTGGTCGTGGGGTGGAGATTTTCCCCCATCATTTCCTCCTGTTCGCGTCGAATCAGCTTCGTCGAAATTGATTTTCCCGGGATCCCGCGGCCGTTTTCGGATCTTTTCTTTTTCGCCAGCTAGATCCGCAATCACTGGCGACTCCCGTTTTTTGTCTTCTGATTGGCCAAAGGAATTCCGCTACTGTTGCTTGCCCAATACTCTGCGCGTGTGGCTTTCATTTTGTTGCAGTCGAAGATTCGATGGCCCGGCACCCCGCGAAAATCACACGTATAGTTGGTGTTTTTCGAACGTGGCCGCCCGTCGAACCTGTCGATTTCCATCGGGTCGGCGAACGTGGTGTGAGCCGAGCGGTCGCCTTGTCGCGTACTGCCCACGTGCGTCCGTCGTGTCCCGACGTTGAACATGTCGAAGCACTCCGCGGCTGAAACGACGTCACTGTAGCTCGCGTAGTTTGACGCTGCTACCTGGCGTTTGACTTCGGTCTTCAGCCCGGTGAGGTAAGACTGTACTTTTTCCCCTTCGGTCAGGTCGGGAATACGGTTATAAAAATCTTCCATCTGCTGCGTGTACTGTGCTACACTCCCGAACTGCCGATGTCGATGATTTTTTTCCCGGGCAAGGAAACCGGAATTTATCGGCTCGAATCGTTTCAGCAGGTCGGCGCGGAACTGCTTCCACGTGGCTTCACCATGGATGAAAGTGGTGTTGCCGCCAATCCACTCGAGTGCCGGCCCTCGCATCAGTGTCGCCGCGAGTCGTACACGTTGACCGTCCCAGACTGGCGAGCTCCATCCGACGGTTGCGAAGTACATCTCCATCCCGGCGATCCATCTGCGGGCGTCGGAGTTTCGATCGCTCGAATCGAACGGCTCAGGTGGGCGCGGTTTCGGAGCCTCGAGAAACTGCTGCGTCGTCGCCGTTGTCGAGTCGTGCTGCGCTCCAACGAGTCGAGTTACTCGCTCGAACTCGTTTCGCCACGCTTCGCGGTCCGCTCGCATCTCCTCCTGAAGAGTGGCGATGCTCGCGAAGAGCTGCTGGGTAAGCTCGGCGTTGTCGAAGGTCGCCATCCTGTTCAAAACATGCGCGGGGGGGGGTAATTCACAAAACGCGGAGCTGGTGCTTACAAGAATCGGTTTCGAATTCGTCGCCCCCGGCGGTTTTTCGAGGCAGGTTTTCCCGCTGCTGCCGCTTTGTTGAGCGCGGCCGAGTGAGAAAAGCTCTGATTACCAAGTGTCACAGGATCGAATGACTCGAGGAAAGATTGTACTATCGATTGATACAAGGCGCTTTTATACTTCCAGAGTACACGAGGTAACCATGTTTATCATATCCAAAGGAAATAGACCCTTCTAGAATGTAGAATCACCCTGCGTATAGCCACGCGAGGCTATTGGTTTTAAGGGATTACGGCAGGATTACGCTAGATATAGCACGCCAGTACATCCCAAGCCTGGTCGGTGATATAATTATAATAGCATGATAAACCAAAGGATGATGGAAAATGGGGAAGAGGAAACCAAATGAGATGAGATAAAAAATAGGGAATGAAAGAGGAAGTAAAGAAGTAAAAGTCAAGTGGTGTAACGGGGTCGTACTCTCACACACACTGCTAGCACTGAGGCACAGCTCACTACCTTTCCGCCGCCATTCTGCGCTACCCTTTATCTCATCGCCACGCGCCTCCCTGACCGCCTAGCCACAGCCCGCGACCACTTCCTTAGTCAGCACTTGGGTGACCTCACTCTCACCGCCTTCGTCACTGTCCTGTCTGAGATAGAGACCCGTCAGCGCAGTATCGCTCAGTCCAGCGGTACTTTGCGGTACCTATCTTTCAAGGCTCCCTCCCAGTTCACTTACTCTGACGTCTCTGCTGCTGTTGCTGAGACCGCTGCTGCGGCCTCAGCGCAGAAGCGTCTGGGTAAGGGTCGCCGTCCCAAAGGGGGGAATGGTGGGGGGAAGGGGGGTGGCGGCGGTGAGGGCGGAGACGGTGGTTCAGACGAGGGGACCGGGGCTGGTGCCCCGGAGCAGCAGACGCAGCCTCAGCAATAGCAGCGGCAGTCGCCGTGTGGACCGCCGCCGCCGTGGTGGACTAGCGACGCTATTACCGGTGGTCGTGGGGGGGCCGGGCGCAGCTTGGTGTCGGGTGGCAGCTCCAGCGCGGTCACCTGCCAGTACCAGCTGCAGACCGGCCCTCGTCGCGGCACTGTCTGCCTAAGGCCCGGCCATACCGCCGACCGCTGCTACCACCGCCTGGACGACCTGTTCCGCCACCGCTTCGGTCCTGCGTCGGACCCTCCGGTCTGGTACGCCCAGGCGCCCCGTCCTGTGCCGGTCTTTGAGCTTGATATGGATCAGATTATGAATGATATGTCTGTCATGTATGCTGATGACTCTAGTGTGATTGGATCCTATTACCTAGTGTTGCGTAGCGTAGGTGTGTCCACCGTGCATAGTCTAGGCTCCCCTGCTATGTCAAGCATAGGATCCCCTGCTTTGTTTAGCCTAGGCTCCACACTAGCCCCTCTGTCGCCAGCCGCTAGCGCTTCGCTCTCTTTTACACTCAACTCCAGTGCGTCTACCTGCTTCTTCCGCGACCACGCTTCCCTTACGCCGCTGGCCGCCCCTGCCACCGTTGCACTTGCAGATCCCTCCTCCGGTTCGGTAGCTGCACGTAGCTTCACCACCCTCCCCTGTCCGGCGGCCCCCTCGGGCACTCTTACAGGCCTGCACATCCCCTCGTTCTCTAGGAACCTAGTTGGTGTCAGCTGTCTTCAGGACCTCGGCGTCACCACCACGTTCCCCGGGCGGGCTCTGCGCGTTGAGAATGCATGGCGTCATGTTGACGTTGGCAGTTTGCAGGCCGATCGGAGAGGAAATCGGGGACGGCACGTTTACGTTCGTCCTTTCGCCAATTTCCGCTCGTCCAATAGCAGGTGACGGGTTGTTCATCGAACCCTCGGGCGAAGCCGTATGTGGTCGCTGATTGTCGTCAGGTATTTCGGAACGCTGCTAGATTACTTGCTCCTGTTGCCCTTGATTTGTCTTTGGTGCGATCATGTCGTGTTGTGTCTGCCGGCTCTGAAGTGCAGATATCTCAGGTTCAGCTTGGGCCGTTTCAGCTCGCAGACGCGCCAACTCCTGCTAGTACTACTCGTGGGTAAGATGGAATTCGTCAAGTGCTGCCGCCCTTTCGTAATGAGTCATGGCGGTAGACGCGGACGGATCCATCATTTCGTGAAAGCTTTGGGCTGCTTTCGGCTCGCTGACACCGCGAACACAGTCGTGGCTGTAGGTAATTATCAATGAATATTACAAGGACAGCGGATATGCAGTAAGCACATGGCATCAGCCTCCTAAGTGTCGGTATTGCAGCAGAACTAGAGCGCGAGGCTGAGGATCGTTGGCCATGTGTTATGAAGCGCAAAGAGCGTGTGTCGAAGGATTGATTAACGAGGCAACATCAAAACAGAAGGGAGCATGGATATAGCTAGCTTAGGAGCACACGGTCGTGGCTCGGCAGAGCTGCGACGTGTGGTTCGTAAATTGGCGCGAAGCGCCCGGATCTAGGCATGCAACAGCAAGGTCGGCAACAATGCATGCGGCTCGTCAAGAGACCACATTTGGGACCGCGATTTGAATTTCGTGGCTGAGTTGCGCGGCAACCCCGTTATAGCAGCGTACGCCTTAGTGACTAAGTCCTGTGATTACCATTTCCTCACACTTAGAGCGTGTTCCTCCGGCCTCTTCTCAACCAACCTCTTCCCAGACTCGCCCGCTACAGTGTCGCGTAATTTTGACGCAAAACATTTTAGTGCGGTTCCGCGTGGTGTGACGGGAGATTGGGTTTGTCGAGATTCAAGGCGTGTTTTCAAATCTCGTTTTTGGCGCCAAAATTTCTGATGCGCTCGAATCAGTACAGTGTGATTTTGACGTGAGCTGATTCATTTAGGTGAAGTATGTGATTCTAAAACGAACTAGCTGGACAAACAACCTTGCATGTTGTTAGGCGAGGGCCGATTTTGGGAAGAGAATAGCCTGGGAAGAGGCTGGTAGGTAGGAACACGCTCTTGAATTGGATGACCTAATTCAATATTTGCAAGGGGGTAGACTGTAAATTTGACATGAGGTATACCACGGCAAATCCGTGGCAGCTGGACACACTTGTACTTGAAACAAAACGAAAACACCGAACACCCTCCAAGGAGTTGTCAAGGTTGGTTGACAAACCAGGCCCTTCTTGCCTCCCTTTCCCAGCCTCCTTGCCTTGTGCTGGCTGGTAGCCAATCGGCAGAGACCAGAGAGGCTCGAGAGCGGTATGGATTTCTTCGCCTAAAGAAGCTACCAGCCAATCACGTTGCTCACCGAACCAACAAGGAAAGCTTTCCCTAACCACGACCTACCAAACCTGAACTCGGTTGTTTCATGCCACGTGCTCTTCCACCACCGTAGCTGGCCTGCGGCATGGGTTTTTAGGTTAGCGGTAACCCACACCGGCGTTTTACTCTTTGGGTACCGTTTAGCCCTTAAAATGAAGAATTTTCCGTTGTTCCAACCCCCAGGCCAGTTTTTTGGGTCTTCGAGGTTAGTTCGCACCACAGAAAACCACGCGTCACAATCTCCTTGCTCCGTCAGTGTAGGGCTACTGAACTCTATGTTTCCTGCCATATTGTTGGATCTCTAGCGCTACTGAAAATAACGACAACATTCCGGCAGGCTAGCTGGCAAGAAAAAAACTAAATTCGCGGCCCTTATGCGAGTTTGGGGTTGATGCTATCCAGACTGGCATGCCGGGCCCCTAATGGTTTTATTGTTTTTGCCCTCTGTTGCCCTCTGCCTAAGATTAAGGAGATTGTTACACGTGGTTCGCTGTGGAGCGAACTAACCTCGAAGAACAAAAAAAACTGCCTCCGGGGGGTTTTAACTGCGAAAAAACCTTCCGTAATAGGGGCTAATCGTGATCCCAGAGAGTTAAACGTTAGTAAGGGTTACCGGTAACCTAAAAACCCTTGTGCCATTGCCCTGTGGGCTCCCCCCTGCTTTCCGTGCGCTTGCGGCATTGCTGAGGTAAGGTCCTTTCCCCCACGCGTTTCCTCAACAAATTCCTCCCAGTGTAGGGGGACTCGTCTTTCCCCCAATTCGAAGCTGTCTAACCGCGAGTTCCCCCAACCTGTCCTTCCCCTCCGCTACACCCCCTTGTATCTTGGGCTTCTCCCACCCACACTCCTACCACCCACACAACCCCACCCCACCCCATCTCAATCCGCTTCACCCATTTGGTTTTCATACATCATGCCCGAACTCATGCCATGCCATGGGTTTGCCGGAGTGCCTCCAGTGAACCCCATGGAGGGGGGAAACCTGCCTCGCTTGTTGCGAGAACACGAGCATGGGATGGGTGGTGTGGTCATTGCCATTGTGCAAAGCGCGTGCTTGTGTTTGACGCATTTCCGCTTTGTTGGCTTTTGCTTGCGTTGTGTGCTTGCGTCCCGTCCCGTCCCGTCCATCCTTGCTGGCCGCGCTGGTCGGCTGAGCTGGCAGGCCACGCCGATCCACCGCGCTCTGCTCTATCTACCATTTCCCTATTCACCTTCGTCCATTGTTATCCACGACCGTTAGCTCTCAATCAGGCATTGCTGCTCGCAAAATTCTCTTACCGCGTCACCTAGAACCAAGATTATCCCCTTTCAGGTCTGCCTTGGTAACTGCCGGTGGAGCCTCGACGCGTCGCGTCCTTCCGTCATTGGTCCCCTCGTCGCGTCATCCTCTCGTCTTTTGATACCGCGCCTAGAAACTCGTCGACTCGTCGTCTCCTTGGTCTCGTTCGTCTCGTCGTCGCCGTGGTAGCACGCAGCACGTTAGCCCGTTAGCCCGGTAGCCCGTCGCAGCCCGTCGCAGCCACGCAGTGGCCGGTCGTCGCGATGATGTCGTCGTCGCAGCTGCGCCTCATGTCGGACCTCAAGGCCATCCGCCAGGAACCCCCCGAGGTGCGCTGCCTTCTCAACTCCCCAGTTTACTTCTCTTCTTTTCCCTTTCTCGACTCTTCTCGTCTCTTTTCTTCTCTTTCCCGCCTCCTTCGTTCTTACGCAATTCACAAAAAAAACCCGTTATTTCTTTTGCCGCCGCGAGTTACGGATGAATTTCCCGTTCCGTTTCCTTGCGGGTCTCCTGGGCCGTTCTTGCTGCATGATGCATAGTCCATGGTCGCACACGACTATGCGTGTAGCCTGACCTGTCTCGTGGTCTCATGAGCCTTTCGATATCGTGGCCTGCCCTTTCCGTCTACTTGTTTATCCTGACCTCTCCTGTCTTGTCCTGTCCTGTTTTGTCTTGGCGTGTCGTGTCGAGCGCAGGGGTGCAGCGCGAGTCCGCAGAGTGACGAGAACCTCTTTGTGTGGAGCGCCACTATATTTGGCCCGGACGAGTCTCCCTGGGAAGGTAACACACACACACACACACCCACACACACGCACGCACGCACGCAGACACAAACACGTAGGTGAAGCACCGTAGCAGGCGATGCAGTGTCGCAGGCGATGCAGTTTAGCCTGGGAGTAGATTATGCTTCTTGCGTTCTTTGTTTGTCTATAAAATTCGGGTTGTGCAGTAAGCCGCTTAGTGGATTAAGGCTTAAGGGAGCTGAGGGAGAAGGTTGAACAGGGAGCATGTAGAGTATCATCAAGCACGCGTCACAACACAACACAAGCAACCAGGGCCACTTTTCGACCTTTTTTCCGGAGCAAAATACGCTGTTCTTGTTTTTGCTCGATTTCTCATCCTGTTCGCGTCTATGCGTTCGCTTCAGTCCCCTTCTGTGCCTCAGGTCGCCTCCCCTCCTTTTCCCGCATCCCGCATCCCGCATCCCGCACCCTCCTCTCGTTCCCCACCCCCGCAGGCGGCATCTTCTCTCTGCGCCTGATTTTCAGCGAGCAATACCCGGAGAAGCCTCCGCGTGTGCGCTTCACGTCCGAGGTCTTCCACCCCAACGGTCAGTCCTCTTCCAGCTCCCTCTCTCCTACCGCTTCTCGCCTTGCGCTTTGTGCCTCCGACCGTCCTGTTTTCCCTCCCTCCCCCCTCCCTTCCCTCCCCCCCCCGGTTCCCCCCCCCGCTTCCCTTCCCTTCCCCTTCGTCTCCCACAAACCTCAACCCCTCCCGCCGCTCTGTCCGCCCCTCCTCTCCCTCCTTTCACCGTGTTCCTCTGCGTGTTTTCCGTGCTACGCACCCATGCACCCCCTGATGTACCCGTGCGTGCGCCCGTGCAGTGTACAACGATGGCACGCGGTGCATGGACATCATCCAGGACGCGTTAGTGACTTTCTCCCTTCCCCGCCTGCTATCCCCCCTTCCCTCTCCCCCTCCCCCAATCCCCCCACTCTTTGCGCCCGTGCAGTGTACAACGACGGCACGCTATGCATGGACATCATTCAGGATGCATGGTCGCCGTGCCACAACATCTGCACCATCCTCACCTCCATCCAGGTGCTGCATGCCATTCACGGCGTGTACCGTGTACCGTGTGCCGTGTGCCGGTGTGGGAACGAGTGTAAAGTGTAGAAACGTGTGGAGCGGGGTTTAGGGGCTTGCAAAGGGCGTGCGAGAGGTCGTGATGGGCGTAGAGTGTGGGAGGAGGAACCCGACAGAAGTTGGGAGCTCTCAGGAAAGGTAATCTTGCTTTTCTGTGTTGATTCTCCCACCCCACCCCCATCCCCATCCCCATCCCCATCCCCATCCCCGTCCCCATCAGGCCTCTCGATGTCCGGGTAATTACCCTGATTACTCAAAGAAACAGGGTGATTTTGGAGTACTACCCTGATTTCTACGCATCCAGATTTGAAGTACACGTCCACTAGCAGATTAGGCAACAACATTCCACGTCCGATTTCCGAGTAGTGGAATGTATCGCCCTGTAACATCCGTCTGTAAGGCCTGGTTACCCAGCTAGAAACCCCTCTTCTCCGTTGAGGGAGGGATTCGGGCAAAACCGCTCCCGAAATCCCAAGTGGCCCGTTTGGGTTTTCAGCAGGCGCACCATACCCTGATTGGATGTTGTAGCTTCCCCAACCAAGCCTCTCAAACTCAAACTCGTGACCCCCAACCAAGCCTCTCTGAACCAAACTCATTTCCCCCAACCGAGCCCCTCAGCCAAACTCGTTCCTTCCAATAAAGCCCCTCTCAGCCAAACTCGTTTCCCCAATGAGGTTTGGTTGGGGAAAACGTGTTTTCCTGGACCACGCCTCTGTGCTTCATATAAGTGGGGCATTTGTACCTGTGGGTATGGCGTATTTTTTGTAGTAGGCAATAAATTGGTAAAGTGGCGGTTGCACTTGTAGTCAATGGTTTGGGTTTTTTTTTAGCACAATTTGGCTTACAATAACATCCAAGCACTTGTAGATGAAATTGGTGAAAGGAAAAGTTCAGTGCACTTCAAAGAAGTGAGCGCGACCTTGAAACCCTGCACATGCCGGGAAACCGCCGAAACTGCCTTGCAAAAACAGTCAACATTTTTTGGGTTACCCAGCTTGGACGAGTTGGTTGCGCGACTAACTTGGATTCTGCAGGGGGGCCTTCGGGGACATCGAGAGGCCTGATCCCCATCCCCTTCTGCTCATGCTTTGATTTTCTGACCACGTGTGTCATCTCGATGCATGCCCTTTTCTCCCTGCGCTCCATCTCATTGCTAGGCGCGCCTAACGTCTGATGTGATCTGTCCTCCTTCCCATATGCTCACCCTGTGCCTGCCTCCTGTTAATGTCACCGTGCTCCACAGTCACTCCTGACTGATCCCAACCCTGCAAGTCCAGCTAATCCCGAAGCAGCCCAGCTTCTCTCCTCTGACCTTGCTGCTTACAACAGGTACCTTGTGCCCACACCCTGTGCCCACACCCTGTATCCCATACCCTGTATCCCACACCCTGTATCCCACACCCTGTATCCCACACCCTGTATCCCACACCCTGTATCCCACACCCTGTATCCCACACCCTGTATCCCACACCCTGTATCCCACACCCTGTATCCCACACCCTGTATCCCACACCCTGTATCCCACACCCTGTATCCCACACCCTGTATCCCACACCCTGTATCCCACACCCTGTATCCCACACCCTGTATCCCACACTCTCCCTCATGCCCTCACCCGTTTGCACTCGGTTCCTTAATTCATTTGCTATTTCCCTTCTCTCCCGTCTGGTTGCACTTCTCTCTTTACCCCCGTGCTATTCCCCCTTTCCCCGCTCCCTCTTGTGCACATGGCACAAAATTCATGTCTCTTGCACTCCCCTCTCCCACCCTCCCACCCCCCTCCCCCTCTGTTTGTCGGGTTCCTCATGCCACAGTCGGTCTGCCCTCGTCACAACCTGGCTCATACGCTTGACCTTTCCTTCCTCCCCCCTCTGCCGCTCACTCTTTAATTGTCTGGACAGGAGAGTGCGCCAATGCGTGCGGAAATCACTAGACAACATACAATGATGGACCAGCCAGACCGGATGCCTGCCTTTGTACACTGGGCACTGCTCTTCCTCCACCCATCTACCCATCACTCCCATATCATTGTCCATACTACCATTCGTTCCGTCCGTGCTCCTCCTCGCTCCTTCCTTTCTCCTGTAGAACTCGCAGCCGTTGTTGACACGCTTGCGTTGGTTGCATTGCATTAGCAGCAAGCGGACATCTGGATAGCTGCGGAGCTGGCATGGCATCGCATTAGATGATAGTGCATCTTGAACCATGCCCTTCTCGCTCAGCGTGTTCAGGTTGGGCTGGGTTGGGTTGGTTGCATGGACCGTAGTTTCACGGAGGGTGCCTTGGGTATCTCATATCAATGCAGTGCAATACTCCCGCCGTCAGACTAGCAGTGCAGTTGGAGATAATGTTAGAAAGAGAGAATTATGGACTAGTGTGAGAAACCTAGAACATGTACCTGTTGGGGTTGTACTCACTAGAAGCACACACCTAGGCTAGCCTATAACTTCTACATACAGCATATGTATAAGTTGACACACCCCCTAGGCTAGACAAGGGGTGGTGCTAAGCAAGAAGCACACATCTTAGGATGGCACTACTAGTCCAACCACTAAGGTAGGGGTCCTGAGACTAAGGCAAGCTAGGGCGGCACTACTAGTCCAGCTACTGGAGGTAAGGCCACAAGGCTAGTCAGACAGGTATATATAATAGAGAGTACACAATCAAGGTCCTAGCAGGTGAGTAGCTACAGGAACACGACCAAGCTGTACACAATGCCGCTAATGATCTTTAGGCGCAAGCGCCTTAGTAAAGATATCAGCTGTGTTGGCACCTGAGGCTAAGTGAACTACGCGGGCCTGGCGACGCTGCTGAAGCTCGCGCAGGAGGAAGTACCGCAACTGGATATGCTTCGCTCTGCCCTCAAGCCGAGGCACGAACGTGAGCAAGGCAACCCCAGACGTGGAACGCAGACGCGTCACCGGGGGACCCGGTCCAAAGGAGGGTCGGCGAAACCTGCGGCCGCTGGAAGCGTGGAAACCAGTTAAGCTCGTAAGCAACGTAGCGGACAGCGAACGACCATAGAAAATGGGGGGCATCGGCATGAATCATGGAGGTACGAGCAACCTCCATGACCAAGCCGATGCGGCACTCAGCAACCCCATTCTGCTGTGGCGAGTCCGGCAAGGTGTACGACTAGGTGATGTCCTCCGCACGACAGAACCGTCCAAGCCGACCAGAGGCGAACTCGCCGCCACGGTCAGAGTGGAGACAGAACACGGGGAGACCGCGATGAAGATGCGCAGCCACAACCCACGGGAGAAGAACGTCGGGCACGTCGGCCTTCCGCTCTATGGGAAACACCATGGTGTAGCGCGTGTAGTCGTCGACGAGCACAAAAAGGTAGCGCTCACCGCGCGGTCCGAGGACGAGGGCTGGGCCCCAAACGTCCAGGTGCAGGGAATGAAGGGGAGCAGTAGCAGGGCGAAGCGAGGAGGAGTGAGGGGCACGGCGGAGCCGGCCCTCGACGCAAGGCGTGCACGGTGGCGCAGTCGAGGGGGGAAGTGTGGGGAGCGACTCGGGGAGGCCTAAGACAAGACCGTGCTGGGACATGTAACGCAGGCGCGGGAGTGCAGGGTGACCTAAGCGGTGGTGCCACAGAAGGGACAGGTGTGTGAGGGACCGACACGAGCAAGCTGCAGCGACCTGGACGCACCAACCGGGGGGGAAGCGGTGTCGAGGGTAAACAGACCAGACACCGGGTCCCGGGGGAACGTCGCAAGAGGGGAACCTGAGACTGACTCGGTACAGACAGCGAACCGCTCGTGCCCAGGGAACGTAGTGGTGACGCCGAGGTCCTGAAGACGGCCGACACCAACCAGGTTCCTGGAGAACGAGGGAACGTGGAGGCCTGTAAGAGAGCCCGAGGGGACGGCTGGACCCGCGGAGGGGTCAGCGAGAGCGACAACAGCAGGCGCAGCAAGCAGCATGAGCGTGGAGCGGTCGCGGAAGAAAGAGGCAGAAGCACCGGAGTCGAGAGTGAAGGACAGCGAGGCAGTAGCGGAGGCTGGGAACGGAGCCGGTGCAGAAACTAGGCTAGGTAAACTAGGCAGTCCTACGCCTGACGCAGCAGGGGAGGCTAAGCTACACAAGGGTGCTACGCCTAGACTAGAGTACACAGGGTAATAAGATCCAGCAACACTAGAAGCGTCAGCATACAAGGTATGCAAAGCAGCACCTATCTGGTCCATATCTAAATCAAAGATCGGCACGCCCTGGCAAAGCAGGCTGTGCCAGTCGGGGAGGTCCGGGGCCGGGCCAATGCGACGACGAAAGAGATTGTCGAGACGGCGGAAACAGCGGACAGTCGGGTGCGGGCGGCGGCACAAAGTGCCGCGGAGAGGCCCGGTCTGAAGCTGGCACTGGCAGGTCACACCAACGGAGCTGCCGGTAGACGCCAAGCTGCGCGGGCCGCCACCACGGCCACCACCTACGGAGGTGCCGGGCCAACCTGGGGGGAGGCGAGCCCACGGCTGGGGTTGGGACAGCTGCTGCGACGACTGCGACTGCTGCGACGGCTGCTGCGGCTGCTACTGCTGCTGGGGCGACGGCTGCTGCTCCTGACTAGCTGAGGAAGTCCCCTCATTAGAACCACTGTCCCCGGTACCACCACTACTACCACCAGCTCCACCACCACGCCCTCCATGGCGGCCACGACCGGCGCGGCGCGAACGCTGCTGCGGGTGTACTGCAGCTGCAGTCTCGGTCAGAGGGGTCGCAGTGGCGACCGCAGCCGAAACGTCAGTAAACGTGCACTGGGAGGGGGCACAGCCGTGAAAGATAGAGACTGCCGGCGCACCGCTGGACTGAGCGATAGTGCGCTGGCGAGTCTCAATCTCGGTCAGGGCGGTGACAAAGGCTGGCAGGGTAAGATCACCCGAGTGCTGGCTAAGGATGTGGTCGCGTGAACTAGCAAGGCGGTCAGGCAGGCGCATGGCGATAAAGTAGAGGGTCATGCAGAAGGGGGGAGGGACCGCAGTGAGCTGGGCAGCAGTGCGGTAGCGAGACTCTAGGGCGCGCAGGTGAGTGGCAAGGTCAGCAAGAGTAGGGAAGGAAGCAAGGTCTGGGAAAAGCATAGGGAAGAGCAGGCGGCCTGCAGTAGCGGAGGCAGGCGTGGAATCGCGAGCAACAACAACTTCTAAGTAAGCCTTGGCTGTATCAACTGTAGCAAAACGCGAACGCTCAGACACAGGGAGGGCGTGATTGATAGCGACCTGAGCAACTTCATCGCAAGAGTCCTAGACGGCACAGGCAAGTGCAACAGTAGAGAAAGTCTCATGCTCAGCAGAGGTGGGGTCAGCAGGGAGGGGAGCAGGCGCAGGGCGGCGGGGGAGCAAGCCATCAGCATGGACAACCAAGGAGTGCCCATCCTGGCGCTGACCTGTGAGGTGACGGCGGAGATCGGACAGCCAGGTGGCGAAGTCAACTGCGTAGCCCTCACCTTCCATGCGGAGGACGAAGTCAGCCATCGTGCAGGGTCAGCGACACAGGGACACAGCGGCATAGCTCCACAGGACACATTGGCATAGGGACACAGCAGCACAGCTCCAGGGGGACGTCTGCAGGACGCTCCAGCGCTGGCAAGCAGAAGACACGAGGCCGGAGACCCGAGGAACCGTGCCGAGCAGAAGACACGGAGCCGCAGGAGCCGGGCAGGCACTGGGAGCTGCGGGCCGCAGGAGCCGGGCGGACGCTAGCAGGGGCCGGGCGGACGCTGTGGAGAGGCCGGGCGGGCGCTAGGAGGGGCCGGCTAGGAGTGGGCGCGAACGGCAAGGGGGCCGGCTAGGAGCGGGCGCGACGGCCAGGGGGCAGGCTAGGAGCGGGCGCGAATGGCCAGAGGGCCGGCTAGGGGCGGACGCAACGGCCAGGGGGCCAGCTAGGGGCGGGCGCGACGGCCAGGGGGCCGGCTAGGGGCGGGCGCGACGGCCAGGGGGCCGGCTAGGGGCGGACGCGACGGCCAGGGGGCCGGCTAGGGGCGGACGCGACGGCCAGGGGGCCGGTTAGGGGCGGACGCGGCGGCCAGGGTGCCAGCTAAGGGCGGGCGCGACGGCCATGGGGCCGGCTAGAGGTGGACGCGACGGCCAGGGGGCCGGCTAGGGGCGGACGCGACGGCCAGGATGCCAGCTAAGGGCAGGCGCGACGGCCAGGGGGCCGGCTAGGGGCGGACGCGACGGCCAGGGGGCCGGCTAGGGGCGGACGTGACGGCCAGGGGGGCGGCTAGGGGCGGGCGCGACGGCCAGGGGGGCGGCTAGGGACGGACGCGACGGCCAGGGGGCCAGCTAAGGGCGGGCGCGACGGCCAGGGGGCCGACTAGGGGCGGACGCGACGGCCAAGGGGTCGGCTAAGGGCGGGCGCGACGGCGAGGGGGCCAGCTAGGGGCGGACGCGACGGCCAGGGGGCCGGCTAGGGGCGGACGCGACGGCCAGGGGGCCAGCTAGTGGGGGACGCGACGGCCAGGGGGCCGGCTAGGGGCGGACGCCACGACCAAGGGGCCGGCTAGGGGCGGACGCGACGGCCAGGGGGCCGGCTAGGGGCGGACGCGACGGCCAGGGGGCCAGCTAGGGGCGGGCGCGAGGGCCAAGGGGCCGGCTAGGGGCGGACGCGACGGCCAGGGGGCCAGCTAGGGGCGGGCGCGACGGCCAGGGGGGGGGGGGCAGCTAGGGACGGGTCACGAGGGCGGCTAGGGCCTAGGGCGGAAGCGTGGGCGGGCGAGAGGGAACCTAACCTACTCATGATACCATGTTAGAAAGAGAGAATGATGGACTAGTGTGAGAAACCTAGAACATATACCTGTTGGGATTGTACTCACTAGAAGCACACACCTAGGGTAGCCTATAACTTCTACATACAGCATATGTATAAGTTGACAGATAACACCGCCACTGTACCTTTTTCGTAAGTCTTTGAGCTGGGAAGAAGGATCATTTCATTCAGATTCCTCGCGGTGATCGGTACTCAAGCATGTGGGGATAAGTGAGTGCTCACGTCACACACTGACCAGTGCGATCAAGTTGGTTGGAAATGTCTCAAATTTGTGATAATATACCACCTAGAGGGCATGCACAGACAATGCCCGGAAAGACCAGCAAAACCATGCACATGGCTGCTGCTTGTCACTTGAAAGGCACTTGCATGTGTGTCATATGTAACCATCACAACAATACTCTCAGCATGACATTGTCTTAACAACAGCAGGTACAGTAACAGTACAGTAACAGTAACAGTAACAGCAATCACCAGCAGATGCTAGCAATGTCAGCATCATTCAACTCCCCCCACAGCTCCACCACACTCTCCATACAATCACCCCCCATCCCCACATCCTCCCCCTGCCGCTCCATCCTAGCTTGCCAAACCCCTCCCTGTTCTTCCGCGCACGCCACATCACCCCCCTGCCCCGTGGCAGGCACCATCCCTGCTATCCACCCCTCGTTGCAGAACCACTCACCCGCATTATCGGTATCTCTACACCCTCCTCTCTCGGCGCCACCAGCGATTGCCTTCCTGTCATAGTACTCCCACTCTCGCTCCCGCTCCCGCTCACACTCCTGATCACACTCCCGCTCACACTCCCGCTCACGGCCATATTCGCCTCCCTCTTCCTGCATTGCGCCCTTTCCCTTGGGATCGTCCGCAGCTGGCAGGCGCGTCTCGGTTCCCCCTCCACAACCTTGAGTCTCAAGATCCGTGCAGCCCACAGTTCTCTCACCGCCCCCCGCCTCAGCTTTCAGACGCCCCTCGGCTCGGTCACTCACTGGTAGCTCATCAACGGTGCCACAAGCGTGCCATGCCTGCACTTCCGGTCCGTCCTGCTTCAACAGCGCCCCGTCATTCCCCCTGACCCCCTTGCATTCCCCCACGCCCCTTTGCTTGTGCGTCTCTTGCGCAATAACTCGGGGTTTCATCCCTGAAATTTCCTCCATGCGCACAACCCCCACCAAACCACTGCCACTTTCACCCCCACTGCCAGTGCCACCGCCACTGCCAGTGCCACCGCCACTTTCACCACCACAATCGCTTCCGCCCTCAGCTTGACCATTACTGCTGCTTCTGGTTTGCCCTTCCGTGCCTGCTTCTTGTCTCTTAGCTGCAACCGCCACCATCTCTCCCCTCACAAGTGGTGTTGCTTCCTCCATTGCCATGCTGCCTCGCTCGCCCCCTTGTCGCCGACCATCACCACCAGCAGGCGCTACCTCTTCGGCTCGGCTGCTCTTCCTGCTACTGCTGCCGCCAGTGCACTTGCCCTCCAACAAAGCCTCCTTCTCCTGCTGCTCCAGCTGCTGCACCTTCTCCTGCACCTGCTGCACCTTCTCCTGCACCTGCTGCTGCTGCTGCTGCTGCTGCTGCTGCTCCTTCATTGGCTGCTTCCCCCGCTGCTGCCTCCTTTGCCTCTGCTGAACCACACCCTTGCCGCTGCGCCCCGTGCTTGCCCCCACAGCCCACCGCACAGGCAGCGGGACGGGGGCAATCGAATGCACGCCAGGGGAGATCGGGCGAAGCCCAGGCGGAATGGGCCTGAGTGCAGGAATGGTATAGGCACGGGCGGAGGGCAGAGGCAGAGTGGCAGCCGGGGTACGGACGGGCATGGGCAGGAAGGCAGTGAAAGGGACTGCTTTGGCTGGAGCTCTGCCATTGCCGCTGCTGCTGCTGTTGCTGTGCACAGAACCCGTCTGGGCTTGGCCGTGCGCTGCAACCTGGGCTGAAATGTTTGCTGAGACGTGGGGTGGAACGTGCGTGTGGCATTTGTGACTTTGAGTCTGGAGCACAGCAGTGTTGTTTGAGTTGCTTGGAGTGAGAGGCGCCAAACCCAAGGGGCTCACAGCTGACGGGGGGGGAATGAGAGGGTTGGCAGGGATGGGAGGGCTGGGAGGGCCTTGAGTGGGAGCATTGGGATCGCTGCTGATGCTGCTGCAGTAGATGCTGCTGCCGCTGCTGCTGCTAGGGGTCGCCGGGCGGGAGTATGCGGTGCTATGTGCAACTTGCAGTGCTGGTTGAATTTTTAAGCTGCACTGCTGCTGCTGCTGTTGCTGCAGCTGTAGCTGTTGCTGTTGCTGCTGCTGCTGCTGCTGCTGCTGCTGCTGTTGCTTTAGCTGTTGTTGCAGTTGCTGCTGCTGCTGTTGCTCTTGCTGCTGCTGTTGCTGCTTTAGCTGTTGTTGCAGTTGCTGCTGCTGCTGTTGTTGCTTTAGCTGTTGTTGCAGTTGCTGCTGCTGCTGCTGTTGTTGCTTTAGCTGTTGTTGCAGTTGCTGCTGCTGCTGTTGCTGCTTTAGCTGTTGTTGCAGTTGCTGCTGCTGCTGCTTTAGCTGTTGTTGCTGTTGCTCTTGCTGCTGCTGCTGCTGCGGCTGCGGCTGCTGTTGCTGCTGCTGCTTTAGCTGCTGTTGCAATTGCTGCTGTTGCTGCTGTTGCTGCTCCTGCTGCTGCTGCTGCAGCTGTAGCAGAAGCTCCTGCTGTTGTAGCAGCAGCCACTGCTGTAGTTGCATCTGGTGTCCCTGAAGCCGGTGCCTCATAGAGGAAGCGCCGTGAGAGCCTGTTCCCGGTACCGAGCAAGCTAGTGATGCCGCTGCGGCTGCTGCTGCTGGGGAACATGCTGCCGCTGCCCCTGCTACTGCCCCTGAGGAACATGCTGCCCCTGCTGCTGCTCCTGCTGCTGCTCCTGCTGCTGCCCCTGCTGTCCCTGCTGCCCCTGCTACCCCAGGGGAGCACATATCAAGGCCTTGATCCCCTGATTTCGAGGCAGCGGAGCATCCAAACTGTGACGTGCTTCCCTCCAGCCGCATGCTCCCTTGGCCTTGTGCATCCGAGTACGCACCTGATAGTGGCAGCATGGGCGCCTTTGCACGGCCGTCTGCCGGTATAACATGTGGCATGTCCCCACCATGCAGTGAGCTCAGAGTACGCATGCGCTCTGCTGCATGCGTCTGCCCCTGCTGCAACTGCTTCATCCCAGACAAGCCTGCACCATCAGAAGCAGTAGCTGCAGCACCAGCACCACCAGCAGCACCAGCAGCACCAGCACCACCAGCAGCACCAGCGGCACCAGTAGCACCAGTAGCAGCAGCAGCAGTTGGTGCAGTGGTAGGGGGAGGCAGTTGGGGATCAGGCACGAGGGTGCGGGAGCGAGGCAGAAGAACAACGGATGAGGACCCGAGAGATCCAGAATAGGACGAGCTAGCGTTCGGGCAGCAATGGCTGCCGTTAACACTCGGGCTGCAACCGCCCACACCCATATTACCACAACCATTCACGCTCAAAGCGCCACCATTTACGGCCAAAGCGCCACTATTGCTGACAGCCAAAGCGCCACCATTTACGGCCAAAGCGCCACGATTGCTGACAGCCAAAGCGCCACCATTCACGCCTGAAGTCCCACCATTGACGCCCAAGCTGCAACCACTGTAATGGACACCATTCACGCCCATAATGGACAGTATTCTGGCTCCCCTTAGCCCTGCAGGGGGCAAGCTCGGGCTTCCTGCGACCAGAGGATTCTGAGGACCGTTGAAGCTGCACCCTGCTGCTGAAAACGGGGAGGCTTGTACAGGGGATGGGGGGGGGGCCCGGGGATATGCGCGTAGAGAGGGGGAAAAGGGGGAGGATAAGGGGGAGGAGGATGAGGAGGGGGGAGCGGAGAGCTTTGGTAGGAGGGCTGTTCTGCTGTGCAGGGGTGGTAGGCTCATCTGAGCCGTTGGAGGTGGTGTCATAGAGGAGGAAGGTGTGAGTGGGGGAGAGGAGAGAACTTGAGGAGAGGAGAGGACGTGGGGAGAGGAGAGGAAGTGGGCGGAGGAGGAAGGTGAAGAGGCGAGGTGTGGAGGGGGGTGTGGCGCGGGAGGAGGGGAGAAGAGCGAGGTGTGAAGAGCGGTGCTGCTGCTGCTGTGCTGGGTGGAAGGAGTGGGAGGAAGAACGGCAGGCGTGGACGGGGTGAAAGGAGAGGAGGGAGTAAACGGGGTGGAAGAAACGAAGGAGCCGGACGGAACGGTGGGGACGGAGGGCATGGTGGGAACGGTGGGATCGGTGGGAATTGAGGGGCTGGAAGGAGGAAACCAGCTGCCTTTGCTGCTGTACGCCTCTGTGCCTGCGCTGCTGCTGCTGATGGCGGGGATAAGGGGCGCGGGAGAGCGATGCATGGGATGATGTGGATGGTGATGTTGCTGGTGCTGGAAGTGATGGGAGGAGGAAGGGGAGGAGGAAGGGGAGGCGGCGAAGGGGAGCGTTGTGCGCATGCCGTCTTGCCGCCTTGTCATGCTGCCTGTGACACAGTACTGGCTGCCGCTACTGTTGCTGCAACCACCACCATTAGCACCAACGTAAGCACAAGCACCAACAGCACCAGCAGCAGCAGCAGGAACTCCCATGCCACAAGATGCCGCCCACGCAGCTCTCCCCCCTGGCACTGCGGCGATTTCGCGCGGCACTGCTCCGCCGTCCGCTACGAGCTGCGCCTCTCGCGTGCAGGCGGCTTTCCCCTTGAACTGCGCGCTAGGAGTTCCCCCGTGCTCCTCCATACTGCCCGCGCCAGGGTGAGAGGTCGCGGGGAGCGGGCAAGATCGCTTCGCCGGGGAAAATCTGCTAGGGGAAGGACGGAGGGAGAGGGGGAGTGTGTGTGTGTGAGTGAGTGAGTGAGTGAGTGAGAGACAGGATTGAGGTTTTGGGCTTAAGCTGCTTTGGTTCCCAAGCCGCACACCTAGAGCTGCCCTCACCTTCCCTCACCTTCCCTCGCCCTCCAATCTTCCCGCACTCGCCCTTCTCGCACCCGCCACTCACGCTCCAGTCAACCCCCGCTCTTCCCCCACTCACCCTCCATCTTCCGCCATCTGTGGAGCATTCTCCGCCGGCGCGCCTGCGGCGGGCGCGATGCTGGGGGGCGGAAGCACGCGCTTTTCCCCCGAGGCGGAGCCCGCGTGCTTCGGGAGGAAGCGCGCCAATTCGAGGCTCTCAGGAGAATCCCGCCGGTTGTCTCCGATTGGCTTTCGGTCTCCCAGAATCGACGGGCTGTGCGACATTCGGTACTCGAATTGGACCCCCGTCACCTGCTGCTGCTGAGCGTTCTGCGACGGGCTGTGCGACACGATCGCCGCCGGCGACAGCGGCACAGTCGCACGCGCCGGCGCGTGCGTCGACGGAACGGTGTGCGGCTCCGAGAACAGGAGCGGCGTGCACGGCACAAGCTGCGACAATTGGGACGACGCAGACGACGGTTGCGATGATGGCTGCGACGACGGCTGCGACGTCTGCAGCGACGGGAGCGACAGAACGGCAGAGGTGAACGACAGGGATCGCGGCAGCGAGGAGAGCGAGGAAACAGCGACAGGGGTCGAAGGCATTATAGCAGGCGGGCACACTCCATGGCCGACGCTGTGACCGCCGCCGTGCCCGCCGCTATGCCCGCCGCTATGCCCGCCGCTATGCCCGCCGCTATGCCCGCCGCTATGAACGCCGTTATGCCCGCTGATTAGCGTAGTAGATGTCGCCGCGAGGGAAGGCGACCGAGTTGGCGAGGGCGGTGGCAGAGGCAGTGGCGGGAGCGAGGGGGGGAGTGAGGGGAGGGCGGACGGCAGTGAGGGGAGGACGGGCGACAGTGAGGGGAGGGCGGACGGCAGTGAGGGGAGGGCGGGGGATAGTGAGGGGACGGCGGACGGCAGTGAGGGGAGGGCGGGCGGCAGTGAAGGGAGGGCGGGCGACAGTGAGGGGAGGGCGGGCGACAGAGAGGGGAGGGCGGACGGTAGCGAGGGGTGAGTGGACGGGGGAAAGAAAGGCGCGTGCGCGTCCCAGATGCGCGTTTCAAGGGCGCGCTTGCAGAGGCTCTGGTGCAGCGCGGGGGGGAGCGGGCGCAGGAGGGTCGCGGCGGGGCGCGCGCAGGCCCTGGTGGGCGCGGGGGCAGTGGGGATGGCGGGGATGACGGGGATGGGCGCGGGGAACTGGTGAGAGAAGGTTAAGTTGGCGGGAAGCTTAGGCAATGTGTCAGTGGCTGCGAACGAGACGGGAACTGCTGGCCCCGGGGCGGACGGGGCTGCTACTACTGCTGTTGCTGCTCCCACTGGCACTAGCGCTGCTGGTACTGGTAGCGCTGCTGCTACTGGTAGTACTAGCGCTGCTGCTACTGGTAGTGCTGAAACCAATGGTAGCGCCGACTCGCGAACCGCGGTAGTGGAGAGCGGTGGCGGCAGCTGAGTGGCTTGCGGCGGGACTGTTTCAGCCGCAAGGTGAAGCGAATCTGGCGAATGTTGCGAATGTGGCGGGTATGACAATTGTTGCGACTGCTGCGAAATAGGTAGCGTTGGTGGTAACCCTGAGAGGTTTGAGTGGGGAGCGGCGTGGAAGGCAGCGGGCGGCTGCTCGGGAAGGGCGGTGCGGCTGACAGCAGTGGCCATGGCGGCCGGACGATGAAACATTCGGGATCACGGGGAGGATAGCGACTAGGGCCACTAGCGCTACACCACTAGCACCACTAGCGTCACTAGCACCACAAGTACCAACGTTCAGCGAAAACACCCAGAGAAGAAGGGAAAGAAGGGTGGGAGGGGGGGCAGCGGCGCGCTGGAATCTCTGTGAAATGTGACCTATGATGCGCGGAAGCTCTCTCGGGCGCCGCAATGTGATCTGTGATCTATTTGCGAAGTCTGAGACGCGCGGTTCGTTCTGAGATAATGTGCCTAAGCCAGGGGTTGATAATGTGAGAGACGGGTTGATGGTAGAGCCTAGCTGAAGGACAGACACTAGGAGACGAGGCTACTAGCAGTAAAAGTAGTAGTAGTACTGGCAGCATAAGAAGAAGTACTAGTAATAATAGCAGTAGGCGGCGAGGCACAGGACTGTGACGGCGCTAGCGTATCCGGATTCCGGAATCTGGATCAGAAAAGGGCCTGGCGAAACCTTTTTTCAAGGGAAAGGGTGCTTGTATGAACCCGCAGCCTCGTGAGTGAAGCCAGAGCTTGTGTAGCAAGGACCTGCTGGTCTGAATCCCGAACGACAATGCATGGCATGGGCAAGTCTAGGAATCGAGGTGGCTAGGAAGAGGAGAGGTGTGGAGAGGGGGATTCTGGAGGCATGGAATGTGTGGGAGGGGTCAGGTGCTGCTGAGCTGAATCATCCCAGTGGAGCGCCATTCGGTTTGGATTGGAGCAGAGGCGAGGCCATCAGAGATATTTTACAACAGTGTGGTGTGTACAGCACAGTAGTGGGACGCACGAAACTCGATGGGCTGACACTCTTCAGCTTGGCCCTTCCCGAATCTGGCTTGGTTTGGTTTGGTTTGGTTCGGGTTTCGCTTTGCTGCCTCCGCTGCCCCGCTTGACCTGGCCAGGTCCTCGCAGGAAGCGCTGGCTGCCAGCCTGTATTGGGGGGGAGGGGGAGACGGGGGAGAGATCGCTATCTCGCTCGCGAAATGCTGCAGCAGCGCAGGCGGAGTGATCGCGGTGCACTGCGCTGTACAGAACAAAAGACCTACCTTGCGTTGCCCCGCCGCCTGACCTCTTGGGGGTCACGCGACCGCCGAATGTCTCGCCTCGCCTCGTCCGCTCCGCTATCCACTGCTCCGCCCCAACTTCTCTCCGCTTTCTCCCCGTTTCTCGGGGTATCTGGCCCGAAATATCCGCTATTTTCTGGGTTCAGCCCCGTTTGTGTCAAACGTCAACCGTCAAATGCGAACTCTCTATGCTCTGTCAGCTATCACTGATTGTAGCGTGAAACATGTTCTGGGCAAATTCTGCGGCAGTTTTGAGAAGTACATGAAAGTGTCCGATCACGAGCAAATAGAAGCAGGGTTTAGGGAGGGAGAAGGACGGGGACGGGGGAGAATGGGGGGAGGTGGGGTGGGTACTGAATGGATCTGCCATAGACCCATCGAATCTGTGTCATCTCCGAAATCCAGAGCGTAACATCCGGGTGCCCATCGACCAGAGCCGACAATATTTGGGTTTGGTCTAACAATTACCCGTACAAATTAAACCCTCCCAGCCACCTAACAGAACTCCCTGCCCTTTCGGGGCTCCCCTCTCCGCTCCGCTTCCCCCGCTTAACTCAACAACCCAACGCAGCCCGCCCAAGTCCGCCCCACATCCCTCCGTCCATGTGCTTGGAGCAAAAATGCCCGCGTCGGTTTGCGCCGCTCATCGCGTTGTTCGCACACGTGCGTAAATATTTCATTGACCGCCGCGATTGGTGAACCGACCCTTGTGACAGCGAAGTGATCCCACCGCCACAGTCGCGCATCGGATTGCATTGCATTGCATGGCAAAGCAATCACCTGGAAGGAAAACCTCTGATTTCGAACGACGGGCAGTTGCAAGTCGCCAGTGTTGCATAATTCTGCTTGACGGACAAACTGCGGGCGCGTGTTTTTCAGCTAAGTGATAAGGACCTACGTCCAAGTTGTGGTCAATCACTTCCACCACCAGGCCCCAACCACGGCCAAGTCCAGCAAATCTACAGAAGTACTACTGTATGTGGAGCCAGCATTGAAAACGCATGAAATTGCTTAGCTCAGCACCATTGTGCAAGTGGAGTGGGCCGATGTCCAATGTCATTCGTGCGAGACTTGATGTGGCACTCCATTGCGGGATCAATTGGCGACCAGCGCCTTCAAATCGAAACCCCTAACGAGTACACTTGTTTTAAGCTAAAGAAGAAGAGGGTTTTCACGCGGTTCGGGCTTGTTCTACAAAAATGTCAAACCACAGGCAAACGGGACATTAGCCCGGAAATGCACAACTCCCGAGCAAAATGTTAAACATTTCGGCCTGACTTTGGGGGTCAATACGGTTCAGCTCGGTACCTGGTTGTCGGTTCATGCGAGAATTGCAATTGGGACCCTATGGGTGACAAGAATAGGTGAGAATTGCAATTTGGACTGTTCGTCTGAGAACCATAGCGTAGAGCAGGTGTACTGTAGATCATGGTGTACTCTTGTTCCACGATTCAAGCACGCGAATTTTTTTCGCGCTGCGTGCATGTATCCTCTGGCCAAAACGCCGGGCAAAAAGGGCCTGTACACTTCCGGGGCGGGAGCAGCCGAACGCTAGTCATTTCTTTCGGGCAGCCTGGGTGCGTCCGTTGCGGTGTAACGTAAGGTAACCAGCGCGAGAAACTTCCAACCCGCATGAAACGGGTCGTGTTACCGGCGCTTCATGTCGAGCGAAATCTGGGCCCTCCTGTACAGGCGAGGTAGGCGACGGGAGCACAGGGCAGTCATTTTTGCAGTTGGGCGAAAGCGTAGATGTGTGGGGTTACAGGGTGTGGCTTCGTGGTTCTTCAGATTGATGTGGCTGAACTCATACAGTACCCGCGCGTTTGAATTTCGTGGAACATCCTGGTGAACTGCGCTGGCAAACGCTGACGTATCCAAAGGTTAATTCATTTGAACACCAGCTTCTGTTGCAACCAGAAACCTCCATGTTGACGTGGCGGATCAAAAGCTCGCTGGCTGACGAGAAGCCTTCTACTGAATTCGTTAGGCTATGTCTCTTCGCCAACGTAATCGTTGGGACGCATCCCATTGGTCTGTGCAGAATCTGGGCGCTATCTTGTACAGTTCACTCTTTTGGGTCGTTTCATGTTGACCAGCGATTGTGCGTATACACTACGGGATAAGAGCAGGGTGTATACAACAACCGTGATTGTGTGAGTAGCTCGGACGTCTGTAAGAGAGGTCATGTGTACAAACAAATGCTGGTTGATGGGCAGGGCTTACGCTAGGAGGGTAGCTATCCTAAATGTCGAGAAATTAAAAGTTGCTCAAGCCCCGAACCCGGATTTTAACAGGCTGGGATTTTCCGAAACTCTGAATGTTTCCGACTGGATTCTCCTTGAAATCCTGATCCATTCCGTGTACTATTTTCATGAATCCTGACGAACTATTCTCATAGCATGGAGGTTTGTGAGGAGAACTTCCATTCCACTGCGTGGTGGCGAAGATTCTCACGTCACGAATAACAAAAGGTAGTTGGACGATTTCAGGACTTGAGCCAATCAGCCCAGTCATGTTCCCTGCACACATCAGGAGAGATGACTGACACGACCTTTGGCAGGGTTGCTATGTCGAGAACTCGGAAGGATTCTGGGTGAATTTTCCTTGGGATCCGGAAAATTCTGGGTACTTCTGGACCCCATCTCGGGACCCTCCGAAACTCCCTAGGGCCTAGCATAAGCCTTGTTGATGGGCAGGTAATGCAAAGAATGACAACAATCTGACGCGGTTGCGAGAACGTCTACCTAAACATGCTGGCACACCAGTGTTACATGGCTGGCTTTCGCCACAGAACCTCCAAGGTGTAAGGAAAAGCCAAAACATCCCATGACGACGTGGCAAACAGTGCAGGTCAGTGTTGACAGCCCAGTTACGAAAAGTACTGTACAGGCTTTCTGAATAAATATCTCGCGACAAGCAAACTTTTCACTGTGCTCTAGCCTCGCTCGGCGGTGGCGGGCTGCAAATGTTGTCTGCAGAGACATACCGGTATTAACTGTCCTCAACTGTAGTGAAAAAGTTGAAACATGCATCCTTCAAGCGCCTTATAAACGGTAATTAGGATTCGCTTAGACAGTGAGCTTACAAGGTTCCAAACAAACTAACTTTGCAAAGGTGCTTCCCTTTTAAGCGCTGATTGGACTGTGGAAAGGAGCACAGGCATGAGTGTGGCATTGGTAGCAATGATGCCCGTATCCAAATCAAGGAACCGGCCGCGAGAGAAGTCAAGCGGCTGCCCTGCTGCATCACATACCTTCCCTCCCGCCTCTGAAAGAAGCGGTCACGTGGGGGGGGGGGGGGGGG
Organism: Closterium sp. NIES-67; assembly: GCA_027943415.1. Classification (NCBI taxonomy): domain Eukaryota; kingdom Viridiplantae; phylum Streptophyta; class Zygnematophyceae; order Desmidiales; family Closteriaceae; genus Closterium; species Closterium sp. NIES-67. Next base: position 151,078 of record BQMB01001501.1, on the reverse strand, counting down.
AAGACGACAGCATTAAAAACACACTCTTTCAGCTTCCAATTGTGAATCTCTTCCTTGCAAATTGCGCTAGAGGTCAGGCTCAGTAGATGGAGACCCAGCAGCAGGAGCCACTGTATCCACCGTGTAAGAGACTTCGTTGGAACTCTAGAAAAAATACCACCCGTATCCACCTTATAATCGCTACATGCTATCGCTAAGCCTCCCAACATCCCATCCCATTCCATCCCATTCCATCCCATTCCATGCCATCCCATGCCATCCCATGCCATCCCATGCCTTCCCATGCCATCCCATGCCATCCCATGCCATCCCACACACCGGAGATGACGAGGCTGCCAGCCGCATGGTCCCAGATCTTCTCCCGGTAGCCGTCCAGAGGGAAGCGCATGTAGATGGCGGCATCCCCGCGCGCCATGGCCCCGTACTTGGCCTGCGAGTCTATGCGCACTGGAGGCGCCACCACGCCCAGGGCCTTCTCAAGGGGGGAGAGATTAAAAAGAGGGGGGAGGTAAGGGGGGAGGGAAGGGGGGAGGGAAGGCGAGGCGGCGGATAAGGATGGACGACGGGGCGAGGGGCGAGGGCAGGAAGGCAAGGCAGCATCGGAGACTCAGCCTGGAGTGGAGGTGAATGGTTGCGCAGCAAGGGAGTGGTGGAGTTGAGGGGGTAAAAGTGGGAAGTGGAGGTAGGAGGGGTGGGGAGGCTGGGTCACCTGTGCGATGGATGCCGTGAGCGTGTGCTTGGAGTGGCGCGACTCGTACGATTCACAGAAGATGGCGCTTGCAGGGTTGCTCTCCGTGCTCACATGGACCTGATGGCACACATGCATGCATGCACGCACAACGAGTATGCACGTACGTACGTAAGCAAAGATGCCCGTGCACCCATCCACACATCCATGATTGCACGTGCAACCATCCACTCTGGCATACAAACATGAACCCCTCCCTACTCAAATCCCTCCCTCGTCTCCCTGCCTACCCTCCTCCCTCTGAGATTCTCTTCAGAATCCTAACCTCCCCCCCACATCAGCCCCCTCCTCACCTCCCTCGCCCCTCCCCTCTCACCTGCTGGGCAGGCACGGACCCATCCAGAGTCTGCATGGTGGTGCCACCATGCCACAGCCGCACGCAGCAGAGAGCACACACCCTACGGGCTGCCCTGTGACCACTATTCAGTTGAATTAAAGCCAGAGTAAACATTTAGGTTCCATTTAGGTTAAACTTTCAAGATTTGAAAAACGGTAACCCCACAGCCCTGTCAGGATTCTCTCGCTCTCGCCAGGTCTCCAGTGTTTCCAAACGTTTGAAAGATGGGACCTCGATTGTATACTGATTGTTCCGATCAATCGAATTCGACTCCCTCCTCTCTTGAGTTTCGATCCGCCCGGCCCCCCAACTCGATTCCCTCAGCACCCCCCTCTTCCCATCAATTTTGATTCCCCCTTCCCCCCCAGTTTCGATTCCCCCAGCCCCCCAGGTTCAACTCCCCCCTCCCATCAATCTCGATTCCCCCTTCCCTCAAATTTAGATTTTCCCCACCCAACTTTGACTCCCCCTCCTGTGCAATTTCAACGCTAGTCCCGGCCCTAACCCACCCAGTCAATTCTCAGCTTCCTCCAGCGAGCTGGCGAACCCTAAATCTCTCGCTGGCACAATATCTCTTCGCCAGCATAGCCCCGTTACTATTGGGCCCTCCTCACCCCCCCCCCCCCCCCCCCACCCCTCCTTCTCTCACATGCTGGGTAGGCACGGACCCATCCAGAGCCTGCACGGTGGTGCCGCGGCCCCTAACAGCGGAAAAGACGCACCCCACGGGCTGCCCGGTGGCAACGGCCGCCTCTACCCCGCGCGCTATGGAGGCGGAGGGCAGGTTGGGACAGCCCAGCACGCCCACCACCACCTCGCCCTCGTCCAGCAGCCCCAGGGCGACTGCATACTGGTCGCCGCGCATGAACCTTTGGTTGGGGGGGGTGGAGGGAGGGGAGGGGGATGGGGAGGAGGAGATTTTTGAGTCGACTAAAAAATCACCCCAGGGCGACTGCATACTGGTCGCCGCGCATGAACCTTTTGGGGGGTGGGGGTGAGAAGGGGGATGGGGAGGAGGAGGAGGAGTTGAGGAGGGGAGAGAAAGAGGGATGCGGTGAGGATCGGGAAACAAAACGGATGGTGAACCGAACAAGGTATTTAAAGTTGCTGCAGCTGGCGGGTGTGATATGGTGTGGTGTGGTGTGGTGTGGTGTAACCAGTGAAGCAGTAGTGATGCTGCTCATGACAGCCAGGACGCCCAACGACTAGCAGCTGCGGAAACTGTGGGTACGACTGCCAGCCACGACGCCCTGACCCTCGCCGGCCACCACCAGCTCGCCCTCAGCCAGCAACCCACCCTCCAGTGTCGTGCTGTCGATGGGGTCTGGCACCCACCCAGTGCCGCCCGCTCCGCCAAGAACCAGAAACAATTGCGTCCAGAGATTCATTCACTCTGTCCCTTAGGCGCCAGCTGAACTGAACTGAACTGACCCTCTAAGCTGAACTGAACTGACCCTCAGCTGAACTGAACTGACCCTCAGCTGAACTGAACTGACCCTCAGCTGAACTGAACTGACCACCATTTCACCCTCGGCAAGCAAGCAACCCACCCTCGGGTGCCGTCGATGGGGTCCAGCACCCAGTGCCGCCCGCTCTTCCCCCCCTGCGCCGCGCCCGCGTCTATCAGCGCCACCACCTCGCCCTCGCTCAGCACCACACCCAGCGCGCCCCACTCCGCACTGGCGGCGATGGTGGCGTTCACGAGCGCCGTGATGCGCTGCAGCATGCTGCGCCCACCAGGTGTGGTCAGCTGCGACGAGTCCTGGCGGAAGGCCAAGACAGAGACATGCGCAAGAGAGGGATGCGGTGGGCTGTTGAAAGGGTAGAGATGGATGGGGGGCCTGTAGATTCTATCCAGACAGGCAACGCAACCAGGCCTTCCAAGGAGCTCCTTTGCTCTTTTGCTCTTGCTCTAACCCGGACCTTGCCTGTTCCTCTGCTTTAGACTTGCATCCGGCCGATAGCAAAACCTTCCGATGAGCCCCTAACTCACCCTCCCTCCCTTCCCTTCCCAAATACGCCCTTCCAGTCCCATATGCCACCTTCCTTTCTACCCTTCCCCTAAACCCTAACCCACTTCCTTCCCCCCCTTTATCTTCCCCTTCGCCAATACTTCCCCCAGCTCACCCCCTTCACACTCCCCTGCCCTCCGCTCCCCCCCCCTCCCCCTTTCCCCCCGTCCCCCTCACCTCTTCCGCCACCATGGAGAAGGGCCCTGGCAGGCCGTGCTGCTGCAGCGCCCACGCCACCAGCACCTGCGAGCCTGGCAGGGGGGGGGGCAGGCGGAGAGGGGGGGGAGATAGGTGGAGAGGGGGGGGGGGTGACGGATGGGCGGACAGGGGACGAGATGAGAGCGGATGTTTATGGCCCATGCATGCAGGCATGCAGGCATGCAGGAATACATGCATGTGGACTTGACTCCACGCTCTCGTATCGTATGATGCGCCGGTGACTTTTTGAGTCGACTCAAAAATCACTCCTCGCTCTCGTATCGTATCGTATCGTATTGTATCGTATGAGACCAAGTGGATGCGCTCAAAACTAGACAGGAAAGCATGCGACGCCCGTTCCCCAGGGGGATGGTGAAGGGGGAGTGCGTGTGCGAGGGGTACAGCATCGCATCGCATACATACACCCCCTCGACCATCTCCCTGCCCATAACCCAGACAATGCCATGCCATGCCATGCCACATCCAGTCATGCCATCCCATACCATAGTCAGCAATGGTAACGGGCGACTCATCGGACTTGCTGGCTGACTCCTCCGCCTTTAGCCCTCGCTGCACCGTCTGGGGGGGCGGGAAGGGAGGGGTGAAAGGGAGGGGATGGGTGGGGTTGGGTGGGGACGGGTAGGGATGGGTAGGGAGGGGGAAGAAGCAGGCAGGGAAATTTGAGAAAGGAGCAGGATGTGGAGTCGGAAGTCGCAGCGGAAGCAGGCACTCTGGCGATCGGCGGGAGGCTGGGGCCAGGTAGGTAGGGGGGAGAGAGGGGAGGAAGGGAGGAGGGTGGGGGGAGGGTAGGGGCCGCAGAGTGTGGAGGGTGGCATGGGGGGATGTGCGAATGTGGCGTTGATCGGGATGGATGGAAAGGTCGCCTCTGGCTTCGCGCACTTTCGACTGACAGCAATGACCGACTAAACCGACCTGTGCCATCCACCATCTTCTACCGCACCGCAACATCCCCGTCAGCAACATCCCCGTCAGCAACATCCTCGTCAGCAACATCCCCGTCATCCATGTGTGAGTCCAGCAAGCAACCCCACCTCGCACAGCGCGCACGCTGCAGCTCTTCCTCCAATGAGTGACGATCCTTGGGATCTCACTTACGACCTACCTCGCACAGCGCGCACGCTAGTCGCACCGCATTCTCCGCCGCCACCACCTCATCCGCATACGCCGCCGCCGCGCTGCCGCTCCCAGCCGCGCTCCCCGAGGCCATCGCGCGAGTGTGCCGACCGCCCGCGCCGCTTCTCCCCAGCTCCGCCCTCTGCCTCTCACTCAGCCGCAGCGGCTTGGCGGAAGGGACGCGCGGGAGCACGACGCTCGGGCGGAATCCGCTGAAAAAGGCGCGGGGAGAGGCGGCGGCGGTGGTAGCGGTGGTAGCGGCGACTGGCCGGGGGAGCGTTGCGAGAGCGCGCATGGCGCGACTGCGGAGAAACGGGGGGGGGGGGTTGCTGCGCGCGGGGAAGTTTCCGCTGCTGGTCTCTGGTCTGGCAGAGCAACGCCCCTTGGAAACAGAGGGAATGGGGGCAGAGCTGCCCTTGTTCCGCTGATTTGGAGGGGATGGGGGGGAAGGAAGGGAGGCTGAAATTTTGTACGCGATTTTGGACTCCCGCCGCAACTTTTGGGTAAGTGGTGTTGTTGTACAGTCCTCGGGGCCGAAACAAACCCCCTAGCTTGGCAATCCACCCAACCCAACTCAGTACACACACACCCCCACCCCCCGCCCCCCCGCGTTTGAGCCCATGCCACTCCCCCTATAACCCCTCTGTAAAACGCATCTGAGGGCAACCCTCGATTCTTTCTTACAGCACTCAATCAACTTCCCTTAGAAAGCTGTATTGACGCACATCAGCAGCATCCCTTGCGCATACTTGCTTTCTCGTAACTTCTCCCCGCCAGCCGCGCACGCGCAAACTGTGACTATCGTTCCTCCGCCCTCCCAGCGCCAACATTCCGCGCAGCTTACCGCCTTAGAAGCGTTCCCCCGCTTCCGCGCGCCTCCATGGCGGCCCTTTCCAGTCTCTTCGACAATAACCCCTTCCGCCGCGCCCCCCTCCCCTCCGCGCCTTCCCCAGCCGTTGGCCCTGCAGCTGCGCCCGCCGGACAAACCCCCGCACCCCCCGCGCGCAAAGGGCCTTCCCCCTCCGCAAAGCTGGGCGCGGCGCTTGCAGAGGCGGCTGCGCTCCGGAAGTCCGCGGGGAAAGGGGAGGGTAAAGCGGAGGCAAGTGAGAAAGGCGGAAAGAAGACGAAAAAGCGCAAAGGGGAAGAGGCGGATGAGGGCGCGGGAGTGAGTATAGGGGGCGGAAGGGAAGGGGAAGCGGGAGGGGCGCCGGTTCGGGGAAAGGGCGGAGAGGGAGCGGATGTCACGGTGGCGAAAGGAGCACAGGCGGAAGGCGGGGGGAAGATAAAGCGGAGAAGGGGGGAAGGGGAGGGTGAGAAGCGAAAGAAAGGACAGAAAGGCGCTATTGAACGTCGGAGTGAGGGGCCTGGGGAGGAGACGAGGGGTTTGGAGCGAGAAGGTGTTGCACCAAACGATGGCAAGAAGGGAGATAAGAAAAGGGCGAAGAAAAAGGAGAAGAAGGAGAAGCAGGTGGAGGGAGGAGAGGGCTCCCAAAAGGTTAAGGGGTCAGGGTTTAAGGCAGATTCTGAGAGCCGCAGAGAGGAGGGGAAGGAGATCGACGGTGTGGATGAGGAAGATGATGAGGAGGTAGAGGAGGAGGGGGATGTGGAAGGGGGTGTGGAGGAAGAGGAGGAGGAGCAAGAGAACGAAGACGGGGAGGAGGACGCAGACGACAGCAGTGGCAGCACTTCGAGTGAGGGAGAGGAGGAGGAGGAGGATGAGGAGGACGAGTTAGAAGGGGATTTAGTGGGGTGGGGCGAGGAGGACGGAGGAGAGTCGGAGGAGGACGAGGAGGTCGAAGAGGAAGAGGAAGAGGTAGGGGGGAACGGGCGAACGGAGGCAGAAGGAGCAGAGGGAGCAGCGGGAGCAGCGGGTGAGAGCAAGGGCAAGGAGACGGGCGAAGCCAATACGAGCAGCGGAGCCGCAGCAGCAGCGGCGACGGCGGATAGGGCGTTGACGGGGGCGGAGAGGCGCGCGGAGAAGCGCGCGGAGAAGCAGCGCGCGCGCGAGGAGCGCGAGGAGAAGCTGCGGCGCACGGTGTTCGTGGGGAACCTGCCCGTGGGCGTGGGGCGGAAGGCCCTCGCGCGCCTCTTCACCACTATCGGCCCTGTGGAGTCCGTGCGCCTGCGCTCCATGCCGCTCGCCGACGACGTGAGTGCCCATGCCATGTCCATCTGCTGCCTCTAGACCTCTAGAGCTCCAGACACATTGCTGCTCCATGCCCCTTGCAGACAGTGCCGCTCCATGCCCCTTGCAGACAGTGCCGCTCCATACATTGCCGCTCTAGAGGTCCTTCCTCTCTTACCCTGCGTACCCTGCGCTCCTTGCCCTTCGCTAACTGAGTGAGCTGAACCAGTCACTCCTGAACAATGGTACCCGAAGAGAGCCGCACAATCACCTCATCTCACATCACCTCACCTCACCTCACCTCACCTCACCTCACCTCACCTCACCTCACATCATGGGCTATTCGAAGAGCACCGCACCCAGTCACGCCGTGTGCATGTGCGTCCGCTTCTGTGTGCACGCGCGTGCGTGCGTGTGTGCGTATGCGTGTGTCTAATGCATGTCTTTGAGTGCGCATGTGTTGGTGTGCTGTGCGTGCATGTCTCGAGTCCGCTCCGCCTCCTGCATTTCTCTCCGCCCACCGCCAGACCAAGAAGATGCCGCGTCGCTCTGCCGTGCTGAAGAACAAGATTTCCGCCACCCTCAAGAGGTGCGTGAGGCGGGCAGGAACGAGGGCTGGGGGGCAGGATGCACGCACAAGACTTACTTCAAGGGTTTTGAGATGCTTGGGAAGCTGCTAATATTTAGTGTTGAGGCACCTCAAGACTTACCTCAAGGGTTTTGAGATGCTTGGGAAGCTGCTACAATCTAGTGTTGAGGCACCTCAAGACTTACCGCAAGGGTTTTGAGATGCTTGGGAAGCTGCTACAATCTAGTGTTGAGGCACCTCAAGACTTACCTCAAGGGTTTTGAGATGCTTGGGAAGCTGCTACAATCTAGTGTTGAGGCACCTCAAGACTTACCTCAAGGGTTTTGAGATGCTTGGGAAGCTGCTAAAATCTAGTGTTTTTTCCTCGTCCACCCTTCTGTGATCGGCTTCCCATCTTCCCTCATTCTCCTCTCCCCTTCCACTCTGTTCAAAGTCAGAACCTTTTCCTTCCCTTCCCCACCCCCCCCACTCCCCCGGCGTGGGTTCTCCCCCCTCCCCCCCACCCCCCCTCCACTGCTTACTGTCAGCTGCAATGCCTATGTGGTGTTCAAGACCCCAGACTCTGTCACACCTTCGCTCGCACTCAACATGACCTTGGTATCGTCCCGTCCCATGCCTGTTATGCCATGCCATGCCATGCCATGCCATGCCATGCCATGCCATGCCATGCTATGCCATGCCGTGCCGTGCCATGCTATGCCATGCCGTGCCATGCCATGCCATGCCATGCCGTGCCATGCCATGCCATGCCATGCCATGCCATTCCATGCCATGCCATGCTGTGCTGTGCCATGCTATGCCATGCCATGCCATGCCATGCCATGCCATTCCATGCCATGCCATGCCATGCCATGCTGTGCTGTGCCATGCTATGCCATGCCATGCCATTCCATTCCATTCGATGCGATGCGATACCGTGTGATGCCTGGTCCCCCCTTGCCTCACATATCGACCTCGCTACGACCAACTATATCCGCGTCCACTATTGCCCTGTTGGAATGAATGCCTTCAGCCATTTTCATTATTCCCACGCATTCATCTTCACAGCCTGTGCACTTGTGCTGCCCTGCCATAGTTTTGAGACTGCTCTGTATTGGATCAGCTATCGTCATTATTCTCATTCTCACTCACTCATTCTCGCAGTCTTTGCACTTGTGCTGTCCATTTTTTAGGCACCTCAAAAATAGACTTCTCATTCTCACTCACTCATTCTCGCAGTCTTTGCACTTGTGCTGTCCTGCCATCCACATCCACCATGCATCCCCTGTCCCCTGAACCCCACTTCAATACCTCATACCCCATACCCTCCTCCCTGTCCCCTCCCCTCTCCCCTCCCCCTGTCCACCTGTCCCCCCACTCTGCATCCAGTTTGAGGGGCGTCACATTCGCGTGGACCGTGCTGCGCCTCCCGCACCCCCCAAGTCAGCCACTGGAGCAGCAGCAGCAGCAGCGGCGGCAGCGGCAGTGGGTGGGGCGCATGCGGCGGGTGACATGCAAGCAGCAGTGAAGTACGACCCGTGGCGGTCGCTGTTCCTGGGGAACCTGCCACACGATGTCGATGTGAGCCTCTGGCAGTTTTGTTTTAGGCGGCTCAGAAGAGAGTTGGTCTTTGAGGATTCTCAATAACCTTGTTTTTGGAGAACCTGCCGCACAACGTTGGCGTGATGTGATGTGAGGCTCGCATGCAATGCGACCCACACCAACACAATTCCCAGCACACTTCCCAGCACACCCCACACTCTTGGTTCTCATGCTTCCCTTTCAGTGCTCCACTCCCATTGCATGGTTCAATTCAAACAGCTGTTGTTTTACTTGACACTAGTTTTGAGGTGCCTCAAAACTAGACTCCTATCACTTGACACACCCCTACCCACCACCGCCCTCATCCTTTCTCCGCCTTATCCTCAACTCTCCTTCTCCTCTTCCTTCCCCACTTCAGGAGGAGGAGGTACTATCTCTCTTCGCATTACCCTCAGCGTCAGCATCGGCAGCAGTGGAGGTGGAGGGGGTGCGTGTGGTGAGGGACCGGCACACCAACCAGGGCAAGGGCATCGCCTTTGTACTATTTAAGACTCGGGTAATAATGCCTGTCAAACGCGCTCATTTACTCAGGTTTATATTTTGCCTGTCTGCCTGTCTGTCTGTCCCCACTCTGCCTGTGCACCCCCTGTCGTAAAGCATCTGTTGACTTGACCTTCAGCCGGATTGTCTGTTGACCAGTGGATAGTGCCGGATTATAACATTTCTCAACACTTGTCCTCTCAGCATATGGTAGACTACCTACCTACCTACCTACCTACCTACCTACCTACCTACCTACCTACCTACCTACCTACCTACCTACCTACCTACCTACCGCCTCCTTTCTCCCCACCCCAAGAGCCCCCTTACTTATGCCTTTTCCCCTTAATTGCCAACCCCCCTGTCTTCTACACAGGAGGCGATTTTTGAGTCGACTAAAAAAAGAGCCCCCTTACTTCTGCCTTTTCCCCCTTAACTGCCAACCCCTCTGTCTTCTGCACAGGAGGCGGCGAGAGCAGCGCTGTCGCAGCGGCGCAAGGGGGCAGAGGTGCGGGGCCGGGCAGTGCGAGTCATGCCTCTGTCTCTCAAAGCGCAGGAGCAGACCCGTGCCAAGGCGCAGATACAGGCCGAGAAACGGGGCAGGAAGGCAGGTAGGGGAGTGGGCGGAGAGGGTGGAGGCCGAGGGGGGAGAGGAGGATGGGGCATGGGGAGGGGCGGGAGTTTCGCTGGTGCTGGTCAGGGGGCGGGGAGGGGGAGAGGAGGTGGGGAAGAGAGTGGGGATGGAGTGGGGAGTAAGGGAGGAGGGTCGTACCAGGGGGCTAAGGCGAGCAAGGTGGGGAAGGGAGGGGGGAGAGGAGGGAGAGGAGGAGGGAAGGGGGCTGGGGCTGGCAGTCAGGCACAGAAGCTAGCGGAGATAATGCCGAGGGGGAAAGCACTTAGCAAGAGGGGAGGGGCAGCGGCAGGAGGGAGGGGAAGGGGAAGCGGAAGGGGAAGGGGAAGGGGGAGGGGAGGGGGAGCAGGGAGAGGAAGTAGATGAAAATTTGGATGGTTGAGTGAGTAGGGTATGCGTGCGTGCCTGCGCTTGTTGCATAGCCTCTCACATAGGCATTTGAAGTTATGGTAAACGGTAGTATATGTCAGCAGATATAGACCGTAGGCTTTTCGATGTACAATGTCAATGCATGTAGAAGCAACCATTATCACGTCTATCCTTCAACAATGCATGCATAGTATGGATTCACGCGGTATCATGAACAAGATCCTCCTACCCGAGGCAATTGATTCACTACTGCCTCTAATCCGACTACCCCTCATCAGGCTCCACCCATAAAGCACCGCAGTGCCAAGGACTGAGAGAAGAACCCTTTCCCTCAAGATGCACAGGAGTACGGTACCATAGAGAAAAAGGAGAAAAGGGTCCATTCATTGGCCCGTGATATGGCTTTAGAACAGGAGCAGCAGAAGCAGGACACAGGGTAGAAGATAAGCCGGTGGAGAGAGGTTTGCCAATGCCACTTTGGTGGCAGAGGTAGGGGAGGAGTAGGTTGCAACGCCTGCACCCACACACAGGCATATGGATGGCTTAGGAGAGGTCAAGGGGTGTAGAGAGAGGTGGGGTGAGCAGAGGCAGAAGCAGGAGGGGGAATCACCCACTGTGCCATCGTGTGCAGTGCAGCATCTCTTACAGCATTCGCTAGCCTGCTACACCTCGCGCCATAGCCCCGGGCGGAAAGAGGCTTGAGCCAATGCTTTCTCAGGCAGCCATGATCAAGCAATCAATCACACATGAACTGAGCCTACCTAACTCTCTGAGTGAGTGAGTGAGTGAGTGAGTGAGTGAGTGAGTGGGGCGCAAGCACCTGAGTCGTTGGAGCATGCAGCGCAGAAGCCACTGCAGGCGGCGCAGTAGCGGGAGGTAGGCAGCTGAGTCACCTCGCACGGGCCCCTCGCCGCGCACTGCACCCGGTCCCGGTCAAACCAGCTGACAGAGGGGTTTAAGAGAGTTGGGGAACAGGGGGGAATGTGCCAGAGGGAAGGGTGGGCCTGTTATGACGAGAGGAGAGGGCAATGGGGGAAGGATAGTGATGGTGATGTGATGGTGATGGAGACGGTGATGGGAAACAATAAAATTAGGAAAACGGGAAAAAAAAGAAAAGAAAATGGGAACCTTGGAGTATAAAAAAGACAGAATAAAGGAGCCATGGAATGCGGGAGGTATGGAGTGTGGAAGTCAAGGAGATGGTTGGTGAGGCGGCGGTTACAGGCGGGTGAGGCTGGAGAGCTGGCCTAGCGTGGCAGGGAGGGAGCCTGAGAACTGGTTGTGAATCAGGTTGCTGGCACGGGAGGGGAGGGGGCATGGCGAGGATGAGCATGAACATACTCCGGGCGTGAGACAGGTGGAATGGCTACCATGTGCTGCAGGCTTCTAAATCTGCAGCCATGCTAGCACGCAGCCATTTTTTTGTGCCATCATGCAGCCATGTGCGAGAGAGCACACAGCAGCCTCAACCTCAACAGCCAGCCAGCCAGTCACTCAAACACTTACGCACACACGCACGTACGCGTGCAGGAAAAAACGACCAGCGAGAAAAGGGGAAAAGGAGGACATTAACGAGCAGTGCCTGGACAGGTGCATCTGACTCACAGGCTCTCGAGGGCTGACAGGTGTCCCAGCGAGGGCGGTATGCTGCCAGTCAACCTGTTGCTGCCCATGTTGCTGGGAAGGCAAGGGAGGGACGCAGCACGCACGGGGAGAGAGGGCAGGGATAAGGACAAGGACCGGGCACGAGAAGAGAGGGCAGGGGGGAGGGTGGTGGTGGGGGTGGAATGGAGAGGTGCCGGAGGGACGGGGGTAAACGCGGAAGGAAGGAATGGGAGTGGTGGTGAGGAGCAATGGAGGGGAGCATGGACTGTGTTGCAGCATGGCATGGTATAGGATGGGATGGCATGGCATGGGATGGCATGGCATGGCATGGCATGGGATGGGATGGCATGGGATGGCATGGGATGGCATGGCATGGGATGGCATGGGATGGCATGGCAGGGCTCAGGGTGCACCTCCATGTGGCGAGAGAAAAGGGAGCAACACATGCACTAGGCTGACACACGCACATGCACATAGACATGGGGATGCGAGATGCAGACACAGACAACAGCCACATGCAAATGCACATGCACATGCACAGGCACAGGCACAGGCCCGGGCACGGGCACGGGCACGGGCACGGGCACGGGCACGGGCACGGGCACAGGCACAGGCACAGGCACAGGCACAGACACAAGCACAGGCATATGCACAGGCACAGGCATACGTGTATACACATGCACAGGCACAGGCGCATGCATGTGCACATGCTCTTGTTTCTTCCCTCCCCTGGCCCTACAGTTCCCGCAGGTTGGAGAGCAGCCCCAGGGAATGGGTATGCCTTCCATGCACTTCGACAGCAAGCCTTACAGTTCCCGCAGGTTGGAGAGCAGCCCCAAGGAATGGGGAATGGGGCCCGAGAAATGGTTGTTGCCCAGGTCACTGCATGCACGCATGCACGGGGGATGAGGTAGGGATGGAGGGAGAACGATGAGGTACGGGTGAGAGTTTGGCTGTTTGTTTGAAAGCTGAAAGCAACAGGTCGGCGGAAGTAACAGTCAGACAGAAGCAGAAGTCGGGTGGGAAGCAACAGCCAGGTGGAAGCAGCAGCCAGGTGAAAGCAACAGCCAGGAGAAAGCAACAGTCAGGTGGAAGCAACATACAGCCAGGTGAGCGCAGTGAGAGAGCTGATTTCATCTGGAATGGTCCCTGAGAGCTGGTTCATGCCCAGCCATCTGCAGAGGCAGGCGGGTGAAGGGGAGGGTATAAGGTGGTGCAGGGGTGAGGAGAAGAAGGCGGGAGAACAATGCACATGGTGGGAGGGAAAGCAAGCTGAATCGATGGTTACACTGAGACTGCACGCTGCCCGCATGTGGCTTGTTTGCACCATAGTGGCATGTGGCATGTGCCATGCGGCCCGCATGATGGATGGCGACTTTGTGGTAGTGCAGCAGCAGCAGCAGCAGCAGAAGCAATGAGGGCTTACAGCTCTTTGAGGTTGGTGAGCGCGCTGATGGTGTAGGGTATGGTGCCGTCTAGATAGTTGAACCACAGCATGCTGTAGCGGGAGAGAGGAAAAGGGAGAGAGACAAGGGGAGAGAGACAAGGGGAGAAAGAAGGGAGGTAAGGAGGGTGTAGGTTATGGTACCGTCTAGATAGTTGAACCAGAGCACGCTGTAGCGGGAGAGAGGAAAAGGGAGAAAGAAGGGAGGGAAGGGGGGTGTAAGCTGTGGCGCCGTGCCAGCTGGACAGTTAGACCAGAGCATGCTGTAGAGGGAGAGAGAGCAAGAAGAGAGAGGAGGGCGGGAAGCAGGAGGCAAGGGGTGAGGGGGTGAGGGAGAGGGAGGCGAGAGGACGGGAGGGAGGGAAATGGATGGCGTAAGGGAAGGGGAGAACGGGTGGGGGATAGTGGGACAATTGGAGGGGGGGAGAGAGAGGTGAAGGGAGTGGGTGGGTGTAACGGCTGCAAGAGAGTGAGACCGGGTGCCACAAGGAAGAGGCACATGGGCGACAGAGAGGAAGGGAAGGTGGAGAACAAAAGTGAAAAATGATATTGTTGGTTAAAAAAACAAAAAAAAACAAAACAAAAAAAACAAAAACAAAAAACGAACAGGAACCAAGGAATGGTGTTGGTATGCGTGACTTGCTTGCCATGCCTGTACCTTTACCATCTAATACGAGGGCCAATTAAGGAAGAACCACGCTGGTGGAGTGCTGGTGCGAGGGGAGGGGGGGTGGGGGCGGGTGGGGTGGGGAAGGGGAGAGGAGGGGGGGCGAGGTTGGTTGGACCATAGGATGTTCGGGTGTGTGATGGGTGTGGATGTGGGGAGTGAGAGGGCAGGGCAGGGAGTGGAGGAAGTGAAGGGTGTGAGGGCGTACAGGTGTGTGAGAGCGGTGAGCTGGCCGATAGTGTCAGGTATGGTCCCGTTCAGCCTTGCTCCGTAGAAGTCACTGCCAACCACACCACACCACACCACACCACACCACACCACTCCAAACCACAACACATCCCAGCAAATCAGGAAGAATCCGTGCAGGCCAGGGGTTAATCAGGCGGCTCAGAACGATGATAGAAAGAGGGGAAGTGCGGGGGAGTGAGCGAAGTGGGAGACGAGGGGCGTACAGGTAAGTGAGGGAGACGAGGGGCGTACAGGTAAGTGAGGGAGACGAGGGGCGTACAGGTAAGTGAGGGAGACGAGGGGCGTACAGGTAAGTGAGGGAGACGAGGGGCGTACAGGTAAGTGAGGGAGACGAGGGGCGTACAGGTAAGTGAGGGAGACGAGGGGCGTACAGGTAAGTGAGGGAGACGAGGGGCGTACAGGTAAGTGAGGGAGACGAGGGGCGTACAGGTAAGTGAGGGAGACGAGGTTGCCAATGGACGCGGGCAGGGAGCCCTGCAACACGTAGCCTTGGGGCGACCTGAGGGGTGCAAGGTGGAGGAGAGGAGAGGGGAAATATCACGCGAGTGGGGGGGAAGGGGGGGAAGGGGGGGAGGAGGGAAAGGCGGGAGGCGAGGGGAGGGGAAGCAGCACTGGAAGCGGAGCAGGGAGTAGGTTGGGGGATCTGACTGACCTGGGTCTGCGGTGTGCATGGATTCAGCAAGAGCAGCGCGGTCACCTACGCCGGAGCTGGATTTAGAGAATTCTCTAAGACCAACTTAGCGAGAGCGGACACGTGCGCTGGAGCGTAGTGTGCAAACGAGGGGACGGAGTGATGAGACGTGGGAGGCCAAGGGGGGAAGGCGGGAGGGGGGGTGGGAGAGGCGGAAGGGCGGAGAAGAGAACAGGAGCAGGGGAAGGGTGAGCTGGAAGGAGGGCGCGAGTTAGGGAGGGAGTGGGGGAAGGAGAGAGTGCGGTAGGTGGGCGTGTGAACGGGCGTGTGGATGGGCGTGTGGGTGTGTGGTGTGGGCGTGTGGTGAGGTGGGTGCGTACATCTTGGTGATCATGCCTTGGTCGTCGCACTGAATGGCGTCCGCCTTGCCACAGTCCCCGCCGTTGGTCCACTCATTGAACCGCACCTGCCACTCCGTCTGACACTCCTCCAGCACCGCCGCTGCCCAATGTGACATGCAGGACGTGGCATGCGAAATGTGCCACGCGAAATGTGATGTGCGAAATGTCATGCGAATGTGATAGGTGAAATGTGACATGAGCCACGTGGCATGTGGCATGTGGTATGTGGCAATGCAAGCATACATGCAAGGGAGGCATGTGAACGAGGGAAGAAGATGCGGGGGAGAGGCGGGATGGGAGAGAAACCAGTGGAGCAAGGCATGATCTAGAGTCTAAACTGCAGCTGATGGCTGCTGAGAGCATAGAAGGCGTGGACGTGAGAAGCTCGAAGAAAGCCTGTTTTGCCTGTTGAAGTCAGGAATATAACCGGCGTGGTTGTGAAGAGTCCTCCGCTCGCCACCGTTTGAAACATTCTCGACCTTCGAGAATAATCCGGAACCCACCTTGCGACGGGTCGAGCAGCTGCGACTGCGCGCATTGGAAGCACGTAGGAAGGAGTATGAACAACGGCAGCCATGACACCCAGCATCGCCGGAAGAGCTTCATTTGCCGTCTCTGGAACCCGGAGATGGTAAGAGATGGTTGTGTTCGGTGGTACTTGGCTACGGAAAGTGACAGATGACTGGCTGACTGAATTAGTTCCATTCGCGTTATCATTGTCTTCAGTAACCTGGTGTGGGCGTTCATTACCATTTGTCCACACTCTACAAAATACAGTTGGAAGTGCAGTAGGGATGAAACGAACAGAATTACAGTACCGAGGGTTCGGGTTTGACGACAGTTCTATCTGAACACGGCCTAACGATTATGGCATCAGCGAGTTGGTTTCTGTTCACCAGAAGAGACCGTTGTTGGGGTGAGGGGGTGCGCCATAGGAGTTTGTTTCACTCAATACCATGCTCAATCGCCCTAAGCTTTCTGGAAACGCAAAGCAAATGACTGCACCGCATCAAATTGAACTCCAATGCACGCTGCGTGGCTAGTTCTGTATCGTATCTATAGTAACGGCAGTGCTGCTACAGTACTTTGGGACTGGACTTGGTTCCGCGTTGCTGGGCAGTGCACTGTACTTTCTGCGGGCAGGCTCTGCAAATTCAGAGGTTAAATTCAGTGTTTCTAGAAGCCGAATGAGGAATCATGAAGGCTGGGTATACGTCCAATAAGCTAATGGAAGGGTTGCTGCTCCATGGCCTCTGGACCTTTGGGTGATCAATGTGAAGAAACTGCCTTTTTACTTTTGACAGCCCAAGGTTGGGGTTTGCACTGTACAGAATGTGCTCTGTTCGAGGTAAATTGGCAAGTTGCCGTTGCGATACGGATCAGGGGCTTCATTTCATTCTGTCGGCTTGTGACCCCCGCATCATTCCAGCAACAAGCAGCAGTTTCACGCGCCACTTCGAAGTGCTCAGCTTTGCAGTAACCAATGCTCTTCGATCGCCAATGTCGAAACTGTCAGTTGTCAGCAGCAGCAGCAGCAATGGTCAGCACAGCGACACATTGCTGACCTGTTGTAGGACCTGATTTCAAGACCCAAATTCGTTCATTGAGATATTTTGATACTTCGCTGCGTTCTTCCAGTCACCTCGACATGGGGGTGCGAATAAAATGTCACACCATACGACGCTACATGATGCCCCTCCCACACCCCACCTCCATTCACCACGCTGTCTGCCAGCCAGTCTGCTTTATGCCCTGCCGCCCACACCGCGACAGATACTGTACTGTTGTGCACATGGTGTGCGTGTGCGCGCGAGCGGGTGGCTTGGGCTGGGCAGATTCGCGCCCACTAATGCTGCCCTGCCCTGCCTTCCCGCAAGGCAACCACACCACAACACAACCTTTCGCTGTGGGACGTTCGGGTGCTGGGTGGAGATGTGGGAGGGACGGCTTGCCGCATGCCACCATATTATACCTCATCAAGTCTCATCCCAACCCATCCCAACCCATCTCATCCCATCCCAGTCCATCCCTCCCATCTCATCTCATGTACATTTGTCCGTCCTTTCCCATTCCCTCCCTCCCTTGCACATTCGTGCGACAGCAATGGGACGGGCGTCCTTCGGCGGAGCCTCTCTGTTCCTTCCAACAGCAAACGGGCCTTTGACTCGGCGGCAGTTGCAGCATCCATCTCCGTTCCCCTGCCACCAACCTTGCACAAACAAGCAGCACCCGCGAGGGGAGAGCCTTTACAGCTGTCTTTGTCTTGCCCAAACCTCTGCTCCCTCCCCAAGTTGCCTTGAGAACCGTACCAAGCTGGACCTCGCTGCTTATCCCCTCCACGTCGCGTTCTTAGTCATGTGCTTAAGTTAGACAGATAGGTGTCACACTACCCGGTGTCTATCTCCGTGGAGGAAATTCGGTTCTGGCTGGTGTCTCCGAATTTTGTATTCGTCAAGCTGAGGTGAGGTCCGTAGTTAAAAAAAGGTAGTGTCAGGTTAATACGGGGTTAGGTCGGGCCTCTCCTGCTCGGCAAACTACCGACGACGCAGCATCGAGTCACGCACGCCCATGTCCTTACTCGGTGCACCTCCCACTGTTGAGGCGCCTTCTCACACCCGTGCGCCTTCCCACTCGCGTTCTCACTCCCTCTTGCACGGCCGCCGCCATTCGCGCTCCTCCTCGCTCGTCTTCTCGGAGGCTTTTCCGACGCAAATCTCACACCAGCGCGACCCGTCCTTCGCGGAATGGACCGGCGGAAAAGATCCGCGCGCGCTTCCCTCCGCCTCCCCCCCTCCGCAACTCTCCGCTCCGCCGCTGGCACCGGCGGACTGTTCCCCTCCGCTGGACTCCTCCCCTCCGCCAAACCTGTTCCCCCTTAAGGGGCCGCAACCCCCGGCCCCGCTCCCGTCATTACCGCAAATAGGCAAGGTGAAGGAGCAATGGCGGTCAATCTCAACCCTCTCGCTCCCGCGCGCCTTCTCCGGCCGACTCGAGCACCTCGCAATTCCCTCCCCTTCGGTCGAGCACCCCTCCAAAAACCGCCCGCATCCCTTCTCTCTCTTCCTCTCCTCCCTCCACGATTCCCCGTCCGAGAGCTCCGCGGAGCCCTCCCCCGCGTCTCTTAACTCCCCCAACTCCCCCAACTCCGCAATCTCCCCCGACTCGCTCATCTCCCCGTGCTACTCCTACTCGACCGCTACTACCTCCGCTGCGTCGACTCCCTTCGGCGGCCTGCCCTCTCTCTCCTCTCTCACCACCACCCCTTCTTCCGCCGCCTCCCCTTCCCCCTGCGCCTGGTCCGACCTGTCCCCCTCCGTCGCCTCCTCCTGCTCCTCCGCCGCCTCCCCGCACCCGCTGCTCCGCCTCGCGCTCGACAGCCCCTCCATGTGGAGCCCTTCCGCTTCCGCTTCCGCCAAGGGCGCAGCCGCGCGCCTGTTGGACAGCCCGCGCAGCCGGTGCCAGAGCCCGCTGAGTCAGAACAGTCTTCCGCCGTCGCATCTGCATCCCGCCGCCTACCATGGCGCGCTCTCGCGCTCGGGGAGCGGCGCAGCCGCTGCGCCCAGCCTGCTGGGGGGAGCCGCCAGCACCTCCTCCGGTGCCGATGGCGCTGCCGGCGGTAACATGAGTAGCCATGCCGCCGTCAGCTGGAGCACCGGTGGCGGAAGCGGTACCAGTAGCGCCCATGCGGGCGAGCGCGGGGAAAGCGCGGAAATCATCACCGGCGGAAGCAGTACCGCTGCAATTCCCCAGTTCGGCCGCTCCGGCTCTGACACGTGTCCGGAATCAACGGCGCACCAGCATTCCGCGCTCGACTGCGGATTGACGGGTACGGCGGCTGCAGCAGCCGTCGCCGCTGCTGTTGGCGGGCCATGGGCGGTAATTGATCGAAGCAGGGGGGAGAGCGGCACAGGGGCGGATAGGCGAGCGGAACGGTGGGCCGAGGGCAGCAGCGCTGCGGAGGGCCGCGCGCAAGAACAGGTGGGCGGGGAGCGCAACGCGCAAGCGGGTGGCATGGACGGGGGCGCGGAGAGGAGCTGGGAGACAGGCGGCGGAAGTGGAAGGGGTAAGAGCAGCGGGCATGGCAGTCGGGGGAGAGGGCGAGGCGGCAGCGGCAGCGGCAGCGGCAGCCCGAGCGGGAGCGGAAGCGAGAGCGGGAGCCCGAGCCGGGAGCGGATGCTGCACGCCGTGTCGTCGCTGACGCTGCTGCGAGACGTGCTGGAGCGAGAGAAGTACAGCCAGCAGCGACGCAAACAGCCGCCGCAGCAGCCGCAGCAGCAGCAGCTGAAGCAGACGCAGCAGGGGCAGCAGCGACAGCAGGAGAGGGGTGTGGGAAGTGAGGCGGAGAGCGAGTCTCCCGGGCGAAGAAGGCGGTCTAAGGATGGCAGCGGGAGTGGCAGTGGGAGTGAAGGGGAGCCGGGCAGCCGCTCCGGGAGACACAGGCGCGATAGCTACAGCCACAGCCACAGAGAAGGTCAGAGAGACAGTGACGGTCACAGGCACAGGCATCGGTACGAGGGGGTCGGTGAGGAGAGCAGTGAGCGGCAGACGCACAGGCAGAAACGGCACCAGCAGCTCTACGAGCGTCACCATCACCAGCACCAGCAGCATCAGAGTGGGGACGACAGGAGGCCGCAGCAGCAGTTGGAGCGATCGGCGCAGGGGAGGGAGAGGGACAGGGAGAGGCGAGAAGCGGGCGATTTCTGGCTGTATAAGCCGTCCAGTGCCAGCCCGCAGCATATGTCGGTGAGCAGGAGCAGCAGCGGTGGCAGCACGGGCAGCAACGGCAGCAGTGTGTGCAGCAGCAGCAATGCCAGCCCCAGCCCCAGCAGCCGACGCTCCCTGTCCCCTCTCGGCTCCCTCCCTAGCTCTCCCCATTCGCCTTTCTCTCCTTCTCCTGCTGGCGTGTCCTCCGCCCTGCAGGCTAGCCATTCCGAACCACCATCTCCTCTCCGCTCTCTCCCATCCTCCCACCGATCCCCTCTCCCAACATCTCTCTCCTCTCCCTCGCAGCCAAGTAGCCACCACCAGAGGCAAGCCCCACTGTCATCTCATGCCCCGGGCTCCAAGCGCCGGTGGCTGCTCTCGCTTCTCCGTGGCAGTAGCAGCAGCAGCAGCAGCAGCAGTGGGGCTAGCAGCGGGAGCATCAGCGGCAATAGCAACAGCAACAGCAGCAATAGCAGCAATAGCAATGAAAGCAACGGCGACAAAGGCAGCGGAGGTAGTGCGTCCGGCGCCAGTGGTACCAGCAGCAGGAGCAGGAGTGGCAGCGGCAGCGGCAGCGGCAGCGACGGTGGTGGTGGGAGGAGCAGCAAGAGCACGAGCGTCGATAAGGTGCAGCAGACCCAGGGATCGACGCACAGCCCAAGGCGCAGGCTTGGGCTCGGCCTAGTGGTTGGGACAAGTGCAGCGCTCAGCCCCTGTGGGGCAAAGAAAGGAAACGATGAGGACGAGGGTGATTTGAGGAGTGGGGGTAGTGGTGAAGAGAGGCCTGCGAGAGTAGGGCGGACAGGGCATGTGATGGGTGAGCGTATGGGATAGGCGTGCCGCATAGGATTGCCCACTGATGCTGCAGGGGGGAAAGGATTCGAGAAGGAGAGAAGTGAGGTGTCTGAGAGCAGGGAAAAGGCGGAACGTGTGGGTGCGAAGCAGGGCGAGGGGAAGGGGTCAGCTGGGCAGATGGAGGATCAGGTGTGGGAAGTGACTGCATGCCTTCGACCTAAAGCGCAGTAACTGTTGGATTGGAATAGAGAGAGTAGAGAGAGTTATCCTCCCCATTCAGGCTATCAGATTGGTAGCTTGCTCTCAGCGAAGCTTCTTCAGTGTCATGGCTGCCCTACATTCCCTGTACCGTAGAAACAGTGTGTGCATATTCCAGTGGACGTTCTCTTGCCCCATGCCATCAATGCAGCACTGCTGCAGCAGCAACACCCACTATGTATATGTACAACCGCGTGGAGAACGAATGGCTTCACCTCAGTATGCTACCTTTCTTTGTTGTATTGTAAAATACCTATTTCAATCAGTCTTTCCAGAATTTTGAAGTGGTTCTTTTTCCTGGTGATCTCTTGTAAGGAATTAGTAATTCTTTACTGAGGCTTGCTACAGGGCGTACGACTCGAATATTCCCGAACCAACGATAGGGTTCCAGACCTTTCAGTTCGAGACTCCTAGGCCTTTCTGTGTTGGGCTGAGAAAAGCCCTTAGGATCTTTTCAGAGACTAAGTCCCAGTTGTAAAAAGACTTGAGTAGTGCAGCGGAAGTTGAGGCAGTTGAACCCTTGTACTAGTATATGAGAACAAGTGATTGATTAAAGAAACAAGCATACAGCAATATATAGAGAATAAGAAAGCAGTTGTAGAATACAGTTGCAGGAGCGGTTTATCGAGTCGCACAGCGACTCGATTGTCGCTTCGGTTATCATCCGCGCTGTTGTAACGGTCAGTCGCAACCTCCAGTTGCGACCCTTCGAGTCCCTTCGCGCTCTTTGTCCACCCCCTCGTGTAACCTCCGTTGACTCGCGTACCCGTTACGATCTTCCTCAAGTGTAGTGTTACACTTCAGAAACGCTTAAGTCCTTTGAGATATTTCCAACACTCCCCTTCGTTTCTGGAGTGCTGACGTGTTCAGATCCGATAACGTTTGTCTGCCCGGTCAGCAGCATGCAGTAATCGAATTTCGCCTTCGCCAGTTTCTTCGTCAGGTAGTCTGCGGCCATTTCTGTTGTAGGGCAGTAACTGAGTTGAAGTCTCCCCTTCGCGATTTCATCTTTGACGAAGAAGTACCGCAGGGCAATGTGTTTGGTTCGGTTGGCGAAGCCGTCCTTGTTCGCGATTTTGATCGCAGATTGGTTGTCGCAGAGGAGTGAGAAGACGGGCAGGGTCGCGATCTTCACTTCCTCGAGCAACTCTCGTAGGTAGAGTCCTTCCTTGGTCGCAGTGCAGAGGGCGATATATTCTGCTTCAGCCGAAGATAGTGCGATTAGTTCCTGCTTGCTCGACTGCCAGGAGATAGTCCCGATAGGTTCTAGTCGGTAGATGTAGCCCGTTCTCGATCGTCGATTTTCCCTGTCTCCCGCGTGGTCGGCGTCGACGTATCCGAGTAGTCGTACGGACGGTGTTGTTACTTTGCTGTAGGTAAGTCCGATCGTCGGCGTGGAGACGAAGTAGAGTAGTGCCCGGTTGAGCTCCTCGATATCTTCTTGTTCCGGCTGCTTCAAATGCGTCGCCAGTTGGCTCGCGCTATAAGAGAGATCGGGTCGGCAGGTTACTGGTGCGAATAGTAGGCAGCCGAGCTTCTGTTGATACTCCTGGATTTGCTTCGCGGGGAGTTTTGCGGAGGTGCTGTTGTTGTTCCCGTAGCGGTAGGGAGTTGGGATCGTAGTCGGCGTTAGATCGAATTTCTTCGCGACGGTGCCTGCGTACTTTCCAGCGTGTAGGTAGAACGCCGAGTTGTCTTCGACGACATTCAGTCCCAGGTACTGGGTCACTGCGTCGGACACCGTGAGTGTCAAGTCTTCTTTCAGCTCCCCTTCGAACCAGGTGGCGATGTCGGTAGTGGAACCGATGTAGAGCAGGTCGTCGACGTAAACGATGAGTAGGATATACTCTCATCCCTTTTGCAGTCGGTACATGTCTTGGTCATGCGGCAGCTGTAGGAATCCGATTTTTACGAGGCGACCGTGAAGATGCTGCTGCCAGAGCCGCGGGGCTTGCTTGATCCCGTATAGGGATTTTATCAGCTGGCATACTTTCGTGGGGTCATCGATGAATCCGTGGGGCTGCTCGACGAAGATCTCGGCGTCCACAGGTGCGTACAGAAAAGCATTTGCGACGTCGATTTGGCGCAGTGGTAGTTTCTTCGTGGCCGCGACGGCGAGTAGGATGCGCAGGGAGGTGTGACGGGAGACTGGGGCAAAGGTTTCTGTGTAGTCGGTTCCGTATCGTTGATCGAAGCCTCGTACGACCCATCGAGCTTTGAATCGTTCGATGGTGCCGTCCGCGTTGGTCTTGATGCGGTACACCCATTTTCCCGAGAGGACGTTCTTCCCGTTGATGCTTGTTGCAGGTACCAGCTTCCATGTATCTCGGTCTTGCAGAGCCTTTAGTTCCCTTTCCATCGCCTCCTTCCATTTTGCCTTATGTTCCCCCCCACAGCCTGCGACAGAGTCGAGGGCTCGCGCGGAGATGGCGGCGGCGGATGCTGGACGGAGACCCAGAGGCCGAGGATCTGCAATCCCGTGGGTGTGTGTCGAGGGGAATTTTCGTTCCCGGAATAAACTGCTTCGTCACCATCTTCTGGATCAGGTAAGAAGTTTGGGCCGATACGTGCTGAAACATTCGTGTCGACGGGGTGGGGTGTAACGTAACCTTGGTCAGCGAAGTGGTAAAAGGTGTCGAGGTTGTTGCTATCGAGTGGATTGTCTTCGTCGAGTGGGACTGGCACGGAGCAGTAAGGGAGTGGTCCGGCAGCTTCCGAAGCTCCAGGTACGTCTTCTTCTGCTGCGTTAGCTTCGGCAGCATGGTCAGCGAAGGAGCGGAGGCCTGCGACTCCGTCGGTGGGGTCTTCTGTGTTGGCGATGTTGTCCAGGTAATGTTGCAGCGTCAGTCTTTCGTAGAAGATCACATCACGTGATGCCACGGTAGTTTTGTCTTGTATGTCGAGGATTTTCCATGCTTGAAAATGTTGTGCGATGCCGACGTGTAGCCCCCATCTTGCTCGTTGAGTGAAACGTCCTGCTCTGGCTGTGTGGGGTCTGTACTGTACCATGCAACCGAAAACTCGAAGTAATTTTGTGCTGCCCCTTTTTCGTGTCCACAGCAGGTGCGGTGATGCGTTGTTGGGAAGCGATGACGAGGACAACAGGTTGTGCAGGTGGACTGCATGTGTCATCGCGTCTGGCCACAGTGTAGTGGGCAGTCTCATCCCCAGGAGCAGCTTTCGCATCGTTGTCTGCAAGGCCCGGTTCATGCGTTCTGCGACCCCCTGCAGCTGGTGAGCGTAGGGCAGAGACACCAGGCATCTGATTCCTCTTTCCGCCAGATAGGTCCTGAAGCGTTGTGACTGATATTCCAGTGCACCGTCTGACTGGAAGCTCTTGAGCTTGGTTCCTGATTCTCGTTCGGCGATGGGTAGCCATGTCGTGAAGGCGTCGAAGGCTTGGTCGCGCATTTTGAGGTTGTAGTGCCAGACGTATCTTGTTGCTGCGTCGATAAACGTGATGACATAGTTGAAGTCGGCTTCAGTATCTTCTCGAGGCATGTTTAAAATGTCGCTGTAGACCTTTTCCATCGTTGCGTATGCAGGTGCGCTTGGGTTGTGATGAGATGGGAAAGACTGGTGGGGAAGATCGGCTTCGGGGCACGTAAAGCAACGTGCGCGTGGTCGTCGAAGTTCTTGGCCGCTTGTTGTTAGGAGAGCGTTGCGTTCTAACACTTCGGCTTGGATGGTTTGTAGTATTGTACTGTTTGCAGGGTGCCCGAGTCGTTGGTGCCAGATGTCGTCGGGAGCACGATGGCCGGGCGAGCGGTGGTATATGTCGGTGTTGGAGAAGAACGCGACGACTGTGGCGGGACTTCGACAGACTTCTCGCGTGATGGGCATAAGTTGATCTGCTTCGGTTGGTGGTCCTCGGATCGCTGGTGGCGGTACTCGGCTGGGACCTGCTGCTGCTACTGCTTGTGATGGTTGGGAAGGGGCACTTGCTGGTACTTGTCTTTCTTGTCTGATGACTGCTAATGCTCGTGTTCTCTCTGCTGCAAGTATGGTGTTGGAGTGCCAGAATCCATCAGGGTCGAAGTCGGGGTCGAGATCCGGCGGGTGTGTCCAGGCGGCGAACGACACGATTCCGTCGCTGTCTGCAGTACCGCGGTCGGGGACGAAGTCCAACACGAAGACGCCGGACTTCAGGAGAGCACGGCCGATGAAGAGACCGCCCTTCCCGTGGTAAAGGCGAAACTCGTTGGAGTACGAGTCGCACTCCAGGTGAATCCCCTTTGCCATTAATTGGCTTACGCTTAGTAAGTTGTATCCCAAGTTGTCGACGATGAGGACCTTGTTGAGTTGAAGTATAACATTTGTCTCCATGGATTGTAACTGAACCACGCCTTGTCGGTTTGTTTTCAGGTTCTCGTTGTTGGCGACGGTGATGATGACATCGCGGTTGAGGCGTCGCTCTCGTTGCACGAAGCGTCCGGAAGAACACATGTGTTGACCGCAGCAGCTGTCCAAGAACCAGGTGTTTCGTTCGGTGGGTTCGGCGTTGGCGACCGCAGCGTATGTCGGGTTGACCTGAAGTCCTTGTGAGCGCGGTGGCGGAAGTTCTTCTTCGTCTGGTGCGTAAGTGGGTGGTGATCCGGGTGCGCAGTTGTCGATGTGTACCATGCAGTTAATGATGTTTGGTGTCCCCTGTGCAGATGTGGAAGAGCGCCTTGGAGGGCTTTCTTGAGAGGAGGCGACGTGTGGGTCTACTGGACGATAAACACGAGGACGTGTGCAGTTGACTTTGGAATGTCTAGAAGTCTGACAGTTGTGGCAGAACGGCGGCACGAAGGTGAGTCCTCTGTTGTCGCGTTGATCTTGCTTGCCGCGTCGATTGTAGTTGTTGTCGTTCCTTCGTTGAGTATAGAAAACTAACTGCTGCTGCTTCCTTGGTTGTCTTTCTTCGAACAGGTCCATCTCCTGTTGTTCAGCGTGAAGTTCGGCGCAGAGGTGCATCTCCGAGATCCTTCCGTGGGCGCGAAGAAGCGAGCGTGTGGTTCTCCATTCTGGTCCGAGCCCGGCGAGGACAAGCGTCACGAAGCTTTCCTCAGTGATTGTTCCTCCGCACCGAAGCAGGCGGTCGCGGAGGGTCTGGCAGCGACTCATATACTGCATCGCCTTTTCCTCGGTCTTCATCTGTATTGTTGTCAGTTGTTGCATGAGTCTGCTTTGTGTCACGCTGTCGTTTGCTTGATAGAGACACTTGAGATGATGCCAAGCGAGTTCCGCGGAGTTTCCATAGCTCCGATATGTTCTGATGCTCTGCTGTTCTTGTGGTGACAGGTTCCGCAGGAGAACTGTGTACGCCAGTAGTGACTGATAAGTAAATATTTCTTGCTCCTTTGCAGTGCCGTTGCTTGGGAATGGCAGGGACCCGTTGAAGTATCCCAGGAGATGCGCAGCCTCCATCAGCAGCTCGAACTCAAAACTCCAGGTAAAGAAATCGTGTCCGTTAAATGGTGATGATGTCTGCAGTTTAATAACGTGTGAAAACTGCGCCTGGAGACTTAAAATCTCGTTTGGTGTTTGTTGTGATGCAGCTGCTGTTGGTTGGGCACGGGGCGGCATGAACTCGAACGTCCCCGGTGAAGAGTGATAAGGCGCAAAGGTAGGCGCTTGATTGTGTCGCCCGAACGATGAATTGTCGAGGCTCATCGGTGCTAATCCCATGTTTCCTCCGTTGCTCTGTGTGGAATGCGCAGGTGTCCTTGTCTGCTGCTGCTGGTCGAAGTGCGACATGAAGCTGAAGAACCTTTCCATAAGGTTCGGGTCCACGCTTGAAGAGGGTGATGGGGTCACCATCTCTGGTGCTCTTCCTGTTGTTTCTTGAGCAGCGCCGGTCTCGGTTTGCAGTCCTGAAGTATGCAATCCAGAGTTGCCGGGTTGAATGTCTTGGGCGCTGGGTAAGCCCGTAAAGGTCTTCTTGCCCTTGCTGTCCATGTCTTGTAATCAATGTAGCCGTTGAATTGCAGATTGTAGATAGAACGTAGTTGCTGGGAGTTTGGTCTCTGACCAGCTCTCATACCATGTTGGGCTGAGAAAAGCCCTTAGGATCTTTTCAGAGACTAAGTCCCAGTTGTAAGAAGACTTGAGTAGTGCAGCGGAAGTTGAGGCAGTTGAACCCTTGTACTAGTATATGAGAACAAGTGATTGATTAAAGAAACAAGCATACAGCAATATATAGAGAATAAGAAAGCAGTTGTAGAATACAGTTGCAGGAGCGGTTTATTGAGTCGCACAGCGACTCGATTGTCGCTTCGGTTATCATCCGCGCTGTTGTAACGGTCAGTCGCAACCTCCAGTTGCGACCCTTCGAGTCCCTTCGCGTTCTTTGTCCACCCCCTCGTGTAACCTCCGTTGACTCACGTACCCGTTACGATCTTCCTCAAGTGTAGTGTTACACTTCAGAAACGCTTAAGTCCTTTGAGATATTTCCAACATTCTGGACCTAGCTTCGACACATCGAGGCCCTTCGACACTTTTCCCGAACCTTCGGATCCTGCGTCTAGGTAGGATCACCCTAGGTTTTCTATATATTGTCGTCTTTCATCTTATTGTCATTCACTCGTTCACAGTTTCGCCATTGCCCTCCGCGCTACTCGGCAGTCCCATTCATAACACTTGGTATTCATAGCCACTTTCCTCACCCCCTGGGCTTCCAAGGGCATAACTTTTTTTTTGGGGGGGGGGGGAGAGCCATCCCCTCGAGGGCGGTTGTGTCCGTCCTGACATGGCGAAGTTTTTGAAGAGTGTTTCTGGGTATGTTCATTTCGCATATCGTTAAAGCCCATGGCTAAAATAGCAGACTCTGATGCCACTTGAATTTTCAGGTGCTGAATATTGGTGAAGTATAGAAACACCTGTTTTCGAACAAGAGCGTTCCATTTCGTGCTTGGAAACAAAATGCAAAACACTCAAAGCTTTTGATTGGTCCAGACCGAAAACGAACAACCATGCTGTGCGTTACGACACGGTGATTTTTGTGCGAGACGCAAGTGACAATGTTCGGATCGCCTACACCCATGCGACGTGCACTCGGCGATTTTAGGGGAGGGGAGCGAGTCGAGGGAAAAAGGGCGCAAAACGACCATGGAAATCAAGTCATTTCCAGGTCTGCAACTCCTGATTCAAGCGCCCCCAGCAAATCGACGAGCCGAAACCAACACGACTAGCGCAATTCTGCTACCATAGCACAAGCACACAGAATCGACATCGGCATAACAGCTTAGAGCAGCAACGCGTGCCACGATTACAGACGGGGGAACCAGCCACGACGAAAGCGAAAGCGAGTTGTGTGGACAGACCTATGCGGGAGGGTATGCAAGCTACTATACCCGATTAGCTGCCAAATGCAAGCCTCCAAATGCAGCCCAGGCCCACGCGACTCCCAACCGTCAACGTACGAGAGTCGCTTACGCTCACGCCAGGGAGT
This sequence comes from Closterium sp. NIES-67, assembly GCA_027943415.1. Lineage (NCBI taxonomy): Eukaryota > Viridiplantae > Streptophyta > Zygnematophyceae > Desmidiales > Closteriaceae > Closterium > Closterium sp. NIES-67. Next base: position 122,688 of record BQMB01001501.1, on the reverse strand, counting down.
CTCACACAACCTCACCTCACTCCACGGTACGCCCCACGACCACCCTCTCATGTCGTATCCTCGTGATTTCGACTCCCGCCACCCGCCTCCCTGCTCCCACGACCCGCCTCCCACCTCCCTCCTCCCCCCTCCTACCTCCCACCTCCCACAGGTCCAGTCCTGTCCTGTCGCTCCCTGCCCTGCCCTGCCCTGCCCTGCCCTGCCCTGCCCTGCCCTGCCCTGCCCTGCCCTGCCCTGCCTTGCCCTGCCCTGCCCTGCCCTGCCCTGCCCTGCCCCGTCCTGCCCTGCCCTGTCCTGCCCGTCCTGCCATGCCCTGCCCTGCCCTGCCCTGCCCTGCCCTGCCCTGTCCTGCCCCGTCCTGCCCTGCCCTGTCCTGCCCCGTTCTGCCCTGCCCTGTCCTGCCCCGTCCTGCCATGCCCTGCCCTGCCCTGTCCTGCCCTGCCCTGTCCTGCCCTGTCCTGCCCTGCCCTGTCCTGCCCTGTCCTGCCCTGTCCTGCCCCATCCTGTCCTGTCCTGTACTGTCCCAACCTGTCCTGTCCTGTCCTTTCCTGTCCTGTCCTGTCCTCTCCTCTCCTGTCTGGTCTTGTCTTGTCCTTTCCTGCCCTGCCCTGCCCTGCTGTGTCCTGCCCTGTCCTGCCCTGTCTTGTCCTGCCCTGTCCTGTCCTGTCATGCACTGCCCCGTCCTGCCTTGCCCTGCCCTGCCCTGTCCTGCCCTGCCCTTTCCTGTCCTGTCCTGTCCTGTCCTGTCCTGTCCTGTCCTGCCCTGTCCTGTCCTGTCCTGCACTGCCCCGTCCTGCCTTGCCCTGCCCTGCCCTGTCCTGCCCTTCCCTGCCCTGCCCTGTCCTCTCCTGTCCTGTCCTGTCCTGTCCTGTCCTGTCCTGTCCTGTCTTGTCCTGTCCTGTCCTGTCCTGTCCTGTCCTGTCCTGTCCTGTCCTAACCTGTCCTGTCCTGTCCTGTCCTGTCCTGTCCTGCCCTGCCCTGCCCTGTCCTGTCCTGTCGTGTCCTGTCCTGCCCTGTCCTGTCCTGTCCTGCACTGCCCCATCCTGCCTTGCCCTGCCCTTCCCTGTCCTGCCCTGCCCTGCCGTTTCCTGTCCTATCATGTCCTGTCCTGTCCTGTCCTCTCTTGTTTGGTCTTGTCGTGTCCTTTCCTGCCCTGTCCTGCCCTGCCCTGCCCTGCCCTGCCCTGCCCTGTCCTGCCCTGCCCTGCCCTGTCCTGCCCTGCCCTGTCCTGTCCTGTCCTGTCCTGTCTTGTCCTGTCCTGTCGTAACCTGTCCTGTCCTGTCTTGTCCTGTCCTGTCCTAACCTGTCCTGTCATGTCCTGTCTTGTCCTGTCCTCTCTTGTCCTCTCCTGTCCTCTCTTGTCTGGTCTTGTCTTGTCCTTTCCTACCCTGCCCTGTCCCTGCCTTGCACTGTCCTCCCCTGTCCTGTCCTGTCCTGTCCTCTCCTGTGTGGTCCTGTCCTGTCCTGTCCTGTTCTGTCCTGTCGTGTCCTAACGCGTCCTGTCCTGTCCAGTCCTGTCCTCTCCTGTGTGGTCCTGTCCTAACCTGTCCTGTCCTGTCCTGTCCTGTCCTGTCCTTTCCTGCCTTGCCCTGTCCTGCCCTGTCCTGTCCTGTCCTGTCCTATCCTGTCCTGTCCTGTCCTGTCCTGCTCTGTCCTATCCTGTCCTGCCCTGTCCTGTCCTGTCCTGACTCCCCCCCCTTCCATCTAATTATTGCAATCTCTGATGTGTTCCCACCTCCCACCATTGCACCACGCAGATAAGCCAGGAGCCTCGACAAAGTCTCACTCGCGGCCCGGCATAGCATCAAACGTCAACTGGCAAGAATCTTGGTCACCTGTCGCCTGAAGTACGTGCGTGTTTTATAACCACTCGCCTAGTGCGCATCGGAGCAGCGTACCATCGGTCTCGGTAAATATAAGGTTCCTGAACCAACCACCATTGTGTGGAGGACATGAAAATATTGCCTAAAAGAGTAACTATTTCCTGTCGGTGCATACACATAGCCGGACAGAAGAGGCATTGGTACCATATATGAATTGCATGTTGGCCCTGTGTCTCCACAAACTGTGCCTCCGACACCCCTAAGCATTGCCACGCTTCTCTGCCGTGCACCATCACCCGCCAAACCCGTGGCGCAAACATTGCTAACCCTGAAATCATCCACGCTCATACAGTTCCATTCCATCCAGCTTACCAATAATGTTTGTCCACGCAGATAGCCTCTCCCTTCCAAAAGCTCCCCCCCCCCCACCCTCTCACGCGCGCTCAGCGCCCAGGACGCCCAACAACTCCTCACGTCGAGTGATCGGACTGTCGGGGCTCGGGGGGCTCCTAACCACACACCCCACCTCACACGATACGCCCATTACTCACCCCCCGGGGTACACTTCCCATTTCCAGCTCCTTGCTTGTATCTGCACGGACCCTACACTGCATTTCCAATATACAGGACTATGCTGCCTACTTGCGAGTGCTAAGCATGGTTTTATCATCCCAATCCCCGTGGCAGGGAGCCTCCTTGGCCCGTTTTTGCAATACCCACATGCTACACTATTTCCGATAGGCATCAGTCCCCATTCCCTCCATTCTCAACCTGACTTGCATTCATAATCACTCCGTGGGTAACCGCCTCCTATTGTGAAACGCAGGGACAGATTGACACTGATGGCTACTCCATCGACAACCACGCAACGGGAGGGGGCGACTTTGCCTCCGCCGACAGATGGTGGTGCAATTTATGCAACTTGTGATGTTGGTGTTCAGCTGAGTGAAGGCCCCAAGAAACAGATCACCCTCCACACCCACATGAAGACTCCGATCCATATTTTGCGCTGTGGATTGGCGTCTCTCACTGGAGGCACGATCTTGCCTAGTGTGTCGGATGTGATCATGGTCCTAATTGAGGCCGCTCCAGCTCTGGCCAGGCAGCTTGTGTTAGCGGCCGTTGCAGGAGGTAAGAAGCATGCAAGTCGAAATGAACCGGGTCCTGAGAAGGGCCCAGTGTAACTGGCCAGTGAGCTTCATCCCACTTGCAACTTGTATACCATAACATTTGCAGGAGAGAGGAGCGAGGGTGTTACTAAGGCATTCTACAGCGGCGTGGAGGCGCATGCGAGAAGTGTTCGCCCTAGTGGCTCATCCGGGCTGCCGACCAGTCAGGGTCTTCGGAGCTTGAAGCCCAAGAGCATCCCGGGGTTGGTGTATGGCTTCGTTCCAGCCGCAGGTGGGGTGGGGGCCGCTGGAGTGGCACGTTACTTCAGCTGGGGTGGAGCAAGACGCGGGCGCGGATACCAGGCTCAGTTAGCTGCAGGTATGTTTGTACTTCCGTGGTTCCATGCTTGTAGCGTGTTGGGGTCATAGGGCAATAATGACGATGCATCATTCGTCACGTCTCACTGTTGCAGGTGTGCAGCGGGGGATGAGGGCACGCCCTACACGTGTAGTACGAGCACTGCCGCGTATCACGACCGACCTTGGGGCCCTGAGGCAGGCAGAGGACAGTGGGGATGAGGATGGGGTTGAGTTGACTGCCACTGACACAAGCCTACCATCTACCGGTGCTGTTGGGGATATGGACAGCCCTGATGGGGTCATGCATGTGGAGGACGCAGTGGGGGCGGCATTGGAGGAGGAGGTGCTTTGGGCACGCGCAGTAGAGGGGAGTGGTGATGAGGATTTCGATGGGATGACTGCCACGAAGGAGGGCGCGCCATCTGCAGGAGATGCTGGGGAAGTGGACAGCCATGATGGGACCATCCAGGTGGAGGATGCAGTGGGGGCAGTTCAGGCAGAGGGGGTGCATGAGACATGCGCGATAGAGAGGATTGGGGTTGAGGATCAGGTTGCAACAGGTCTTGCTTGTCTGGGCATACCACAGCAGGTCGAGAATCAGCCCGCAACACGCGCGGAACCTGCGCAGTCGACTGGCAGTGGTCGCCAGACATGGTAGGCCATACTGAACGTTGTGCGACCCTTGTGATGCATTGTTCAGTTTCGGATGCCAGTATGCCCATACCATGCCATCCACCTGTGATTTATTATGAGCATACGGGCCTGCCCCTTTGTCCCCATTGCATTACAGGCATCGTACCGTTGAACCAACATTCCATGCGTTTGATTGCGGCATCCCTCGTCACTGGCCGCCAACACCAACCCTTGCATCATCGGGTGAGGGAGTGGTGTGTTACTTGGATGCTGCGTTCTTCGTGCGGCTGTTGCTGCTGTTCACCCTCCATTGTACTGCGGGACTGGCATGTGGGGGAGCTATGTGCATGCAAAGTGCGAAGATCTCAATGGGTGCACTAGGAGTCCTTTGGCGCTGCAAAAAGTGTTACAGAACGGAGGTATGGTGGTCGTGTGATCGAGCAGTGGACCCGCAGCGCGCTAAAAAGAAAGGCCCAAAAATGCCTTGGCTGACGAGGACTGTGCTAGGTGCCTACCAGATTAGTGGGTGCGGGTATCAGGTAATGTGGTCCGTAGCACGCAGTATGGGTATGAGAGTGCCAGCTGCGCGGACGTATTACAACTACATGAAGGGCCCTCTCGGTCTATGGGCCCGTATTATTCATCAGAGCGAGTTGTCCATGGCCTTGGTTAGGGAGGAGATAATGGCACGGTCCGCACATGAGATATGGGTTACAATTGATGGCCGGTGGTCGCAAGCCAGAGAAGGTGAATGGTGTACCGTCTCTTTTATGGACAGAGAATCTAAGAAGGTACTACATCAGGTCACCATTAATAAGTGGGCGTATGGCACCTCATCGACGGCTCTAGAAGGTGTGGCCTTCCAAAGGGGGATAGAGGAGTTGAGGGCAGTCGGTTTTCCAGTGTTTGGAGTCATCACGGATGGTGGAAGTACGTACAAGAAGGCCACCGCTGACCTCAACCTGAAGCATCAGGTTGATGTCTGGCACATGGCCCGGTCACTCATCAAAGCATTCTTCAAAGAAATGATGGATGCACGGAAGTCTGACAACATGACCGTCAATGAGGCAAAAACGATTGAGGACTTGTGGCATATCTGCAAGTCCAACTTGCTTCAGTGGTTGGAGAAGAAGGGCCGCAAGGGGAGCCTGTCGAAAACGTCAAATCGTGCAGTCCTGGTGGAGACAGTCTGTAACATGCTGGGGAACATCAGATACGCAGTGAGAGACCACAAAGAGTCATCGTATCTGTATCCCGAGTTACGACGGGTTGTGGTGCGTATGGCAAGCACTGCCACAGAGTGTGATCATGTGGCTGAGACGTTACGCGCCCTCGATGGTGACGCGGAAGAGGAGATTGTGGTTGGCATCATGGATGGGGGGGGGGACGGACGATGTGGAGTTCGCAGATGTCGGCGAGATGTTCTCCTGGGATGTCCATCCGCATAATGGAATTCAGCCCTGCTCCCCAACATCGCTCCTGCTGGCGGAGGCGGCGGCCGGGAGATACGATGAGGCGCCTGATACGTTAGAAGCACAGCCACGCACATCGGAGGAAGGTGAGATGCACAACGCATAATCCCCAAACCCAGTTTTGTGTCATGTTTGGGTTCTACTTGTCGCGCAGCGCATGTCTAACGATATTCTTCCTCTTACAACATGGCTCTTGATTGCCTATGTAGCGGAGGTGGCTGGAGCACGGATGGAGATCGACGATCTCCAAGCACGAGGATGGTGGGTCGAGTCCGCCGGTGCGGACGATGTTCATCAGTCAGGGGATCATTCAAGTGACGAGGAGGATGCAGTGAAGACACGTGACACGGAGGTGGCACGTAGGTCAAACAAGGCAAAGCGGGCATGCAGACGGAATGCTGGAAGACGGACGCCTCGTGCTGATCATGACAAAGGGGCCCGGGAGAGTGAGGGTGGTAGTTCGGACACAGCTACAAGTGAGGGACGTGACGATTATAGGGACGAAGAGAGGGTTGCTAGGCGGGCAACAGCACCAGGGAGGAAGAGGGGGGGTCGAGGGAAGCAAGGGGGTCGCGGTCGTGGAGGGCGGCAAGGCAGCAAGGTCGATGGACCAGTGGCACCTTCTGTGGCTGATGACTCGGTTCAGGGAGCTACTGGCAGTTTGGCAGCAACGGACGCTGATGGTATGGCTCAAGAGGATGATGGAAAGGTGCGGTGGGTAAGAAGGGCGAAACGCACAAAGAGGACGTCGACAGCGAGAAGTGGGCAAACAACTCACGACCATGAAGGCCATGTGGAGGAAGTGAGCGTGGCGCAGAGATTTAGCATACATTTCCATCACGTGATGATGCGCTGCGCTACGCTTGCAAGGGCCGGAATGCCAATGTCGGCAGCAGATGTGGCTTATGAATTGGGGCTGGCAGCACAGCATTGGGCAGGGGATCATTCCAAGTGCGCTCGGCATGGTATCACGCCCCGATGTGTCCTCGATAAGTGGGGTACAGAGGCTGCCCTGTATGCACCTCAATCAGCCACTCACCTTGCTTTCCGTGCATGGCTAGAGAAGCATTGCAACGAAGACAAGATGCGCGCTTTTGTACTCGGTGCGAGCAGTTGGCTGAATGAGTCCTTTCATTCGGTCATCTGCAAGTACGCACCTAAGCGCATTCTCTTCAGAGGGAGTATAGAGGCACGCGTGTCATTGTCGGTTTTGCATTGGAACAATACGTGTGAACGCTTAGTGCGAAAGCATGTGATCCGCATTAGGCGAGCAACGCGTGTCAAGCGGGGAAAGCGGGATAGGGTGCTCGGGCCTATGAATTGGAAGTGGACCACTGACATTCTAGCGGAATGGAGACAAGTTGTCGCATCCGCCCCTTGAGATGGCATCGTGTGGTGATCGTGGTACCGCTATGGGCAGCAACCCTATCGGTCAGGCATGTTCCCTAAACCCTATGCACTGTCATAATGTTTCTCAGCTTCCACTTTGATGCATCGTTTCTTGCCCCTGCCAGCCTTGCAATGGAGCGCCCCTCATTTGTTTCCTGTCCTCTCTTCCCTTACCCTGCCCCCACACCCATCACCACTGCCTCTGTGAGTCCTTGTTCCCACCTCTCTTCAACCCCATGCTGCCCCCCTGCCATGCAGACCCCTCACCGAAGTTGAAGCGTGCCCGCATTACCACCCCAGCCTCCGCACAGCGCGCAGTCTAGCCCATGTGGTAGGCCTCCTGTTTCCTCACCAGTTTGCAGGCCACCTATGCTTGTTTGTCCACCCATTCTGCCCTATGTGTCTACACATATTCGTATATAACACTAGAGGTTTGTACTTGTGCGTGGGCCATTTCCTACACTTACATGGAGGCACCCCCTCAACATTGTCGGGTTTCAATCTCCGTGTTTGCCCCTTACCCACTGCAGATGAGGCTATGCTTGTGGCCATCCCTGCGCCATCTCCGTTTTCCTTGTATTTCCTTGTTAGCTCGGTTTATTTCATAAAAAATGCTAGCAGTCTGGTAGATAACACTGCACGCCGTGGCAAGGCTCAGGAATGATGTTCCCCTGGAAAGTGCAGTCCTCTGGTTTTGCGACGAGCAGGGCCTTGCTTGCAGGTCGGCACATGGAGTGCCCGTCCTATCATGTCGCCCTTGACGTGATGGCGAAGCGAAGGGTGACACTTGAGATTTATGAGGGCTATGATGGCAGATCTCTCCTCTCACCTACTGTTCTTTGGTGCATGGCATTCAACAGTCCTTGTGTAATTGTCACTATGCATATTAGTGCTTGCAACTTGGTGTTTGCATTTTTTCCACAAACACATCTGCAACCTAGGGATATGCCCCTGAATCCTGGAATATGCTGTCACATACCGGTAGCGTTCATAGAGCGTTGCCTAATCAAGTGATTGCATCTCAAAGTCAATCTCTGATGGTGTTAGTGCAGGGCAGGGCAGGGCAGGACAGGGCGGGACAGGACACGGCAGGGCAGGACAGGGCAAGGCAGGGCAGGGCAGTACAGGACAGGACGGGGCAGGGCAGGACAGGGCAGGACAGGGCAGGGAAGACAGGGCAGGACAGGGCAGGGCAGGGCACGGCAGGGCAGGGCACGGCAGGGCAGGGCAGGACAGGGCAGGGCAGGGCAGGACAGGGCAGGGCAGGACAGGGCGGGACAGGACACGGCAGGGCAGGACAGGGCAGGGCAGGGCATGGCAGGACGGGGCAGGACAGGGCAGGGCAGGACGGGGCAGGACAGGGCAGGGCAGGGCAGGGCAGGACAGGGCAGGGCAGGACAGGGCAGGACAGGGCAGGGCAGGACAGGGCAGGACAGGGCAGGACAGGGCAGGGCATGGCAGGACGGGGCAGGACAGGGCAGGGCAGGGCAGGGCAGGACGGGGCAGGGCAGGGCAGGGCAGGGCAGGGCAGGGCAGGGCAGGACAGGGCAGGACAGGGCAGGACAGGGCAGGGCAGGACAGGGCAGGGCAGGACAGGACAGGGCAGGGCATGGCAGGACGGGGCAGGACAGGGCAAGGCAGGAAGGGGCAGGAAAGGGCAGGGTAGGACGGGGCAGGACAGGGCAGGGCAGGGCAGGACAGGGCAGGACAGGGCAGGGCAGGACAGGGCAGGGCAGGGTAGGGCAGGGCAGGACAGGGCAGGACAGGGCAGGGCAGGGCAGGACAGGGCAGGACAGGGCAGGACAGGGCAGGGCAGGACAGGGCAGGGCAGGACAGGACAGGGCAGGGCATGGCAGGACGGGGCAGGACAGGGCAGGGCAGGACGGGGCAGGACAGGGCAGGGCAGGACAGGACAGGGCAGGGCAGGGCATGGCAGGACGGGGCAGGGCAGGGCAGGGCAGGACAGGGCAGGACAGGGCAGGGAAGGACAGGGCAGGGCATGGCAGGACGGGGCAGGACAGGGCAGGGCAGGACGGGGCAGGACAGGGCAGGGCAGGACGGGGCAGGACAGGGCAGGGCAGGACGGGGCAGGACAGGGCAGGGCAGGACAGGACAGGGCAGGGCAGGGCATGGCAGGACGGGGCAGGACAGGGCAGGGCAGGACGGGGCAGGGCAGGGCAGGGCAGGGCAGGACAGGGCAGGACAGGGCAGGACAGGGCAGGGCAGGACAGGGCAGGGCAGGACAGGACAGGGCAGGGCATGGCAGGACGGGGCAGGACAGGGCAGGGCAGGACGGGGCAGGACAGGGCAGGGCAGGACGGGGCAGGACAGGGCAGGGCAGGACGGGCAGGACAGGGCAGGGCAGGACAGGACAGGGCAGGGCAGGGCATGGCAGGACGGGGCAGGGCAGGGCAGGGCAGGACAGGGCAGGACAGGGCAGGGCAGGACAGGGCAGGGCATGGCAGGACGGGGCAGGACAGGGCAGGGCAGGACGGGGCAGGACAGGGCAGGGCAGGACGGGGCAGGGCAGGGCATGGCAGGACGGGGCAGGACAGGGCAGGGCAGGACGGGGCAGGGCAGGGCAGGGCAGGGCAGGGCAGGGCAGGGCAGGACAGGGCAGGACAGGGCAGGGCAGGACAGGGCAGGACAGGGCAGGGCAGGACAGGGCAGGGCAGGGCATGGCAGGACGGGGCAGGACAGGGCAGGGCAGGACGGGGCACGACAGGGCAGGGCAGGACGGGGCAGGACAGGGCAGGGCAGGGCATGGCAGGACGGGGCAGGACAGGGCAGGGCAGGACGGGGCAGGGCAGGGCAGGGCAGGACAGGGCAAGGCATGGCAGGACGGGGCAGGACAGGGCAGGGCAGGACGGGGCAGGACAGGGCAGGGCAGGACGGGGCAGGGCAGGGCATGGCAGGACGGGGCAGGACAGGGCAGGGCAGGACGGGGCAGGGCAGGGCAGGGCAGGGCAGGGCAGGGCAGGACAGGGCAGGACAGGGCAGGGCAGGACAGGGCAGGACAGGGCAGGGCAGGACAGGGTAGGGCAGGGCAGGGCATGGCAGGACGGGGCAGGACAGGGCAGGGCAGGACGGGGCAGGACAGGGCAGGGCAGGACAGGACAGGGCAGGGCAGGGCATGGCAGGACGGGGCAGGACAGGGCAGGGCAGGACGGGGCAGGGCAGAGCAGGGCAGGGCAGGGCAGGGCAGGGCAGGGCAGGGCAGGGCAGGGCAGGACAGGGCAGGACAGGGCAGGGCAGGACAGGGCAGGATAGGGCAGGGCAGGACAGGGCAGGGCAGGGCATGGCAGGACGGGGCAGGACAGGGCAGGGCAGGACGGGGCAGGACAGGGCAGGGCAGGACGGGGCAGGACAGGGCAGGGCAGGGCAGGGCAGGGCATGGCAGGACAGGGCAGGACAGGGCAGGGCAGGACGGGGCAGGGCAGGGCAGGGCAGGGCAGGGCAGGGCAGGGCAGGGCAGGGCAGGGCAGGGGAGGGCAGGGCAGGGCAGGGCAGGGCATGGCATGGATGGGGGGGGGGGGGTGGGGGTTTGGGTTGTCGCGAGGAGGGGAGGATGGGTGCGGGGCTGTGTGGGTGTTAGTAGGGTTGCAATTTTGAGGTCATCTCGGCATTCGAGAGGGCTGAGTGAGGGCGAGATGGGGGGGGAGGGGGGGCGGAGGTGCGGGGGGGTGGTCTGTGAGATAATGGGATCCCCGGGACTGCAGAGACGTGGTCCAGTTCCTGGGTTGGGAACGGAGACATGAGTATGTCTCCCTGCCGTAGCGGATCTCCCTGCATTGGCGCGTCTCCCTGCCTTAGCGCGTATCCCTGCCTTAGCGCGTCTCCCTGCCTTAGCGCGTCTCCCTGCCTTAGCGCGTATACCTGCCTTAGCGCGTCTCCCTGCCTTAGCGCGTCTCCCTGCCTGGGCGCGTCTCCCTGCCTTAGCGCGTCTCCCTGCCTTAGCGCGTCTCCCTGCCTTAGCGCGTCTCCCTGCCTTAGCACGTCTCCCTGCCTTAGCGCGTATCCCTGCCATAGCGCGTCTCCCTGCCATAGCGCGTCTCCCTGCCATAGCGTGTAAACCCTGCCATAGCGCGTCTCCCTGCCTTAGCGCGTCTCCCTGCCTTAGCGAGTCACCCTGCATTTGTGCATCTCCCTGCTATTGCGCGTCTCCCTGCCTTGGTCACAATGTGGCTACATACGTGCCCGCCTATGCGCGTCTGTCTATTGTGTTACCGCCGCTAAGGTCGCTGATGACGTCCCTGCCCTGGAGGTGCACCCACAGTGCGTTCGAGTTGCGTAAGGTTCGCTTGCTCTAGGGCGACACGATTGTGTGTGCTGTGGGTTGCTCTACTGGTACATTCAGCTGGGTTGAGCAAGCTGCGTGCGAGTGTTTTGTTTTCCCGCCATCTCACTTGTGCAACTTTTACAGTCGCAGCGTAGGTCGCATGCACGTTTCCGGTCAGCTTTTTGACGCGCAAGTCGTTTCGCCACTTTCTGGTTTGATCCTAAATCTGAATCTATGTTTGAGTTCCACAAGCTACAAAGTAGGATGGCATCACTTTCAAGTGGAAATTAATAGCTTGTTTTGAATGCTATTTTAGCCACGGGCTTTAAAGGGGCTTCGGTTGCCGTTTCAGAAATTTCAGCAAGCAGCAACGACGACTCGGATTGGTGTCTGAATGGAGCGAGGAGCTCATTATGAGACGACAAGCTCGCGAATATCCCCAGGCGAAGAGGATTTCGTCAGGAGCGCGTGTAGGAGACGTGGCTGTATGGTGAAGTGTAGCTGATGTCAAAGGGCTCGGCGTTTCCGGCAGGCGACACGCGGGTGAATACGGGACTTCGGAGCTGTTCACGATGCTGTTGGAATTTTCGGCACGACCGAGATCGCATGTGCAACAAGTGGGGCTCAGGCACGGAGCAATCGGAGGGTGGCAAACCTCGGATTTTCGCGTGGCCTGCCCGCCTGGAGGAGCAATTTCGTCTACCCTGGAGCTACTCTACAAGCTCAGCGAGAGCAGTTTCCCCGCAAGGAAATTGTTTTCGTGGTCAGAAAATTACACTCCACGGTCAACGGAGGAGGACGAAGATCTACTCCCGGGTATTTACTTCAGTGTCTCCACGGGGTCACCGAAAAGGACCAACGGCAAAGAAATGAAGCAGCGGAAGAAGAATGGCTGGGAATAGCTGGTTAAGAGTCAGCGGCAGACGGATCCCCCGACTGACTTGGCTGGGTCGCCCGATTTTCAGCACCACCACCAGGTACCAGTTCGGGTTTAAGACCACTCCGACGGTTCTGGCCGAATAAAGGTGGTGAGCCAGCAGATCACCCTGTACTGGTGGATCAAGGAAGAAATGTTTTCGGCGCTACACGGCAGGCGAACGATTTGTGAAAATCGGAAGCTGTACAGTGGGAGGCGCGTGAAGAAGAATAACGAAAAAAACGATGGTTTTTTGCGAGAGCGATCAGACGGTACACGGCGCTCGAGTCCGATACGAACGGCGAGGATTTGTCGTTGCAATCGACGTAGTTGCGAGCTTTACAACGAACGTGCGTGGTATTGTTTGGAGAACGACGAACGTGGGCGCTGGGTGAACAGCGACCTGCGGGGGTTTCACTCTGGAAGCAGCAGTTGAAGAAATTGCAGCAGTTTGGAGCAGATTTTCGGCAGAGACGATTTTATCAGGAAGGGGAAGGAGAATCCCTCACGTAAGCTGCAAAGCGGTTGCCCGCGAATTAGACTGATTAATTCGCTCAACTACGATAGCGTTTGCGCTTACCTGAGTACGGGCACACGGCGGATTCACCCCTACTCAGGAGTGTATTCATCAAATGGAGCTTCAGGACGACAAGGGTTACTGTTGCAGCGGGAAAAGGGTGTTGCCGTCATGGAAAATTTGGAGTCATGCGGGAGTCTTCAAGGATTATTCCTAAGTCGCAGGGCTATAATGGAAGGGTCGGCTGCGATGACTCATTCGTGGATTTACCAGGACGGGCGCAATGATGGGTGAACGTCGGCGTGTCGCCAAACGTCGGGTATTTTCGAGTGGGAATTCTTCAAGTTTTTGGCTGGAGCAGTAGCTGGGGTCAAGGGTACCTACCGAGCTGTGCGATGGTTTAAATACCAGCATGGTTAATTGGTGAAACTGCAGAAAATACGCTTTCGTAGCTGAGAACTGTACCCGAGTTTTTCTGGGGTACCTACCGTAGCCGCGCGATGGGTGAACGTCTGCACGGCGATCCGGTCAGGGGGGGGGTTTCGGATTTTACAACACGAAGCAGATCGATGGCATTCTGCGGAGCAGAATATTTATCTACGGCGTCGGACAGAGTCAGAGTCTACGTGGCGCAGCTGCCCGGTGTTATTGGGTCGGGCTAAGACTGGTCCTGACGAACAGAGTTTGAAGATACTTTAATTTTCGGGTCTGAAGAAACTTGAAGCAGGGTATTTTCGGCATCAACGACAGAATATTTTCTTTTCATGGAGAGGGGGAGAGAGCAGCAGTTATTTTTTTTATTTTCCCTCGACAATTGGCATCCGTTGCATGAGCATCGACGGACAAATGCCGTTTGACCGACTGAATCGACGGACAAATTCGAGTTGGCCATTCGGGATTTTTGCAGGAGTTTGCGAAAGTTGATGGCGTGTTTACATTAACCGCATGCAGCAACATCGAGTACGGTTACTGGACTGATTGTGCTTTTGTCCATTTGCTGATGGAAATCGCAGACTTTCGTGAGACACGGACGCGTGTTCTCGCATGTGTCGCGAATGACCTCGCATTTGACGAATAGCTGGAGTTTGTTGACTTTGCGAAATACGGACGCGTGTTTCTGCGAGTGTCACGACTCACGGGGAATTAAACGATGAGCTATCTACAGTTACGAAACTACGGACAAGTTTGGCGCAGGTAGAAGATTCGGCTCGCCAACTTGCAGCAGCGTGAATAACGTAGTGTTACTATGCGGATACAGTACACAACCCCGGGAGTTGAAATTCTCAGCGAAGGACTTGTAGGAGACAAGGAAGCTGTGGTGCGGTAGTATCCCTACTGCCCGTTTGGTTATCTGGGTAATTCGACCAAGATTCGACGACTACGATCGATTGCGATCGTTTCGACGTGTTTCGACTGTTGGATGGAGTTTCTTGAAGAAGCTCGAGATTCTCAACAGTGGTGGCTTCACTACTACGAGATTCAATTGGAGTGTGTGTAGTTTTGTTTATTTGTATGCTTATCTCGAAGGGGGGATAGTGTAAGGAATTAGTAATTCCTTACTGAAGCTTGCTACAGGGCGTACGACTCGAACATTCCAGAACCAGCGATAGGGTTCCAGACCTTTCAGTTCGAGCCTCCTGGGCCTTTCCGGACCTCGCTTCGACACATCGAGGCCCTTCGACACTTTTCCAGAACCTTCCGATCCTGCGTCTAGAATCACCCTAGGTTTTCTATATATTGTGTTGTCTTTCATTTTATTGTCATTCACTCGTTCACAGTTTCGCCATTGCCCTCCGCACTACTCGGCAGTCCTATTCATAACACCTCTGCAGATTCGGTACAGATCCCTCTTTTCCTGATGAGGTTGCCATTAATTGAACTCTATAAGCAACTAGAAATTCCTTACGGAGGCTTGCTACAGGGAGTACGACTCGAACAGTCCCGAACCAGCAATAGGGTTCCAGACCTTTCAGTTCGAGCCCCCTGGGCCTTTCCGGACCTCGATTCGAGACATCGAGGCCCTTCGACACCTTTCCCAAACCTTCCGATCCTACGTCCAGGATCACCTTAGGTTTCCTATATATTGTATTGTCTTTCATTTTATTGTCACTCACTCGTTCATAGTTTCGCCATTGCCCTCGGCGCTACTCGGCAGATCCATTTATAACAAACACCATCTAGGTTACTTCATTTTCACACCACAAGTAGTAATAACATGTAGTAAAATAAAGGAGTCGTGATTCAAGAGTGGCGATACAAACGAGGGCCTGGGCATTTATAGGCACAAATAGAGCTAGCCGAGAACCACACGAACAAGTTGGGGCGGTCCGGTTGGCGAAAGCCACGGAAGCGCTGCGTGTCGAGGTTTGGGTTCGCAAAATGGTTGGGGACCGAAGAAGTTGGCCGAGCCTGGACTTCTGAGAGTCGAGGGTGTACACGCTGTAGTCGAGCCCAGTAAGGAAAAGGGAATTTCCTTACACCACCCCCCCTTCCGGGATGAGACTACCCACATCTCGGGCACGTCGTCGGTGTAGGTAGTCACGGGCTACTTTGTGTTCGCCGAGTATAGCTACGGGGACCCAAAGATTTGTCCAACTAAGAACACAAGGAAGCCATGGAATGGCGTGAGGTTTTAGGACTAGAAAGTTGACGATAGAAAAGAGCGAGAGAATAGAAGAGAGAGGGATACAAGGAGGGGGGTTGTATCCTCTACAGTAGGTTTCAGTAACACCTACCAAGCCTACCAATTATTTATCAAAGATATAATTTAACACACCCCCTAGGCTTGGTAACCGAAAGCACACCACACACGGGACACAAAGCCACACATACACACCCTAAATCTAGCACCCCCATACTCAGTAGCAGCGACGGCTACACCAGCCCGGTCAACCCCTCGGCGCGTAAGGCGGCGACGTCGACAGCAAGGGCTGCGGCGGCGACGACGGCAGCGGCGGCGGCGGCATGGCCCCAACTCAAGCGGCGACAGCGGCGGCGGCGGCGGCGGCGGGGCTCGTAGCACTCGACGGCGTGGCCGGGCTCCGCGACGGTGGGACGGCCAGCAGGAGTCAGCCATCGGCTGCAGCGAGGGAGAGGGGACCTTGCTGAGACCTTGGTGCCGGATTTACTATTGGGGGCGATAAGGGGTTGTTCGATCTATCTCGTAATTAAGGAAGAACGGGGACTGAGTAGTCGTGGCCGATGGGGCGTTGTTGTACGCAAACTCGATCAAGGGAAAGGCGTCTTCCCATTGGGCCGGATCTGTGCACGTCGTGCAAATCAGCGGCTCCATCGTCTGATTGGTGCGCTCACTCTGACCGTCCGATTGCGGGTGGTACGCCGTGGACAGATGTAGACGTATGTCGTACTGCTGCCAGGTTTTTGTCCAGAAGTTGGACGTGAACCGTGGGCCACGATCGCTGATGATTGCCAAAGGAATGCCGTGTAGCTGCACGATGTTCGTGAGGAACATTTTCGCTATCTGCTCGGCAGTAATCATCGTCTTGCAGGCGGCGAAGTGGGCCATCTTGGTCAACCGGTCAACGACGACGAGAATTGCGTCATTATTGCTTGGACCAGCTGGCAGGCCAGTGACGAAATCCATCGTCACTTGTTGCCACGGTCGGCTGGGTGGCTCAAATGGCTGCAGCAATCCAGCAGGTCGAAGCCGGGAAGACTTCATGCGTTGACATGTGGCGAAGGAGGTGACGTAAAGCTGCACGTCTGTCGGCAAATCGGGCCAGTAACAATTACAACTCAGTAATTTGGAGCTTTTGTCGATGCCGTAGTGACCCGGGAAATTCAAGTCATGTGCCTCCTGGATCAGTAATTCCCGTACGGTATGGTAGGCGAGAACCCAAACCGATTGGTACCGGATTTTAGGTAGTAGGCTCCTTGCTTGTCCGTCAGTTGGGGATGACTGTTAGTGGTGAAGAATGGATCAGTACTGTATTCGTGAGTGAATATGCCAGTTAGCAGCATATTAGCTTGGATAATTAGGACGGCGATGGTGTGGACTGAAGAGCAGATCAGTGCGTCAGCGATGTTTCTAAACCCCCGTTTGTAGGTGACTTCGTAGTGGAAATTGGACTCGAGGTAGTCGAGCCAGCGAATCTGTCGGTGATTCAGTGTCGGTTGGGAACGGATGAACTGTAGCGACTTGTGGTATTTTCGGACTGTCACGTCAGCGCATGTCAGGTAGCAGCGCCAGACTTTGAAAGCGTGAATGATGGCGAGTAACTCCTTGTCGTGGACAGGATAATTTCGCTCGGCCGTGTTCAGCTTTCGTGACTCGTAGGCGATGGGTTGGAGGCCTTTGCCAAAGTCTTGTAACAGTACTGCGTCAACGGTGAGATCGCAGGTGTTGGTGATGAGCTTGAATGGATGGTGAGGATCTGCAATGCGTAGAACCGGCGGTGTAGTCAGGAAAAGTTTGAGCTTTTTGAATGCAAACTACTGCTATCCCCCCCACTCATAAAACGTGCCCTTCTTCAGTAGATCCGTAAGAGGGGAAGTTTACACAGCCATGTTCGGAATGAAACGGCGAGAGTAATTTACGAACTTGAGAAAACTCTGAAGTTCACGGAGATTAGCCGGCGGCCTCCAGTCTTGGATGGTCGCAATCTTCTTGGGGTCGATTTTAACACCGTTGATGGAAATTACGTGGCCCACAAGCTCCAGTTCGTGTTTTAGAAACTCGCACTCAGAGCCCTTGGAGATGAGTTGGTGCTGCTGCAAGGGTCAGAAAGTTGCTGTCAAATCTTTCAAATGCTGCTCCCGGATAGTGCTGTAGACTAGGATGTCGTCGAGATACACGATGACGCATTTGTCCAAAAGCGGTCAAAAAAACTCATTCATTGTTAACTGGAACGTCGAAGGCTCGTTTGTTCAGCCAAAAGGCATAACCGTGTACTCGTAACTTCCGTACCGAGTTTGAAACGTCGTCTTGTAGCAGTCAGCTTCGTTCACGCAGATTTGGTGGTAAGCACCTCGCGGGTCAATTTTCGAGAAGAATTTTGCTCGCAGTTGGAGGATGAGCTTGTTGGCACGCGTGATAGGATTGCGAGACTTGATGGTAACCCGGTTTAAGGCGCGGTAGTCACACATTCGTAGACCGCCATCTTTCTTCGGGGTGAACAGTATTGGAGCTGCAAACGGTGAGGTGCTGGGGCGAACGAAACCTTTCTCGAGCATGTAGTCCAGCTGGCGTCGAAGTTCATCTAGCGCGAGCTGAGTCTGCCGCCATTGAGTCCAACAAGTAGGTTGCAAGCCGGACTCCAACTCGATTTTGTGGTCAAGTTCGCGCTCAGGTGGCAAACCCGCCGGTTGGTCGTCTGGAAAAATGTCGTCGTGTTTCCGAATCACCGACGACATTTTTCCAGCTGCAATCGTAATTTTTTCGCCTTCGTCACGTCCATCAAACAGTGGCTCGCCCCACCATTCACGAATGTTTTAATGCGGGTGTCGCCAACTCTTCCTTCAACCAGCACAGGGCAATCAACCAGTTCACCCCCCTTGTTCAGCCAGGAATGGTCGATAGCCCAAATCGGCACTATAACCTGGTGGGGGTGGTGGCGTTTGGGCGACGCAGTCAAGTCAGTAGGTGGCCCATCTGCTACTTTTTTCTTCTTCTTTTTGGGATTTAAGGAGATCCCAGGAGGAAACCATCTGCTATTGACGATCTCCATTTCCCGACAACTTTTTGTCGTTAGCTAACTTGTTCTTCAGCTGCGAGCAGTCCCTCACCATGTGGACTGGCTGGTTGCAGTGGAAGCAGGTTCCCGAAAATACTCGGGCTGCAACACGTCCACGCTGTTGATTGATGTGTGTTGGGGCTGGCCTCGAAGGCGATTTCCCTCCCGGAAACCCGCTCTCGCGAGTCCACGTCGTGCGTCAAGCGCGTCTGCTATGCGAAATATTTCGTTGAATGTCGACGAGGCTCGTAGGACGATCTCTTGCTGAATCTCTGGCTTGAGACCACCCACGTAGCGATCGATGCGCTCGTCTTCGCTAAGCCCTTCGATTTGGTCGCAGATTGCCAGAAACGACGCCGTGTATTTTTGGACAGAGCCCAGCTGTCTCCACATCCGAAGCTTTGTGCGAGCAATTTTGCGCATAGATAAATGCTCGAATCTGCCCTTCAACGCTTCGCCCCACACTTTCCACGTACGGATCATGGCCGACCCAAAGATCGGTTCTGCCTTCGCCGTTGTTGAACTGTTTTCCCTATCTACCGCCCGTTGATTCCCTGCCGGGGCTCCTCCTTCATCTAGATGCATGCGCCACCAGTCGAGTGCCGGTCCCCTCAGCAGCGATACAACCAAGTTGACACATGATGCATTGTCATTAATACTTGCTGATGGGAAGATTTCCATGGCGAACAGCCACCCGCTCACTGTAGTTGTCTTGTCGGTCGGGTTGAACGGTGGTGGCATCGGAGGTTTGATTTTAATGGCCGCCCGCGGCTCGCTGTGGACTTCTTCAACTGCTTCATGTATCGCCGACGCCCTCGCTTCACTCGCAGCATTTTCGTCTCGGGTAACAGGCCGCTCCTGATGCGTTTCACCTAGCGTTTAGCGAAGCGACGAGTTTTCGTTGCGCAGCGTCTGCACTTCGCTTCCTAGCGACTCAAACTTATTGGCGAGTTGTTGAAGCTAGGCCTGCAGTGTCGACACTGTAGCCGCCCTGGCTTGCAACTCATCAAATTCCTCTAGAGTTACGTTCTTAACACTACGACAGGCACAGGTTTCCCGCGTGGTAGACATACTGGAAATTTTACCTGACAGCACCGAGGGTGCACACGCTTTTAATTGGAGGAGCTTTAACGACCTCGCCTACCAACCGCTGGCCAACCCTCTATTTTGTCGGGTCCTCTCCCGATATAAAGGGACTACTCTACAAAAGACTTAGCAGGCATGATAGTATCAGAATTAGTGAAGTGAATATTGGTAGAGTGAGAGTACACACAGATATACCTAAGTGTTGTACCCTCTAAGAGGCTACCCTATACAGTCTATACAAACATGACAAATACACATGTTTGACACACCCCCTAGACTGCATAGGGGAATGACCTAAACAAGCAGCTCAGGGCGGCACTACTAGTCCAACCTCTGAGACAAGGGTCTGAGAGACCAGTCAGAAGGAGTACAGACAAGGCAAGAACAAGAGCAGGGCGGCACTACTAGTCCAGCCACTGGGAGAGGACACAAGTCCAGTCTGAGTATACATATAAAGGACAGTACAAAGTCAAGGTCCTAGCAAGTGAGAGGCTACAGGAACTAGACCAAGCTGTACACAGTGCCGCTGATGATCTTTAGGCGCAAGCACCTTCGTAAAGATATCAGCCGTGTTGGCACCTGAGGCCAAGTGTACTACGCGAGCCTGACGTCGCTGCTGTAGCTCACGCAGGAGGAAGTACCGCAGCTGAATGTGCTTCGCTCTGCCCTCGAGTCGAGGCTCCTGACACAGGAGGATCATGGCCCTGTTGCCAGCGAACAGGACCGGGGCAGAGCTAGGCCGCTCACCTAAGTCAGTGAGCAAGAAGGTCAGCCAGCGGAGCTCCTGTGCCGCCATGGCACCAGCGTAGATCTCAGCCTCACAGCTGGACTGCGCAACAGACGAGGAGCGGGTAGCTCTCCACGAGACGGCACCTGAGCCAAGGCTGAAGCAGTAGCCCTGGGTAGACCTGAGTGTCTCAGCGTCGTCTGCCCACGAAGCGTCTGTGTGTCCAGTAAGGACCACTGGCCTGCGTCCTCCTAGCACTAACCCCATGCCCGATGTACTAGCAAGATAACGCAGAACCCTCTTAGCGGCAGACCAGTGCTGCGGTCGGTGTCTGCCTGTGGCCACAAAGCGAGCCAGGATGCTGAGAGGGTATGCGAGATCTGGGGGAGTGCAAGTCATCAGGTACATGAGGCAACCCACCAGCTCTGCGTAGGGGCCGCTGGGCTCTACCAACTCCTCAGACACTGGAGCGGAGAGTCTGTGGTCTACAGGCAGAGGGGTGGGCTGTGCAGAGGAGAACTGAAGGCTGAACCTCTGAAGGACCTGGCGCACCAAGTGTGACTGAGTCAGGGTGATGGTGCGCGCAGCTCTGTCCCTGGAGATCTGCAAGCCAAGGTAACGGCGCAGTTCTCCAAGGTCAGTGCACGTGTGTCTCTTCAGCAGCTCTGCCTTCACGGAGGCCAGTGCGTCCCTGTCTGCTGTGGCAAAGACCAGATCGTCGACGTAAACAAGGATGTAGAACGGAGTCTGGCCAGCACGAACGAAGAGTGAAGGGTCTTCGGAAGACGGGAAGAACTGCAGGTCAGCAAGGGTAGCACGGAGAGTGTCGTGCCACTCACGGGGAGCCTGGCGCAGGCCGTAGACGGGGCGCCGCAGGAGCCACTGGGTCCCAGGAGGGAAGGTGCCAGTAAAGCCCTGAGGGCGACGCAAGTAAACCTGCTCGTGTAGGCTGCCCTGAAGGAAGGCAGTGGAGAAGTCGAGGGAGTGAAGCTCGTAGTCACGCTGAGCAGCTAGGTGTAACAGAACCCGAAGAGTAGTCATCTTCGGGGTCGGAGCGAAGGTCTGGAAGAAGTCCCCCCCCTCACGCTGACTGAAGCCTCTAGCCACATAGCGCGCCTTGAAGACAGGCGGCTCTCCAGGAGGGCGCTTCACCTTGAAGAGCCAGCGGCCATCGACTACGTTCACCCCAGGTGGGGGAACTGCGTCGACGAAGGTGCCGGTGGATCTCCAAGATGCCATCTCCTGCTCCATGGCAGCTATCCACTGCGAGGCCCAGGGTCCCGAAGTCGCCTCAGCGTAAGTGCGAGGGGTCGGGATGTCGAAAGCGTCTGGGTCACCCTCAGGGACTAGCAGCATGGAACAGAGATGGGGTGCAGCCTCGGAGAGGAAAGCAAGCTCGAACTGGCGGTCCTCCAGGACGTCACTGCCAAGGGCAGGAGCACCCCCGACAGACGGAGGACAGGCAGGGTCAGAGACCAGAGCGGTGGCGTAGTCAAGGCGGCGGGTAGAGGCGAAGTCAGCGACAGCAGCGACAAGAGCGTCAAGGCACGAGACCGGAACAGACGGGTCGGTAACGAGAGAGGCAAGGACCCGAGGAACAAGGGGACGAGCGGCACGAAGGTAGTCAGACAGCGGGGGGGGTGCAACAACAAGGGAGGACGGAGGAGGCGACGGCAGAAGGGGAGGACGAGACGCGTGGGAACGAAGCAACATAGGGTGGGAGCGCAAGACAGGCGACGCAGGACGAGCACGGGAGGGACGGTGAGACCAGACGTGCGACGGAGGAGTCGGGTCAGGAGACAGGGGAGGTGACACAGGAGGGGAACGAGGGGGGAGACAGGCGGGGGACGAGTCCGGTGGAGGGAAAACAGGGCCGTAGACAGGAAGAGGAGGAGACGGTCGGGGAGGAACAGACGCAGGGTCGGGGGACGGAAGGCCGAGCAGGCGAAGGGCTGACACCGGCGGGGACTGCTGCTGCGGCGGCACAACGGCGACACCTGGACCACAAGCTGCTCCTCGGCTACCACCGGCACTCTCCACACCAGCACCCCCAGAGGGGCCACCCCCAGGGCGACCGGGACGAGCACCCCCAGAGTCAGCGAACGGGGGCTGCGACGGCGGCGGCGGCGGCGGCGGCAGCGACAACGACGGCTGCATCGGTGGCAGAGGCGGTGGAGGAGGGGACTGGGGAGGGGACGCCGAGGGAGGGGCGGCCGACGAGGACTGCACAGGAGGGCCACCAGAGTCAGAGGACTCCTCAACCGGGTCCGCCGACGGAAGGGGGGTGACGTGGGACACACCAGAGGGGGCGGGACGAGGAGGAGGAGGAGGAGGGGCAGGGACTACCGGGGAAGGAGTGACCAGGAACAGGGGGGGGGTAACCGGGGGACCACGGTGGGGGAAGCGACGGTAGTAGGAAACGGACTCGTCAAAGGTGACGTCGCGAGAGTGAAAGAAGCGGTGAGACGGCGGGTGGTAAAAGTGCCAGTCGGACGCGTCAAGGGGAAAACCGAGGAAGACGCAGGGAAGGGTGCGGGCAGTGAGCTTGTCCGTGCCGGAGGCACGAACGTGAGCAAGGCAGCCCCAGACGTGGAACGCAGACGCGTCACCAGGAAACCCAGTCCAAAGACGGGTCGGCGAAACCTGCGGCTGCTGAGGGTGCGGCCACAAGTTAAGCTGGTGAGAAGCGTAGCGCACAGCGAACGGCCACAGAAAATGGGGTGCACCGGCATGGATCATGGAGGTGCGAGCCACCTCCATGACCAAACCGATGCGTCGCTCAGCGACCCCATTCTGCTGTGGGGAGTCCGGTAGGGTGAACGTCTGGGTGATGCCCTCCGCACGACAAAAGCGACCAAGGACACCTGAGGCAAACTCGCCACCACGGTCTGAGTGAAGACGCAAGACAGGGAGACCGCGGTGGACACGCGCAGAGACAAGCCAGGGGATGAGAGCGCCAAGCACGTCGGCCTTGCGCTCCAGGGGAAAGACTGTGGTGTAACGAGTGAAGTCGTCAACAAGCACAAGGAAGTAGCGCTCTCGACGCGGCCCAGGGACAGGGGCGGGGCCCCAGACGTCCAGGTGCAGGGTCTGCAGCGGCGCGGCGGTTGGGGGAAACGAGGAGGAGTGAGGGGCACGGCGAAGCCGACCCTCGGCACAAGGCGTGCAAGGCGGGGCGGGGGAGGAGGGAAACGCGGGGAGAGAACCTGGGAGACCAAGGACAAGACCGTGCTGGGACATGTGACGCAGACGCGGGAGCGCAGGGTGACCTAGGCGGTGGTGCCAAAGGAGAGTCGGGTGAGTGAGGGACCGACAGGAGCAGGCAGCAGCAACCTGGGTAGACGCAGCCACCTGAGGGGGCGCCCCAGCCGGGGGGGTCACGGTGTCCAGAGTGAACAGGCCGGACACCGGGTCCCGGGGGAACGTGGACAGGGGGGCACCAGTGGCGGCCTCGGTACAGACAGCATATCGCTCGTGACCAGGGAACGTAGTGGTGACGCCAAGGTCCTGGAGGCAGCCAACACCAACTAGGTTCCTGGAGAACGAGGGGATATGCAGACCTGTGAGAGAGCCCGAAGGAACCGCCGGACAGGGGAGGGTGGTGGAACTGCGGGCGACTACCGGACCACCAGAGGGGTCAGCAAGAGAAACGGCAGCAGGAACAGGAAGCGGCGTCAGGGTGGTGGAGTCGCGGAAGAAACACCGAGAAGCGCCAGAGTCCAAGGTGAAGGAAAGCGAAGCAGAGGCGTCTGGCGACGGAACGACGGCGGAAGCACCAAGACTACACAAAGCAGGGGATCCTACGCCTGACGCAGCAGGGGAGGCTAAGCTAGGCACACCTACACTAGGCAACAGTGAGTAATACAGCGACGGAAAGTATTGCCCGGATAAAGTCCAATTTTAGGTTCAACACATGATTTGAATGCTTTCACCCGATGTATCGTTGAATGTTCATTGCTGACTAATAAGTTACGCGTGCCAGTTACAATAGGGTAACACGTTTGCAACCTGAATGGGTCGCACTAATAGCGTGGCCAAGATTTCAGTCGCGTGAGTGCATCCGGACAGTTTTGGCCAAGCAGCGGACTAGATCCGTTTTCGACTAGAGCATTCTCTCCATAGTTCCTAACGCAATCGTCGAGTAGTCAGAATAAAGTTTATACCCGAGGCGTAGACTACGCCAAGATGAGACCGATAGATGAGGCTCGTCGCGCCCGGATCGTGGCCCTGTTGCGTAGGGGGTTCAGCACGAGGCAAATCGCGAAACAGGTTGGCGTTGGGAAAAGTACAGTGCATGATGTTGGGCTCAAGGCGATTTCAGAGACTAGTCCCGAGGACGTTCGTCCTACAATGCCCACTGCTGGTCGTCCACGCGTACTGTCGAGTAGAATTCGTCGTGGGATCGTCAGGGCGATCACTAGCGGCGAGGCGAAAACCTCGAGGCATGCGGCCCAAATCGTCGAATCCCAGCACGGCATCACGGTGCATCCTAGGACGGTGCGTAATGCGCTCAAATCCAGCGGCCTTATCGCAGTTCAGCAGCCTAAGAAGCCGCGACTCACCAAGAAAAATATCCGCGATAGGCTGGCGTTCGCACGGGCCCACGCGGATTGGACCATAGATGATTGGCGACGGGTCATATGGTCGGATGAGACGAGGATTAGTAGGTTCGGCTCTGACGGCCGCGCGTACGCCTGGGTTCGTGAAGGTACGACTCTCCAACACCACCATATCAAGCAAACCGTCAAACACGGGGGCGGCGGCTTGATGATCTGGGGATGTATGACGTTTGAGGGGGCGGGTTTCATGTGCAAAATCGATGGTCGGATGGACGGGCCGCTGTATCTGAGCATTTTGCAAGACGAGCTGAAAAAAACCATCGACTTTTACAAGCTAACCCCCTCGGCTGTGATCTTCCAGCATGATAACGACCCCAAGCATAAGTCCCGTGTGGTGCAGCAGTGGCTTCAGGAGCAGGAGTGTGGGGTCCTGGAGTGGCCGGCTGGAAGTCCTGATCTGAACCCCATTGAGCATCTGTGGGCTCATCTTAAAAGGGAGCTGGGAAAGCATGAGACACCTCCCACTGGTATGGTGGACCTGTGGGAGCGTGTACAAGAGGAGTGGGAGAAGATCCCATCAGAGGTGTGCTCCAATTTGATCGACAGCATGCCCAGGAGGGTGAAAGCAGTGATTAGGGCTAAAGGGCGGTGGACCAGGTACTAGTTTAAGGGTTTTTCAAGTTGCTGCTTCCGCCTGGAAATAATTGTCCACATGCACCGTGTTTGGTTATGTTTGCTGTTTACTGTTAACGATAGTAGTTTCATCAAATGTGTAGCATTTTAATGTCTCCCTAGATTAGCCTGCATATAGTGGGTAATGCCTCCAATTAAGGCTTAATGTTCAAATGCCCTTTAACGGTGGAAATTCAAAAAATTGCCAAACATGTGGACAATTCTTTCCGTCAGTATAAGTCGGAAGCACACTAGAGTCATCAGCATACATCACATGCAGAGCAGAAACAATGGCATCTATGTTCAGATCAAAAATCTGAATCTTACGACTAAGCAAACTGTGCTAGTCCGGGAGGTCTGGCGACGGGCCGAAGCGCTGACGAAAGAGGTCGTCCAGGCGACGAAAACAGCGGGGAGTGGAGTGACCGATCTTACCGCAAACGAAGCCGCGGCGAGGACCGGTCTGGATCTGGTACTGACAACGCCCGCCGCCAGAGCCACCACTCGGCACACCACCACGCGCTCGGCCACCGCCAGTGCCGGGCCACCCGGGCGGGAGGACACTCGTCGGCCGCGGCTGCGACGGCTGCTGCGGCTGCTGTGAAGGCTGCGACTGCGGCGGCTGCTATGGCTGCTGCATTTGCGGGGGCGGCGGCGCAGCTGGACTGGGCAGGGTCCCCTCGTCCGCTCCAGCACCAGACGACCCGACCCCACCACTACCCCCTCCCGCACCCCCGCCGCCTCCTCCGCCGCGCCCAACCTTGGGGCGGCGGCCCTTCCCCGAACGAAACTGCGCTGCAGCAGCAGTCTCAGCCACTGCAGCAGAGCCGTCGGAGAAGGTACACTGAGCGGGGGCACAACCCTGAAAGATAGGGACCGGCACGACACCGCTCGCCTGGGCGATGGAGCGGTGACGGGTCTCTATCACAGTCAGGGTGTTTACAAAGTCAGTGAGGGTGAGGTCGGCGGGGTGAACGCTAAGGAAGCGGTCGCGGGCGACAGCAAGGCGGTCAGGGAGGCGGGTGGCAAGCAGATAAAGGGTAGAGGTAATGGGCGGCTGGTGGGCTCTAAGCTGTGCGTCACTGCAGGCAGCGCGCCAGGTCTCATCTATCGAGCGCAGGTGGGCAGCGAGGTCAGAGACAGTGGGGAAAGATGCAAGGTCAGGAAAGAGCAGCGGGAGGATCAAGCGACCCACCGAGGCAGCCGGAGGGGTGGAATAGCGCTTGATGACAGCATCTAAGTATGCCTGAGCAGTAGTGAGGGACCTAAAGCGAGGGCGCTCTGACGGGGGAAGGGCGTTGCTAATGGCAAGCTGGGCAACAGCATCGCGAGAAAGCCAGACAGAGCGCGCACGGGCAGTGGCAGCAGTAGACTCGCGCTCAGTGGGAGTGGAGTCAGCGGGCAAAATAGCAGGGGGGTCTGGGCAGGGGAGCGTACCGTCAAGGTGTGCGGAAAGCGGCTCACCATCCTGCCGCTGGCCAGTGAGTTGGCGGCGGAGGTCGGCAAGCCACGCCTCGAACTCCAGAGGCTGGCCTTCAGCGTCGAAGCGAAGCTCCGCCGCCATCAGGTACAGTGCAGCGCGGTGCAGGGCAGTGTAGCAAGGTGGAGTGCGGTACTGTGCTGTACAGTGCGGTGCAGTGCGGTGCCAGGCAGTACAGTGTGGTGCGGGGCGGTGCAGTGCGGGGCAGTACGGTGCAGGGTAGTGCAGGGCGGGGGGGGGGGGGAGAACCGTACCAGTGAGGAGGACCGGGGCCGGGGCAGAGACGAGCGCAGGGGCCGGGCCGGTGCAACGGGGCCGGGCGGGTGCGACGGGGCCGGGCGGGTGCGACGGGGCCGAGCTGGTGCGACGGGGCCGGGCGGGTGCGTCGGGGCCAGGCTGGTGCGACGGGGCCGGGCGGGCGCGACAGGGCCGGGCTGGTGCGACGGGGCCGGGCGGGTGACGGGGCCGGGCCGGTGCGACGGGGCCGGGCGAGCAGGACGGTGGCCCAGGAGGGGCGCGACGGGGCCAAGGAGGGGCGCACCGGGGCTGGGCGGGCGCGGCGGGGCCGGACGGGTGCGACGGGGCCTGGCGGCTGCGACGGGGCCGGGCAGGGGGCGACGGGGCCGGACGGGTGCGACGGGGCCGGGCGGGCGCAATGGGGCCGGGCTGGGGCGACGGGGCCGGGCGGGTGCGACGGGGCCGGAAGGCGTGACAGGGCCCAGGAGGGGGGCTCGACGCGGTCCAGGAGGGGCGCTACGGGGCCCAGGAGGGGCGTTACGGGGCCCAGGAGGGGCGGTACAGGGCCCAGGAGGGGCACGACAGGGCCCAGGAGGGGCCCAGGAGGGGCGTGACGAGACCCAGGAGGGGCACTACGGGACCCAGGAGGGGCACTACGGGGCCCAGGAGGGGCGCGACGGAACCCAGGAGGGGCGCTACGGGGTCCATGAGGGGCGCGACGGGGTCCCAGAGGGGCGCTACGGGGCCCAGGAGGGGCGCGACGGGGCCCAGGAGGGGCGCGACGGGGCCCAGGAGGGGCGCTACGGAGCCCAGGAGGGGCGCAACGGGGCCCAGGAAGGGCGCTACGGAGCCCAGGAGGGGCGCGACGGGGCCCAGGATGGGCGCTACGGAGCCCAGGAGGGGCGCGACGGGGCCCAGGAAGGGCGCTACGGAGCCCAGGAGGGGCGCGACGGGGCCCAGGATGGGCGCTACGGAGCCCAGGAGGGGCGCGACGGGGCCCAGGAGGGGCGCTACGAAGCCCAGGAGGGGCGCGACGGGGCCCAAGAGGGGCGCTACGGGGCCTAGGAGGGGCGCGACGGGGCCCAGAAGGGGCGCTACGGGGCCTAGGAGGGGCGCGACGGGGCCCAGGAGGGGCGCTACGGGGCCTAGGAGGGGCGCGACGGGGCCCAGAACGGGCGCTACGGGGCCTAGGAGGGGTGCGACGGGGCCCAGGAGGGGGGGCGCGACGGGGCCCAGGAGGGGCGCGACGGGGCTAGGGGGGGTCGCGACGGGGCTAGGGGGGCGAGCGGAAGCGGTAGGTGGGGGGGATCCTAACCTATGCGTGATACCATATCAGAATTAGTGAAGTGAATATTGGTAGAGTGAGAGTACACACAGATATACCTAAGTGTTGTACCCTCTAAGAGGCTACCCTATACAGTCTATACAAACATGACAAATACACATGTTTAACAGATAGGAGTTGCGATACCAGCTGTTATGAACTAATCAGAGTAATAACATGTAGTGTAATAAAGGGGTCGTGATTCAAGAATGTCGATACAAATGAGGGCCTGGGCATTCATAGGCACAAACAGAGCTAGCCGAGAACCACGCGAACATGTTGGGGCGGTCCGGTTGGCGAAAGCCACGGAAGCGCTGCGCGTCGAGGTTTGGGTTCGCGAAATGGTTCGGGACGAAAGAAGTTGGCCGAGCCTGAACTTCCGGGAGTCGAGGGCGTACACGCTGTAGTCGAGCCCAGTAAGGAAAGGGGAATTTCCTTACAGAACACCATCTAGGTTACTTCATTTTCACACCACAAATAGTTTGCTTTACCGTTCAATTGTAAACATTTGGCAGTGATTCTGTATAGTCGACGTGCTCTGATTTCTCGTTCGTGGCTCGCCGGCTGCGGCTTGTACGGCATCATGGCAGGTAGTCCCATAAGGGTGTTGACCCCCTTTGTACATACAGTAATCAGCATTTTGCCGAACCTACCCCCAACCTCCCCCCGCAACCCCCAAAGCAAACCCCGCTTCCTTGCCCAGAATGGGGGAACATTCTGCGCTCAGGGCAAGCCTTGATACAGGACTTCGGGGTTCCAGACCGAGATCGCCTCGCCACCCCATCAACAATGAAGTTCTGGCACCACCGACCAAAAATCCTCCGTATTCGGAAGTTCCTGCATTTGACACTTCCCTTTGAAGCCCTTACACCTCGTTAGAATCCTCATTTCTCTTCGGTAGAAACCTGAAATCAACACTATTCAACAAGGACGGCCCTCAGTGACGGCTCGACGATCCCGAGTCGCCCATGTCGACTCTGGATTGGCTGACTGGATGGAGGTGTAGTGGCGGGGGAGCTCAAAACTACCGTACCGTGCTCCCCCCTTGCAGTGCAGTGCAGACTCCAAATCAAGTCCCAGCCCAGCGGCTCCCCTCCCTCGTGCCACGCGCTGCCCCATTCCAACCAAGTCGCAGCCAGCAGGCTGGAAGTGTGATGTTGCGGTGTGTGCAGTGTGATGTGAACTGGACCGACCAACTTCCCGAGCCAAGCCCAGAAACCACACAGCTGCAACACACACTTCTCCGCTACGGTTACTCTCTCGCATCGCGACGTGTCGTGAGGGTTCACTTCACTGTCCGGTCAACAAACGGAAACTGGAGCGAGGGAGAGACACCACGCGCCACGCCATGGCCCATGGCACGCGTGCGAGTGACTGAGAGGCTGAGAGGCTGAGAGAGCCGGGCCACCACTGGTTCTTGGCAAGCCGAAGTAACTCGGTAGGTGGTAAGGAGGACGCGGTCCTCCTCCGCCTCTCTCGTCGTTACCCGATGCTAGGAGCTTCTCCCCTCGCGCGAACTTTCGGCGGCGACTTTGGGCCGTCTACATTAACCGCGTCGCTCTCTACATGCCAGTCAACTCGTCGTCGCGCGACTTTCCTCCCTCTTCATTCGTCTCAGCCTTAGTAGTACACGCTCCTTCTCGTCTCTCCCTCGCCGGTGGATCGGCGGGTAGATCACCGACAAGAGTGCTGTGCTGTGCACTGTGCAGCACATACGACCAACCAGCCATCACGCTCCTTCTCGTTCGTGAGTCTTAGCTGCTCTCTCGTGCTCTTGCAATAAGTAGCCCGAGTCCTCCTCCCCTCCCCACCTCACACACAGCAACCATAACCAAACCAAACGTTCCAGTCCTTCTCTCACGGCTTCGTCACGTCTGCGCGCCCGTGCCTTCCCTAAACCCTGCTCCGCGCAATCTTAGCCTTCAAACCCTATACCGTTCGTCGTAACCCAGCAATTCTCCGTCCTGTTCCTCCCAACACACTGGTCGACGCTGATAGTGCGAGTCGACCCGCACGACGCTTCCCACGGCCAAGTAGCACGCACACGGCGGTCGACTCGACCCCACACCCTCATCAGCTGTAGCTGCCATCTGTTTGGCGACTAAGATCATCTCGATCATCTCGATCGTCTCGATCTCGATCATCTCGATCATCTCGATTGCCGAGGCGGGAGCGGTTTCTCTCAGTCACCGGCCGTAGCAATAGCAGCGTCCTCTAGTCAGCGCTCTGCCATGGCGTTCAGCGATCTCTGCGGGAGCAAAGTCGCACCGAACAGCGATAGCGACTCAGCAACACCAGCGGCTCCAGCGATATCAGCGACAGCATCTGCGACATGCGCGACACCTACAGCGACATCCAGCTTCGCCAAGGCCAATCGTCCGCACCTCCCCCCTTCCTTGAACGAAACCCGCCCGCTCAAGCGCTCCTCGTCCTCCCGCCGGACTTGCGCCCGCACCAGCAGCGGGCTCTTCCCCTCCGGGTTCGTTGCGCCTAAGGGCTTCTCGCCCGCCGCTCCCAGCGACGACGGAATGGGCGACGCCGCCGCTGCTGCGTTCCCCGCGTTTCCCGCGCACCGTGCGCCGGAAGCTGCGTGGTTGTTCGGTTTCACCGACTTAGATTCGCCGGCTTTGCCCTCACCGCCTGTCCGTTTCGATGTAGGGACAATCCTACCTTTCCCAGTTACTACCGCTGGCAGTAACTCTAGCCTGGCGTTCCGCTCGCCCGTCTGCCAGTGCGGCGGAGACTCCGCCACCTGCTGCTGCTGCGCTGCCTCCCCTCCCGCTTCCGCGCGTGACGATTGCGCCTGCGGGGGAAACGCCCCGCCAAGCTTCTCCGCCGCGTCTGACGCTGCTTCCTCTGGCGCAGAATGTGGTGATTCGGCAGTGACCCCCCCACTTACTCCTACCAGCGCATCCACTCAAGATATATCCCCCTTCCCTCACTCTAAAGCATTATACTCCTCAACAGCAGCACCTGATTCTGTACCACTGTTGCCTCCTTCTGCAGCAGCCAAAGTGGTTTCAGTTTCGCCACAAAGGCCTGCATACATAAGATCGTCTGATATTGTGACTACAAGCAACTGCCGCCGTGTTGTGGGCTTCAGCGCCCCCAGTAGCGGTGGCAACCGCAGCTAATGCATGCCTGCAACAGCCACATACTAAGAGCATGAGCGGGTCCCTCGGACCATGATACTTGCAGACAACCAAAACAGCAGCAGCAGCCTCAATCCCAGGAGTCTGCAGAGCAGTCTTCATAGAGCAGTCTGTCAAACATATTGTGTATATGTCTTATAGGCTAGATAGGTGCGTACTCTTAGAGGGTACAACCCCTTAGACAAAACCACCTTGTTTGCCTCATTCTAGTTATTGATTCTAACTTTGATATGGTATCACGCTAGGTTAGGTCCCCCCTACCCACCCACGCTTCTGCTTAGGCCTAGTCCTAGCCGCCCGTTCCTAGCCGCCTGTACCTAGCTTCCAGTCGCTAGCTGCCCGTTTCGAGCCGCCCGTATCTAGCCGCCCGTAGCTCCGCGCCTGCTGGACCCGAGTTCGCCGGCCCCGTGCCTCTAGCCCTGCATTTGCCAGCCCTGTGCCTGCTGGCCCCGCGCTCGCTAGCCCCGTGCCCGCCAACCCAGCGCCTGTCGGCCCTGCGCTCGCCAGACCCGCGCCTGCTGGCTCCGTGCCTGCTGGCCCCGCACCCGCTCGCCCGTGCTCACTGGCCCCGCTTTCGCCAGCCCCGCACCCGCCTGCCCTGTGCCCGCTAGCCCCGTGCCCGCCAGCCCCGCGCCCGCCAGCCCCATTTCCGTCGGCCCCACGCTCGCAACCCCCGTGCCTGATGGCCCTGCACCCGCTCGCCCGCGCTCGCTGGCCCCACTTTCGCCAGCCTTGCGCCCGCCACTCTCGTGCCCGCCAGCCCCGTGCCCGCCAGCCCCGCGCCCGCCACTCTCGTGCCCGCCAGCCCTGTGCCCGCCAGCCCCGCGCCCGCTGGCCCCGCGTTCGCCAGCTCCGCGCCCGCCAGCCCCGCGCCCACTGGCCCCGCGTTTGCAAGCTCCGCGCCCACCAGCCCTATGCCTGTCGGCCCCGTGCTCGCCAGCCCGCGATTGCTGGCCCCGCGCCTGCCGGCCCTGCACACGCTTGCCTCGTGCCTGCTGGCCCCGACTTCGCCAGCCTCTGTCCTCTGGCCCCTGCGCTCGCCAGCTCCGCACGCGCTGGCCCCGCGCCCACTGGCCCGTGCCGCAGTGTAGAGCCGCCATGTCGCCGTGCCGCGGTGCCACCATGCCGCAGTACTACCATGTCGCCATGCCGCTGTGTCGCCGTGCCATCGTGCTGCAGTGCCGCTGTTCAACCGTGCCGCTGTGTCGCCGTGGCGCTGTGCCGCCGTGTCATTGTGCCGTCGTGCCGCAGTGTAGCTGAACTCGTGGGATGGCGGACGCTGTGCTCCACCAGAACGCGGAGGGGCGGGCGATCGACCTCGAGGCGTGGCTCGTCGACCTTCGCCGTCACCTTACATGTCAGTGCCAGGACGGTCACTCCCTGGCTGTTCATCTCGATGGCCTCCTTCCCTGCCCCGTTGTGCCTGTTGCCCTCCCTGACACCCCCACCACTGCTGAGCATGAGGCCTTTTCTGCTGCTGCGCTTGCTCGCGCTGTCTACGAGTCGCGCGACGCCGTTGCGCAACTTGCTATTAGTTAAGCACTTCCCCTATCTGAGCGTCTCCGCTTTACCACTGTAGCAAACGCCTAGGAATTCTTAGATGCACTCATCGCACGCTATTCCACCCCCGTCTCAGCCTCTGCTGGCCACCTGATCCTTCCCATGTTGTTCCCTGATCTTGCGTTCTCCCACTGTCGCCGATCTTGCCACTAACCTCCGCGCACGTGAGACTAGCTACCGCGTCGCTAGCACTGAGGCTCAGCTCACTGCCTTTCCGCCACCGCTCTGCGCTACCCTTTACCTCCTTGCCACGCGCTTTTCGGACCGTTTGCCACTGCCCGCAACCACTTCCTTAGTCAGCACACGGGTGTACTCACCCTCCCCACCTTGGACACCGCCCTGTCTGCGATAGAGACCGGCCAGCGCACTATCGCTCGGTCTAGCAGTACCGCGTCGGTCCATATCTTTTAGGGTTGTGCTCCCTCTTAGTGCATTTACTCTGACGGCTCTGCCACTGCTGCTGAGACCGCCGCTGCGGCCTTCGCGCAGCCGCGTCCGTGTAGGGGCCGCCGTCCCAAGGAAGGGCGTGGCGGAGGGAACGGGGGTGGGGATGGGGTGGGTGGAGGAGGTGGGGGCGGGGACGGTGGTTCCGACAAGGGGATCGGGGCTGGTGCCTCGTAGCATCAGCAGCCGCAGCCTCAGCAGCTGCAGCTGCAGCAGACTCAGCAGCAGCAGCAGTCGCCGTGGGGACCCCCGCCGTGGTGTACTGGAGGCGCTAGTGGCGGTGGTCGTGGTGGTGGGGGGCGCGGCTCGGTGTCAAGTGGCAACTCCAGTGTGGTCACCTATCGGTACCAGTTTCAGACCGCCCCCCACCGCGGCACCGTCTGCGGCCGTTCCGGCCAAACCGCCGCCCGCTGCTACCGCCGCCTGGACGACCTCTTTCGTTACCGTTTGGGTCCCACGTCGGACCCTCCTGACTGCTACACCCTGGCTCGCCGCCGTGTGCCTGTCTTTGAGCTTGACATGGATCAGATTCGGATTGCTATGTCTGTCATGTATGCTGATCGCTCTAGTGTGATTGGAACCTATTACACGGTGTTGCCTAGAGTAGGTGTGTCCCCTATGCGTAGTCTAGGCCACCATGCTACGTCAGACGTAGGACCCCCTGCCTTGTTTAGCTTAGGTTCCACGCTAGCCCCTCCGCTGGCTGGCGCTACTGCCTCGCTCTCCTTTACGCTCGACTCTAACAAGTCCGCCTGCTTGTTTTGCAACCACACTACGCTTACGCCGCTTGTTGTCCCCGCCGATGTAGCGCTTGCTGACCCCTCCTCAGGTCCGGAAGTTGCCCGTAGTTCCACTACCTTTCGCTGTCCGGCTGTCCCCTTGGGCTCTATTATAGGCCTGCACATCCCTTCGTTCTTCAGGAACCTAGTTGGTGTCGACTGTCTTCAGGACGTCGGCGTCACCACTAGGTTCCCCAGACATGAGCGGTACGCGGTCTGTACCGAGGCCGCCACTAGTGCCCCTCTGACCACGTTCCCCCGGGACCCTGCGTCTGACCTGTTTACGCTTGACCCTGCGTCGTACGGCGTGATGCCCGATGGCAGAGAAGAATGCTCGAGGCGGTTCCGCACCCAGACCGCTTGCAGAGCAGCAAGATGCCACCAATGGTAAGGGGCACCCATGTGTAGAAGCGTAGTCCTTCGCCCTCAACGACAGTCCGCATTTCGCGTTCTGCCATCCCGTTCTGCTGCGGCGTGTAGGGACAAGTAAGATCGTGCTCGATTCCCCCCTCTTCGAGGAATTCTACGAAATGTCTGCCCAAAAATTCGCCTCCACGATCGGAGCGCAGAGCCTTCAGAGTTGCCTCGCATTGTCATTCTGCTCTGGGAAGCCATTTCCGAAAGACGAGCAACGCGTCACTCTTCTGCGCGATCGGGTAGACCCAGACGTAGCGTGTCTTGCGGTCTTTGAGCAGAAGAAAGCAGCGGCTGCCATCCTTAGCGGGAACTCGGAAGGGCCCGCAGAGATCGACGTGCACTACTCCCAGCACTTTCTTCTCGTCACTCCCTTCTGCAGGAGAACTTATCGAGCGAGTTTGCCACCGACGCAAGAGACACATGGCAGATCAGTGCTCTGCGTCTTCTCAATTTTCAAGCCCGTAACTGCTCCGTGCGCCGCAGTCCGCCGAATCGTCTCGACCCCAGCATGGGCCAGACGAGCATACCACACGTTTGTAGAAGAGCGCGCGTCAGTCGCCAATGTGCGCAGAGCAATTGCTTCTGCCGCAGGCTTCTGCCGCGGCCATGGCTGCAGATTGGTGCTGAGAACCCGGCCTTTGTATCGAGCTCGCCCGAGCAGAACATCGTCCGCAGAGAGCAAGATAGTTTCCTCGCTTAAGTCCTTCATCTTCACTCCACAGTCCTTCAGCTGACCGGCAGAAAGCAGATTGGCTTGGATTCCAGGGACGTAGAGGACATCTGGGACCAAAATCCTCTTCCCAGCCTCGCCAAGCAAAGCGATGGTTCCTCGTCCTCGAACAGCTTGGATGGCGCCATTAAATCCGCGAACTTGCTGGATTTCGCCGTCCTTGAGCATTTCTACGAAGGCCTTGTCATCTCCCATGAGGTGGTGCGAACATCCACTATCCAACAGAATGACCGCAGGGTTGGCTTCCACAGCAGCTGTGATCGCCTGGAAGTCTTCGCCATCCTCTGGATCCAACGAGATGGGCAGATCGTTTGTCTTCTGCTGTTCTACGATCGGCTCGACCATCGCACACGAGGGTCCTTTTCGATCAGCAGAACCAGAGCTCGCAGAAGAACCACCACTCTGCGCGCCAGAGAGTGGATTACTTTCCCGCTTCTGCGAATGATCAGCATTCCCCTTGCCTTTGCGATCTGGGCACTGAGCAGCGAAGTGACCGATTTCACTGCAGACAAAACATGGTTTATCCTTGTTCTTCTTGGCCAATTTCTTCTTGTCGTTGTGGCCGTCCTTCTGATCTGCGGCGAAGTTATTCGTAGAAGAAGCCCATCGCCTCTGCTGCTGCTGCCGAGGCGGTTGTCCCGTCGACGCCCAGTTCGATTGTGGCAGAGGAGACTCCTTGCACTGCTCGATCGCAAGGGTAGGTTCTTCCTCAACGATGTAGCTCGTCAGAGTGTTTTCGTAGAGGGTTTTCCGCACTTCCGGAAACTTGATCATGCGCCGTAGATAGCTGTACTGCGACGGCAGTCCCTTGACGACGTGCGTCACGTAGGAAGCCGTCGAGTACCGTACTCCGGTCATCCGCAGATTTGCCAGCAACTGCTGTGCTCGGGTGCAGTAGGCGGTAGCAGTCTCATACTCTGCCATCTCCAGACTTGCCAGACTCTGCTCCAACTGACCGATGTAGAGATCGTCAGTGGCCTTGTAAGTCTTCATGATGAAACGCCATGCTTGGTAGCCCGCATCTACTCGCAGACGACAACCCTTCAACGCCATCTTCACAGAAGGCGAGCAGCAGCGCGAGATCACCATGAATGTCAGTAGCTGGGCAGAGCGGAACTGCCCATACCGCGATGCATCCGACATAGGAGGGGCTTTCGTTGACCCGTCGACAAACCGCCTCAGTTGCGCAATCTCCAGCTGAGGTTCTATGGACTCGACCCACGACGCCAAGTCGTGTCGTCCCTCAAAGAGCCTTGGCACCACGATTTTGTCGGGAGAAAACTTGAAGTAGCCGAATTCATGAGCAATCCCTCCATCCTTCGAGGCTGTCGGTAGAAAGGCAGTAGAGCCGTTGGCAGTGTTGTCTGCGCCGTCACGACCGCCAGAACGGCCTTCTTCAGCAGCACTCTTCTTCTTCGAGCTTGCCTCCCTTGCAGGGTCCCTTCCGTCGCCCACACTTGATCCTTCACCATTTGGCGTTTCTCCTTCTCGTAGAACACCGCGCGACTCTCGTTCTCCGACTTCTGCCAAACCTTCCACGTTCTCCTTATCTCAGGAGACTTCCATTGCACGCGCCCGCGGAATATCCATCTCCCATTGAGCTCGTAACCCCATCAGCATGAAGTTGAGCTCCTTCTCTGGGAGGTCTTCATAGCGGGCTATGAAGGCAGCCTCCTGCGCCTCGAGATCGTCGACCACCTCGCGGACGTCCGACTCGCCGTCCGTCATGTCGACAATCGAGACCTTCTGCGAGACCTAACGTTGTAGGTTTGACCTCTATCGTTCGCGTGTTCGTTCCACGCTCACCGCACCATGCAGAGTTTACTGCTATAACGGGAGCTTCTGCGGAAGTGCCTGACGCAGATAGAGCTCTCTAGCTCTGTCGTTCTCTAAGGAGAAAGTTCCCTTCAGAATTGTGTGTTTCACTGAGTAGCTTTTGAGAAAGCTTAGGCACACAAATTCTCTAGGATCAAGATTACAAAGTATTGTACACAAGGCAAACACTAGTACTACCCCATTGCACTTCATTGAACACGGCGAGAACGTTCGCACAAGAACGTTTACATAACTACTTTAAGCTGCGCTTAGCCAAGTCAGCAATGGCAGGTGAAAATTACAGCACATGCTTAGCTGGTAATTGTTACCCACTTAGAAGTAGTTATTCTAACAGTTTCAGATACGAAACTGTCAGATGTTACGCACATTTCCGTTGTAAGGAATGCGTAATTCCTTACTGAGGCTTGCTACAGGGCGTACGACTCGAACAGTCCCGAACCATCGCCAGGGTTCCAGACCTATCAGTTCGAGCCTCCTGGGCCTTTCCGGACCTCGCTACGACACATCGAGGCCCTTCGAGACTTTTCCCAACCTTCCGATCCTACGTCCAGGATCACCCTAGGCTTTCTATATGTTGTATTGTCTTTCATTTTATTGTCATTCACTCGTTCACAGTTTCGCCATTGCCCTCCGCGCTACTCGGCAGTCCCGTTCATAACATCCGTAGTTACGAAATGTGCGTCACGTGTTCAATTTCTCAATGTCGCTGGTAGATTTTGCCGCTTTTCGGTCCAGATCGGTTCTGAGGTTAACTTACGAAATCGCGAATTTCTCGCGATTTCGTAACGCTCCTTCATCAGAAAAACTAAGTCCTTATTTCTGTCGAAGGGTCACTCGCAGAAGTGATAGCCCGAGATGACTCTCTTGCTGCACTTCTGCCGAATTTCGTTTCTGCCGAGGGGGTCGTCACAGAAGGGATAGCCGAATTGCATTTCTGCCGAACTTCCGCAGAATGCAATTTTGTGCGAACAGGTTCTTGCGCCACTCTCCCGAGGTCCTGCTGGAACGCATTTCTGTAGAGTCGCTTCTGCCGGAAGGGTCGCCCGCAGAAATGTCGTCTGCGCGATACTTCTGCAAAGGACACCCCTTCTGCGAATGGTCCCTGGTGCCAATTCCGTAGAGGGTCTTGTACACTCTCGATTCTGCTGCGATCGCTTCGACAGAAGCCCAGAAATCTGTAGAAGCCATATGCAGAAAAAGCGCTCCTGTTCTGCCACTCCGACAGAACCGCTTTTCTGCCACCAACGAAAGCTGCTCTTCTGCCACTTCCCGCAGAGCCTCGCCTTATCGACAGATCTGCTCTTCGTTGATGGGCCTTTCTGCAGGGCTCGTGTCTGCAGACTTCGTTGATACGCCGCTTCCGCAGACTTCTGCAACCTTCGCAGGATCAGGGCTATTCTCAACACCTCGTTGCCTAGTGCTCGCTGGCCCGTGCTAGCAGGCCCACACTCGCAGACCCCGCGCTCGCTTGACCATGCCCGCTGGCCCCGAGCTCCCTTGCCCCTTGCTCACTGGCCCCTCATTAGCCAGCCCCGAGCTCGCTGGCCCCTCGTTAGCCAGCCCCGAGCTCGCCAGCCTCTTGCTCGCCAGCCCCCTAGCTAGCCAGCCATCAGCTCGCCAGCCCTCCCTTTCCCCCCCCCCCCCCCCTTCCCTTACTAGCCAGCCCCCAGCTCTCCGCCCCCCCCCTTCTAGCCGCCCCCTAGCTCGCTGGACCCCTTACTAGACGGCCCCCGGCTCGACGGCCCCCTTACTAGCCGGCCCCTAGCTTGCAGACCTTCATCGCGCCAACCCTGGTCCTGCCGTGCTGCCGTGCTGAGCCACCATGCCGCCATGCTGCCGTGCCGCAGCACTGCTGTGTTGCCGTCCGTCGTGCCGCCATGACATCGTGCCGACGTACCGCCGTGCCACCGTGCCGCCATGCAACCGTGCTGCAGTAGCCCCGTGCCGCCATGCTGCCATGGCGCCGTGCTGCCATGTCGCCTTGTCGCCGTGCCGCCGTGGTGCCGTGTCGCCGTGCCTCCGTGTCGTCGTGCTGCCGTGCCACCGTGCCATCGTGTCGCCGTCCCACCGTGCCACAGTCAGCAGCTGAGGACATTGGATGGTGGACGTTGTGCTCCGCCTAAATGTGGAAGGACAGGCAATCGACTTTGAGGCGTGGCTCGTCGACCTTGGCCGTCACTTGACAGGTCAGCGCCAGGACGGTTACTCCCTGGCTGTTCGAATCGAAGGTATGCTCCCCCACCCCCCAGCGCCTGGTGCCTTCCCTGACGCCCCTACCACTGTTGGGCGTGAGGCCTATTCCGCTGCTGCGCTTGCACGCGCTGTCTGGGAATCGCACGACGTCGTTGCGCAACTTGCTATTAGACACGCCCTCCCCATGTCTGAGCGTCCCTGCTTTACCACTGTCGCAAACGCCAAGGAATTCCTAGACGCAGTAGATGCGCGCTATTCCACGCCCGCCTCAGCCTCTACTAGTCGCCTGATCCTCCCCATGCTATTCCCTGATCTTGCGTCCTTCCCCACTGTCGCTGACCTTGCCACTCACCTCCGCACACTTGGTACTAGCTACCGCACTGCAAGATCTGAGGCCCAGCTCACTCCCTTCCCACCACCGCTTTGCGCTGCCCTTTATCTCATTGCCAAGCGCCTTCCGCACCGCCTAGCCACTGCCCGCGACCACTTCCTTAATCAGCACCCAGGTGACCTCCCTCTTACCGCCTTTGTCACTGCCCTGTCTGTGATAGAGACCCGCCATCGCACTATCGCCCAGTCTAGTGGTACTACACCAGTCCCTATCTTTCAGGGCTATGCTACCTCCTAGTGCACTTACTTTGACGTTTGTGCCGCTGTTGCTGAGACAACCCCTGCTGCTGAGACCGCCATAGCGGCCTCAGCGCAGCCGCGTCAGGGTAGGGGCCGCCGCCCCAAGGGTGGGCGTGGCGGAGGGAAGGGTGTTGGGGGTGGTGAGGGTGGCGGAGGTGCGGGCAGGAACAGTGGCTCAGACGAGGGCACCGGGGCTGGTGCCCCAGAGTAGCAGCAGCAGCAGCAGCCGCAGCCTCAGCAGTAGCAGCAGCCACCGCAGTAGCAGTCGCAGTAGCAGCAACAGTCGCTATGGGGACCTCCGCCGCCGTGGTGGACTTGCGGCGCTCGTGGTGGTGGTTGTGGTGGTGGGGGGCGTAGCTCCATGTCGGGTGGTTGCTCCAGTGTGGTCACCTGTCAGTACCAGCTTCAGTCCGGCCCCCACCGCGGCACTGACTGCGACCTCCCTGGTCACACCACCACCCTGGCTCTGCAACCGCTGCCCCGACGACCTCTTTCGTCTCCGCTTCGGCCCTACAGCGAACCCCCCGACTGGTACAGCCTTGTGCGTCGTCGTGTGCCTGTCTTTGAGATGGACATGGATCAGATAAGGTTTGCGATGTATGCCATGTATGCTGATGACTCTAGTGTGACTGGACCCTATTACCTGGTGTTGCCTAGTCTAGGTGTGTCTTCTATGCGTAGTGTAGGTTCCCCTGCTGTGTCAGGCATAGGACCCCCTGTCTTATTTAGCTTAGGCTATATGCTAGCCCCTCCGCTGGCTGACGCTACTGCTTCGCTCTCCTTTACGCTCGTCTCTGGCGCGTCCGCCTGCTTCTTTCGCGACCACACTGCTCTCATGCCGCTTGCTGCCCCCGCCGCTGTAGCGCTTGCTGACCCCTCTTCAGGTCTGGTAGTTTTCCATAGCTCCACTTCCCTTCGGGGGTCCCCTCGGGCTCTCTTAGAGGCTTGCACATCCCCTCGTTCTTCAGGAACCTAGTCTATGTCAGCTGTCTTCAGGACATTGGCGTCACCACTACGCTCCCTGGACACGAGCAGTACGCAGTCTGTACCGAGGCCGCTACTGGTGCCCCTCTTACCACGTTCCCCCTGGACCCCATGTCTGGCCTGTTCACGCTGGACACTGCGTCCCCCTCGGTGGGAGTGCCCCCCCAGGTCGCCGCGTCCACTCAAGTAACTGCAGCCTGCTTGTGTCGGTCGCTCACTCACCCTTCACTGTTGTGGCACCACCACGTAGGTCACCCCTCTAACCTGCGTCTGCGTCTCATGTCCCATGACGGGCTTGTCCGTGGTCTCCCTATGTCGCTCCGTGCTCTCCCTCCCTCGCCTGCGCCGTCGTGCATGCCCTTTGTCGAGGGCCGGCTGCGCCGTTCTTCTCACTCCTCCTCGCTCCCCCCTACCACTGTGCCACTCCAGACCCCGCACCTGGACGTTTGGGGTCCTGCCCGCATCCTTGGGCCACGTCAAAAGAGCTACTTTCTAGTGCTGATCGACGACTTCACGCGCTACACCACGGTGTTTCCACTGGAGCGAAAGGCCGACGTGCCTGACGCTCTTATCTCGTGGGTCGTGGCTGTGCGAGTCCACCGCGACCTCCCCGTATTGCGCCTCCACTCCGACCGTGGCGGCGAATTCAGTCGTGCGGAGGGCATCACCCCATAGCAGAATGGGGTCGCTGAGCGACGCATCAATTTGATCATGGAGGTCACATGTACCTCCATGATCCATGCCGGTGCACCCCATTCTCTGTGGCCGTTCGCGGTTCGCTACGCCACTCACCAACTTAACCTGTGGCCAAACTCCCAACGGCCGCGGGTTTCACCGACCCTTCTCTGAACCGGGTTCCCTGGTGACGCGTCTGCGTTCCACGGCTGGGGATGCCTTGGTCATGTTCGTGCCTCTGGCACGGACAAGCTCACTGCCTGCACCATCCCTTGTGTCTTCCTTGGTTTCCCCCTCGACGCGTCTGGCTGACACTTTTACCACCCGCCGTCCCACCGTTTCTTTCACTTCCACGACATCACCTTTGACGAGTCTGTCTCTTTCTACACCCTAAACCCCTGCTCCTCTTCCTCATCGTCTTGCCCCGTCTGGTGAGTCTCACGTCACTCCCCTCCCGTCGGTTGTCCCGGTGGAGGAGTCGGCTGACTCCGGTGGCCCCGCTCCTTTGGTGTTGCCGTCTATCTTTGCCCTGGTGTCCCCTCCACTGCCGCCGTAGCAGCAGCCGCCGTCGCCGCCGCCACGGCAGCAGCCGCCGCAGGGGTCCGCGAGCTCTGGGGGTGCGGTACTTGAGGAGGGTGCTAGTCCTGGGGGTACTGTCGTGGATTGTCCCAGCGGCCCTAGGGGTGGCACCTGTGCTGGAGAGGGTTCTCGTTCTGGGGGTGCTGGTTTTGGGGGGTCCTAGTCCTGGGTTACTATCGTGGCTCGTCCTGGCGGTCCTGGTGGTGGCACCGGTGTTGGAGAGCGTTCTCGCTCTGGCGATGTTGACATGGAGAGTCCCGAAGGTAGCCGTGGTGCAGCT
This sequence comes from Closterium sp. NIES-67, assembly GCA_027943415.1. NCBI lineage: Eukaryota > Viridiplantae > Streptophyta > Zygnematophyceae > Desmidiales > Closteriaceae > Closterium > Closterium sp. NIES-67. Next base: position 80,153 of record BQMB01001501.1, on the reverse strand, counting down.
GAGATTTCTGGTATCGGCGTGAAGCCGCAGTAGCAGCAGTCGCCATCGGTGTCTGCCCTTTGCCTCCTCGGTCTACCCTCCTCTTACTGCCCTCCTGTGCCTTCCCCGCCTATCTACGGACTCGTCTCTTGCTCGTTTTCCCCAGTGTCTCCTGACCCCACGCCTCCGTCCCACTTCTGGTCTCGCCGTCCCTCTCGTGCTCGCCCTGTCTCTCCTGTCCAGTGATCTCACCCTATGTTGCTTGGTTCCAACGCGTCTCGTCCTCCCCTCCTCCCGTCGCCTCCTCCGTCGTCGCTAGCTGTCGCTCCGCCTCCCCTATCTGACTTCTTACGTGCCCTCAGTCCTCTTGTTCCTTGGGTCCTCGCCTCTCTTGTTACCGATCCGTCTGTTCCTGTCTCCAGTCTTGATGCTCTTGTCACTATTGTCACCGACTTTGCCGCTAGCTGCCACCTAGCTGCCACCTTGACTACGCCACCGCTCTGGTCTCTGACCCCGCCCGTCCTCCGTCCGTCAGGAGTGCTCCTGCCCTTAGCAGTGACGTCCTGGAGGACCGGTAGCATGAGCTTGCTTTCCTGTCCGAGGCCGCGCCTCAACTTTGCTCCATGCTGCTCCCAGAGGTGAACCTGGACGCCTTTCACATCCCGACCCGTCGCACTTACGCTGAGGCGACCTTGGGACCCTGGGCCTCTCGGTGGATAGCTGCCATGGTCGCGCAGATAGCATGTTAGAGATTCACCGGCACATACGTCGACGCAGTTCCTCCACCTGGGGTGAATGTAGTCGATGGCTGATGGCTCTTCAAGGTGAACCGCCCTCCTGGAGAGCCGCCGGTGTTCAAGGAGCGCTACGTTGCTAGAGGCTTTAGTCAGCGCGAGGGTGTTGACTTCTTCCAGACCTTCGCCCCGACCCCTAAGATGACCACTCTTCTGGCGCTGCTACACGTAGCACCACAGCATGACTACGAGCTGCACTCTCTCAACTTCTTGATAGCGTTTCTTCAGGGCAGTCTGCACGAGCAGGTCTAGCTGTGTCGCCCGCCAGGCTTTACCAGCACCTTCGCCTTGGGGACCCAGTGGCTCTTCCGCGCCCGGTTTACAGCCTGCAGCAGGCGCCACGCGAGTGGCACGATACGCTGCCTGCTACATTAGCTAACCTGCAGTTCTTCTCGTTGTCTGCAGACCCTCGCTCTTCGTTCGTGCTGGCCAGGCCCTGTTCCACATCCTTGTCTACGTAGACGGCCTGGTCTTCGCTACTGCAGACAGAGACACACTGACAGATATGCAGGCCAAGGTAGCGGCGCAGCTCTCCTAGGTCAATGCAGGTGTGTCTCCTCAGCCGCTCAGCCTTCACAGAGGCCAGTGCATCCCTGTCTACATTGGTGAAGACCAGGTCATCTATGTAGACAAGGATGTGTAATGGGGTCTGGCTTGAATGAACGAAAAGCGAAGGGTCTGCAGAGGACGGGAAGAACTGCAGATCAACTAACGTAGCACGCAGCGTGTCGTGCCACTCACGAGGTGTCTGCCGCAGGCCATAAGCCGGGTGCCGGAGGAGCCACTTGGTCCCCGGGGCGAAGGTGCAGGTGAAGCCTAGTGGGCGACGCAGGTAGACCTGCTCGTAAAGACTGCCCTAAAGAAACGCTATCAAGAAGTCGAGAGAGTGTAGCTCCTAGTCACGCTGTGCTGCCACGTGTAGCAGTGCCCGAAGAGTATTCATTTCCGGGGTCGGGGCGAAGGTCAGAAAGAAGTCAACCCCTCGCGTTGACTGAAGCCTCTAGCAACGTAGCGCATTTTGATCGCCGGCAGCTCTCCAGGAGGGCACTTCACCTTGAAGAGCCATCGACGATCGACTACGTTCACCCCAGGTGGGGGAACTGTGTCAACGTAGGTGCTGGTGGATCTCCAAGATGCCATCTCCGCGTCCATGACAGCTATCCACTGAAAGGCCCAGGGTCCCGAGGTCGCCTCAGCGTAAGTGCGAGGGGTCGGGATGTCAAAGGCGTCTGGGTCACCCTCAGGAACTAGTAGCATGGAGCAGAGATGAGGCGCGACCTTGGACAGGAAAGCAAGCTCGTACTGCCGGTCCTCCAGGACACCGTTGCCAAGGGCAGGAGCACCCCCGACGATGGAGGACGGGCAGTGCCAGAGACCAGAGCAGTGGCGTAGTCAAGGCGGCAGCTAGCGGCAAAGTCGGTGACATCAGCGACAAGAGCGTCAAGACTTGAGACAGGAACAGACGGGTCGGTAACAAGAGAGGCGAGGACCCAAGGAACAAGAGGACTGGCAGCACGGAGGATGTCAGACAGGGGAGGCGGAGCGACAACTAGGGACGGCGGAGGAGGCGAAGGGAGGAGGGGAGGACGACACGCGTGAGAACGAAGCAACATATGGTGAGAGCGCTGGACAGGAGAGACATGGCAAGCACAAGAGGGACGGCGAGCCGGAGACGAGTCCAGCGGAGGAAACACGGTACCGTAGACAAGCGGGGGAGGCACAGGCAGGTGGTCAGGGGAGGAAAGACCGAGGATGCGAAGGGTGGACACCGGTGACGATAGCTGCTGCAGGTGCTCCAGGTTTGCACTAGAACCTCCAGTTGCACCACGACCACCTCCGGGATGCTCCACGATAGCACCCCCAGAAGGAGAACCCTCTCCCGCATCGGTGTCACCCACCAAGTTAAGCCACGACAGTGCCCTCAGGACTAGCACCCTCCTCAACGCCCACACCCTCAGAGCTCGCGGACCTCTGCGGCAGCTGCTGCTACGGCGGCGGCGATAGTGGCTGTGGCTGTGGCAACGGCGGCGACTGCTGCTGTGGCAGAGACGAACTCGTCAAAAGTGCCGTCACGAGAGTGAAAGAAGCGGTGAGACGACACGTGGTAAAAGTGCCAGTCTGACGCGTCGAGGGGGAAACCAAGGAAGACAAAAGGGACAATGCGGGCAGTGAGCTTGTCCGTGCCAGAGGCACGAAGGTGAGCAAGGCAACCCCAGACGTGAAAAGCAGACGCGTCACCAAGGAACCCGATCCAGAGAAGTGTCGGCAAAACCTGCGGCCGCTGGGAGTGTGGCCACAAGTTGAGCAGGTGAGTGGCGTAGCAAACATCGAACGACCACAAAAAATGGGGTGCACCGGCATGGATCATGGAGGTACAAGCCACCTCCATGACCAAACCAATGCGTCGTTCAGCGACCCCATTCTGTTGCGGGGAGTCTGGCAGGGTGTATGACTGGGTGATGCCATTCGCACGACAGAATTGACCAAGCTGACCGGAGGAACGTGGTAAGAGGGGCACCAGTGGCGGCGTCGGTACAAACCGCGTACCGCTCGTGTCCAGGGAACGTGGTGGTGACGCCGAGGTCCTTAAGACAGCCGACACCAACTAGGTTCCTAGAGAATGAGGGGATGTGCAAGCCTGTAAGAGAGCTCGAGGGAACCGCCGGACAGGGAAGGGTAGTGGAGCTACGGGCAACTACCAGTGCTACAACAGTAGGGGTAGCAAGCAGCGTGAGCGCAGTGTGGTCGCGAAAGAAGCAAGCGGATGCACCAGAGTCTCGAGTGAACGAGAGCACGGCGGTAGCGGCCGCAGGCAGAGGAGCTAGGGTGGTGCCAAGGCTAAACATGGCAAGTGGTCCTACGCGTGACGCAGCAGGGGAACCTAGGCTACACACTGTGGACACACCTACACTGGGCAGCACCAGGTAACAGGGTCCAGTCACACTAGAGTCATCAGCATACATGACATACATAGCAGCCCTAATCTGATCCATGTCAAGCTCAAAGACAGGCACATGGTGGCTCGCAAGGTGTACCAGTCAGGAGGGTCTGAAGTGGGACCAAAGCGGAGATGGTAGAGGTCGTCGAGGCGGCGGTAGTAGTGGGCGCCGTTGTGACCGGGACAGTCGCAGACAATGCCGCGTGGGGGGCCGGTCTGAAAATGGTACTAGCAGGTGGCCACACTGGAGCCGCCACCCGATACCGAGCTGCGTGGCGCACCACTACGACCACCACCACTAGTGCCACCAGGCCACCACGGCGGCGGGGGTCCCCACGCCGGCTGCTGCTGCTGCTACTGCTGCTCCGAGGCACCAGCCCTGGTCCCCTTGACTGCACCACCATCCCCGACCCCACCTCCACAACCCCCACCACCCCCATCACCCTTCCCTCTGCCATGCCCCTCCTTGGGGTGGCAACCCCTACCCTGACGCTACTGCGCTGAGGCCGCAGCGGTGGCCTAAACAGCAAGGGTTGTTTTAGCGACAGCGGTAGAAACGTCAGAGTATGTGCACTGGGAGGGAGCACAGCCCTAGAAGATAGGGACCGCCATAGTACCGCTAGATAGAGCGATAGTGTGCTGGCGGGTCTCTATCGCGAACAGGGCGGTGACAAAGACAGTAAGGGTGAGTACACCTGGGTGCTGACTAAGGAAGTGGTCGCAGGCAGTGACTAGGAGGTAAAGGGTAGCGCAAAGTGGTGGCGGGAAGGCAGTGAGCTGTGCCTCAATGCTAGCAGCACGGTAGCTAGTCTCTAGAGCGCGGAGGTGAGTGGCAAGGTCAGCGACAGTGGGGAAGGACGCAAGGTCTGGGAACAGCATGGGGAGGATCAGGCGGCCGGCAGAGGCTAAGGCGGGGGTGGAATAGCGCTCGATGATGGCATCTTATTATTCCTTGGCGTTTGCTACTGCGGTAAAGGGGGGACGCTCAGACAGGGGGAGGGCGTGACTAATGGCAAGCTGAGCAACGGCGTCGCGCGAATCCCAGACAGCGCAGGCAAGCTCAGCAGCGACAAAAGCCTTACGCTCAGCAGACGTGGGGGTGTCAATGAGGGCAGCAAGCGGGGCGGGGCGAGGGAGCTTACCGTCGACATGGACGCTGCCCGGTCAGCTCGCGCTGGAGGTCGAAGAGCCATGCATCAAACTCAACGGCCCGACCCTCCGCGTCCAGGCGGAGCAGAGAGTTCGCCATCACCACGGTTGCAGCAGCTGACTGCCATTGACAAGGGGAGCACAGAAAGCGGAGGAGGGCGGAGGAGAGCGGTGGAGAGCACTGGAGAGCAGTGGAGAGCGGTGGAGTGCAGTGGAGTGCGGTGGTGAGCACTGAAGTGCGGTGGAGTGTGGTGGAGTGCGGTAGAGTGCGGTGGAGAGCGGTGGAGTACGGTGGAGGCTGTCAACTTATACATATGCTGTATGTAGAAGTTATAGGTTAGCCTAGGTGTGTGCTTCTAGTGAGTACAACCCCAACAGGTACATGTTCTAGGTTTCTCACACTAGTCATTCATTCTCTCTTTCTAACTTGGTATCATGAGTAGGTTAGGTTCCTCTCGCCCGCCAACGCTTCCGCCTTAGGCCCTAGCCGCCCTCGTGACCCGTCCCTAGCCGCCGTCGCGCCCGCCCCTAGCTGGCCCCCTGGCCGTCGCGTCCGCCCCTAGCCGGCCCCCTAGCCGTCGCGTCCGCCCCTAGCTGGCACCCTGGCCGTCGCGTCCGCCCCTAGCCAGCCCCATGGCCATCGCGCCCGCCCCTAGCCGGCCCCCTGGCCAACGCGCCCGCCCCTAGCCGGCCCCCTGGCCGTCGCACCCGCCCCTAACCGGCCCCCTGGCCGTCGCGTCCGCCCCTAGCCGGCCCCCTGGCCGTCGCGTCCGCCCCTAGCGGGCCCCCTGGCCGTCGCGCCCGCCCCTAGCCGGCCCCCTAGCCGTCGCGCCCGCCCCTAGCCGGCCCCCTGGCCATCGCGTCTGCCCCTAGCCGGGCCCCTGGCCGTCGCGCCCGCCCCTAGCCGGCCCCCTGGCCGTCGCTCCCGCCCCTAGCGAGCCCCCTGGCCGTCGCGTTCGCCCCTAGCCGGCCCCCCCTGGCCGTCGCGTCCGCCCCTAGCCGGCCCCCTGGCCGTCGCACCCCCCCTTAGCTGGCCCCCTGGCCGTCGGGCTAGCTCCTAGCCGGCCCCCTGGCCGTTCGCGCCCACTCCTAGCCGGCCCCTGGCTGTCACGCCCGCTCCTAACCGGCCCCCCTGGCCGTCGCTCCCGCTCCTAGCCGACCCACCCCCCCCCCCCCCCCTGGCCGTTCGCGCCCGCTCCTAGCCGGCCCCTCCTAGCGCCCGCCCAGCCCTCTCTACCGCCCGCCCAGCCCTCTCTACCGCCCGCCCGGCCCCTCCACTGCGCCCGCCCGGCCTCTGCTAGTGCCCACCCGGCCCCTCCTAGCGCCCGCCCGGCCCCTTCTCGCGCCCGCCCGGCCTGTTGCGCCCGCCCTTCCCACTGCCCGCCCGGCTCCTGCGGCTCCGTGTCTTCTGCTCGGCACGGTTCCTCGGGTCTCCGGCCTCGTGTCTTCTGCTTGCCAGCGCCGTAGCGTCCTGCCGATGTCCCCCTGGAGCTGTGCTGCTGTGTCCCTGTGCCGCTGTGTCCTGTGGAGCTGTGCCGCTGTATCCCTGTGTCGCTGACCCTGCACGATGGCTGACTTCGTCCTCGGCCTGGACGCTGAGGGCCACACGGTTGACTTCGCCGCCTGGCTGTCCGATCTCCGCTGCAACTCACAGGTCAGCACCAGGATGGGCACTCCTTGGTTCTCCATGCTGATGGCTTGCTCCCCCGCCCCCCTGCGCCTGCTCCCCTCCCTGCTGACCCCACCTCCGCTGAGCATGAGACTTTCTCTGCTGCTGCACTTGCCTGTGCCGTCTGAGACTCTCGCGATGCAGTTGCTCAGGTCGCTATCAGTCACGCCCTCCCTGTGTCTGAGCGTTCGCGTTTTGCTACAGTTGATACAGCCAAGGCTTACTTAGAAGCTGTTGTTGCTCGCTATTCCACGCCTGCCTCCGCTACTGCAGGCCGCCTGCTCTTCCCTATGCTTTTCCCAGACCTTGTTTCCTTCCCTACTGTTGCTGACCTTGCCACTCACCTGCGCGCCCTAGAGTCTCGCTACCGCACTGCTAGCACTGCTGCCCAGCTCATTGCGCTCCCTCCCACCTTCTGCATGACCTTCTACTTTATCACTATGCGCCTGCCAAACCGCCTTGCTAGTGCACGCGACCACATTCTTAGCCAGCACCAGGGTTATCTCACCCTGCCAGAGATCGACACTCGCCAGCGCACTATCGCTCAGTCGAGCGGTGTGCCGGCAGTCTCCATCTTTCACAGCTGTGCCCCCTCCCAGTGCACGTTTACTGACGTTTCGGCAGCGGTCGCCACTACGACCCCTCTGACCGAGACTGCAGCTGTGGTACACCCGCAGCAGCGCTCGCGCCGCGCCGGTCGTGGCCGCCATGGAGGGCATGGTGGTGGAGCTGGTGGTAGCAGTGGTGGTACCGGGGACAGTGGTTCTACTAAGGGGATTGCCTCAGCTAGTCAGGAGCAACAGCCGTCGCCCCAGCAGCAGGAGCAGCCGCAACATCCGTCGAAGCAGTCGCAGTCGTCGCAGCAGCTGTCCCAGCCCCAGCCGTGGGCTCGTCTCCCCCCGGGTTGGCCCGGCACCTCCGTAGGTGGTGGCCGTGGTGGCGGCCCGCGCAGCTTGGTGTCTACCGGCAGCTCCGTTGGTGTGATCTGCCAGTACCACCTTCAGATCGGGCCTCTCCGCGGCACTCTGTACCACCGCCTGCTCCCGACCGCCCGCTGTTTCCGCCGCCTCGACGATCTCTTTCGTCGTCGCTTTGGCCCGGCCCCGGACCTCCCCAACTGGCACAACCTGCTTCGCCAGGGCATACCAATCTTTGATTTAGATATGGATCAGATAGGTGCTGCTTTGCATGCCTTGTATGCTGACGCTTCTGGTGTTGTTGGATCTTATTACCCTGTGTACTCTAGTTTAGGCGTAGCACCCTTGTGTAGCTTAGCCTCCCCCGCTGCGTCAGGCGTAGGACTGCCTAGCTTGCCTAGCCTAGTTTCTGCACCAGCTCCATTCCCGGCCTCCGCTACTGCCACGCTGTCCTTCACTCTCGACTCCGGTGCTTCTGCCTGTTTCTTCCGCGACCGTTCCACGCTCACGCCGCTTGCTACGCCTGCTGTTGTCGCTCTCGCTGACCCCTCCGCGGGTCCTGTCGTCGCTCGCAGCTCCACTTCCCTTCCCTGTCGAGCCGTTCCCTCGGGCTCTCTTACAGGCCTCCACGTTCCCTCGTTCTCCAGGAACCTGGTTGGTGTCGGCCGTCTTCAGGACCTCGGCGTCACCACTATGTTCCCTGGGCACGAACAGTTCGCTGTCTGCACCAAGGCAGTCTCAGGTTCCCCCCTTGCGACGTTCCCCCGGGACCCGTTGTCCAGTCTGTTTACCCTCGACACCGCTTCCCCCCCGGCTAGTGCGTCCTCCCAGGTTGCTGCAGCTTGCTCGTGTCGTTCCCTCACACACCCGTCTCTTCTGTGGCACCACCGCTTAGGTCACCCTGCTCTCCCGCGCCTGCCTCACTTGTCTCAGCACGATCTTGTCTAAGGCCTCCCTGCGTTGCTCCCCGCACTTCCCCCCTCGACTGCGCCACCGTGCACGCCTTGCGTCGAGGGCCGGCTCCGCCGTGCCCCTCACTCCTCCTTGCTTCGCCCTGCTACTGCTCCCCTTCAGACCCTGCACCTGGACGTTTGGGGCCCAGCCCCCATCCCCGGACCGCGCGGTGAGCGCTACTTTCTTGTGCTCATCGACGACTACACGCGCTACACCACGGTGTTTCCCCTGGAGCGGAAGACCGACGTGCCTGACGTTCTTCTCCCATGGGTTGTGGCTGCGCATCTTCACCGCGGTCTCCCCGTGTTGTGTCTCCACTCTGACCGTGGCGGCGAGTTCGCCTCAGGTCGGCTTGGACAGTTCTGTCGTGCGGAGGGCATCACCCTGTTGTACACCTTGCCGGACTCACCACAGCAGAATGGGGTCGCTGAACGCCGCATCGGCTTGGTCATGGAGGTTGCTCGTGCCTCCATGATTCATGCCGATGCCCCCCATTTTCTGTGGCCGTTCGCTGTCCGCTACGTTGCTCACCAGCTTAACTTGTGACCACGCTCCCAGGGGCCGCAGGTTCCGCCAACCCTCCTTTGGACCGGGTCCCTCGGTGGCGCGTCTGCGTTCCACGTCTGGGGTTGCCTTGCTCACGTTCGTGCCTCTGGCACGGACAAGCTCACTGCCCACACGGTCCTCTGTGTCTTCCTCGGTTTCCTCCTGGACTCGTCTGACTGGCTGTTCTACCACCCGCAGTCTCACCGCTTCCTTCACTCTCGTGACGTCACCTTTGAGGAGTCTGTCTCCTTCTACCATCGCTTCCCTCACCAAGGTCTCCCAGTTCCCCCCCCCTTGTTCCTTGCTCCCTCTCCCCTGGTAGCCCCTCCTCCCCTCCCGCCTCGTCCTGCCCCGTCTGGTGTCTCCCATGTCACTCCCCTCCCGTCGGTTGTCCCCGTTGAGGAGTCTGCTGACTATGGTGGTCCCTCTGGCCCATCCTTGCCGCGTCCCCCTTCCCCGGTGTCTCCGCTTCCGCTGTCGCAGCCGCCGCCGCCGCCGCCGTCGCAGCCACCGCCACCGTTGCCGACGCCGCCGCCGCTGCCGCTCTTGGCCTCTTGGGGTGCTGGCGTTCAGGAGGGTGTTCGTCCTGCGGCTCCTAGCGTGGTCTGTCCCGGCGGGCCTGGGGGTGCCGCTGGGGCTGGAGGGGGTTCTCGCTCTGGGGGTGTTGGTTCTGGGGGTGCTGCTGTTGAGTGTTCTCCCGGCGGGCGTCGTGCCCCTGCCGTTTCGAGGGTCGAGCACCAGGTGCCGCAGCAGCCGCAACAGCCATCGCCGTCGGTCTCCGCTCTTCGCCTGCTCGGCCTTCCCTCCCCTTACCGCTCGCCGGTGTCTCCTCCATCACCTTCTCACCTTCTTGTCTACAGCCCTCTGTTCCCGCAACCGGACTCGTCTTCGGCCCGTCTCCCTCCTCGTTCCCCTTTTGTGTCCCCTCCGCTGTCGCCCGACCCTATACCTCCATCCCACGTTTGGTCCCACCGTCCCTTACGTGCTCGTCCCGTCTCTCCTGTCCTGCGCTCCCACCCCATGTTGCTCCGTTCCCACTCTTCTCGTCCTCCCCTCCTCCTCTCGCCTCCTCCCTCGTCGCTTGCTGTTGCACATCCTCCGCTGTCTGACTACCTCCGTGCCGTTCGTCCCCTTGTCCCTCGGGTTCTTGCCTCTCTTGTTACCGACCCGTCTGTTCCTGTCTCGCGCGTTGACGCGCTTGTCGCTGCTGTCGCTGACTTCGCCTCTACCCGCCGCCTTGACTACGCTACCACTCTGGTCTCTGACCCTGCCCGTCCTCCGTCCATCGGGGGTGCACCTGCCCTTGGCAGTGACGTTCTAGAGGACAGGCAGTACGAGCTTGCTTTCCTTTCTGAGGTTTCTCCCCATCTCTGCTCCATGCTCCTAGTCCCAGAGGGTGACCCAGACGCCTTTGACATCCCGACCCCTCGCACTTACGCTGAGGCGACCTTGGGACCCTGGGCCTCTCAGTGGATAGCTGCCATGGACGTGGAGATGGCCTCTTGGAGATCCACTAACACCTACGTTGATACAGTTCCCCTACCTGGGGTGAACGTAGTCGATCGTCGATGGCTCTTCAAGGTGAAGCGCCCTCCTAGAGAGTTGGCGGCGATCAAAATGCGCTACGTTGGTAGAGGCTTCAGTCAATGCGAGGGGTTGATTTCTTGCAGATCTTCGCCCTGACCCCGAAGATGACCACTCTTTGGGCGCTGCTACACGTAGCAGCACAGCGCGACTACGAGCTTCACTCCCTCGACTTCTCCACTGCCTTTCTTCAGGGCAGCCTACACGAGCAGGTCTACGTGCGCCGACCACAGGGCTTCACTTGTACCTTCCCCCCTGGGACCCAGTAGCTTCGCAGGCCTGCGCCAGGCTCCCCGCGAGTGGCACGACACGCTGTGTGCCACGCTAGCAGATCTGCAGTTCTTTCCGTCCTCTGCTGACCCCTCGCTGTTTGTGCGTTCCGGCCAGATTCTGTTCTACATCCTTGTCTACGTAGACGACCTGGTCTTCGCGACTGCTGACAGGGACGTACTGGCCTCCGTGAAGGCCAAGCTGCTGAAAAGACACACCTGCACTGACCTTGGAGAGTTGCGTCGCTATCTTGGCCTGCAGATCTCTAGGGACAGAGCAACACGCACCATCACTCTGACACAGTCACACTTGGTGCGTCAGGTCCTTCAGAGGTTCGGTCTTCAGTTCTCCTCCGCACAGCCCACACCTCTACCTGTAGACCATGGGTTGTCCGCTCCCGTTCCTGAGGAGCCAGTAGAGCCCAGCGGCCCCTACGCAGAGCTGATGGGTTGCCTCATGTACCTGATGACTTGCACTCGCCCAGATCTCGCATACCCTCTCAGCATCCTGGCTCGCTTTGTGGCCACTGGCAGACACCGACCACAGCACTGGTCGGCCGCTAAGAGGGTTTTGCGATATCTAGCAAGTACATCAGGCATGGGGTAAGTGCTAGGAGGACGCAGGCCGGTGGTCCTCACTGGGTACACAGACGCTTCTTGGGCAGACGACTCTGAGACACTCAGGTCGTCGCAGGGCTACTGCTTTAGCCTTGGTTCGGGTGCTATCTCTTAGAGATCCACTCGCTCGTCGTCTGTTGCTCAGTCCAGCTGTGAGGCTGAGATCTACGACGGTGCCATGGCGGCACAGGTTCTCCGTTGGCTGACTTTCTTGCTCACGGTGAGCGGCCTAGCTCTGCCCCGGTCCTGTACGCTGACAACAGGGCTATGATTCTCCTGTGTCAGGAGCCTCGGCTTGAGGGCAGAGCGAAGCATATCCAGCTGCGGTACTTCCTCTTGCGCGAGCTACAGTTGCGTCGCCAGGCCTGCGTAGTTCACTTGGCCTCAAGTGCCAACACAGCTGATATCTTTACTAAGGTGCTTGCGCCTAAAGATCATCAGCGGCACTGTGTACAGCTTGGTCTTGTTCCTGTAGCTACTCACCTGTTAGGACCCTGATTGTGTACAATCTATTATATATACCTGTCTGACTGTCCTTGTGGCCTTACCTCCCGTGGCTGGACTAGTAGTGCCACCCTGGCTTGCTTTAATCTTGCTTGTACTCTTGCTAACTGGTCTCAGGATTCGAACAGGTTTGCAATACACTACGTACGTGTAACAAACGCTTTCAGGATCGAAATTGACATGTAAATTGAATCAGGAAAAGTACATACTGTAACTTCCCTATACTGTCAACTAGACCTTGGGAACTTCCACCCAGCCTCCCCTTTGCTCCCACCACTCCTGCAATAACAGCTGCAGCAACTGCCACCACAACCACCTATGGCTGATGCTGCTGCCAGTACAGCGTCCACATCTGCCAGTATTGCTGCTACTGGACCTAGCTCATACCACTCCCTCCCTCTTAATTCTTGATGGAAAATGAGGCGGAGACTTGGGCCATTCCACAGCAACTCATCAGCAAGTGGAAGGTGGCGCAGGGGGAAACCGAGTGTTTGAAGGGGTCGCATTTACTCCTCGCCCTTCTTGTTGTGCACATTGCCCTTGCGCGAGTACCTCATGTTGCGCACGAACTTCGCGTCCATCTGCACGGCGAGGGTGGCAGAGAAAGAGCGGAGAACGAGCGGAGAAAGGCACGAGGAGAGGAGGGGGAGGAACCGGAGGAAACGGGGAGGCGGAGTGGGGAGGGGAAAGGAAGAGAGAAGGCACCAGAAAATGGAGGGCACGCAACAGGGAGGGAGTACAGGGTGTGGAAGGATAAGGTGAAGTGGTACGCGAGCGACACGTGGCATTCAACGAAATCGGAGGGGCCAGCGGTCGTGGCAGCCGGAAGAACGAGCCTTCCAAGCTTGCAAGCAACAAGGGGATGAAATTCATGCCCTGTTCCGATCCCCAAGACAACAACGGTATCTCGGATCAGTGGAAAAGCAACTCTAGGCCAGTATATGAGCGACTGAACTACGACATCTTCGAGACAAAGTCACTGCTAGACCTACTGTTTGAACCTAGGCTGAACGACCGCGCCCAGGCAAAAGCTCCCACGAAAAAAACTAATAACTTCATCCGTGCTCGTAAGGGAGAAGCTGCATCGCCGATGATGAAATACTAGAACAGCGCGACTTAAACGCCTCCCGACATTCGAAATCTCAGCCCTGACGACCTGGTACCCGCCTAAGTCACGCCACGCTGAACGGGATGTAAACAAGCCCACGCTCCTTGAAAAGGCACCTAGATCAACGTCACGGGGTGCCTCAAGTTCGGCTGTGCAAACAGCACCTGATGGGCTACCACCACCATTTACAGTCCATATCCTAACGCCAAGCGATCATGACGCAGTGAGGTATCGCACGCTTCAGCATCCCTAACACCCCGCACACGGAAGTAGAGGAAACCCTCTGAAGAGGAAAATAGCACGTTCCGAACATGAACTTCGGCACTACTTACCCCAAGGGTGGAAGAGTATCTGTGCTTCTTGGGCTTCTTGATACCGTTCTTGTGCTGCTTGTACGTCTGGTTGTGCGCCGTGTGGTTCTTCGACTTGGCCATGGCTGCCTCCGCTGTAGCGGAAGGGGAACGTGGAAATAGCACACAACGGACAGGAGGATCAACAAAGACGACAGCGAAAACGAAGTGTGACTTGTGACTTCTATCGCATGGCTGTCAGCTGCAGCAGATGGGGAAACGCCCCACTAAGAGAATCACGGGAACAACGGACAGGTTAAGGACGGGATGTGGGATGCAGGGAAGCAGACTAGATGGCCAAGGAAGGGATGTTGTGAGGGTCTAATGGCAGACGGACTCAGTATGATGCCCTTTGGAGCGTTTGGATGATGCTACTGAGCTTGGGAATCAGTAGGAACAGCGAAATAGACACATCACAGAGGAATTGAGTGCAAGAACACATCTGAGGTTACCGCAATCAACGCTTGGCGAGAGTCTAACGCAACCGAATGAAACCAGGGTTTCTCAGACAAACCTAATGCACCCAACTGAAACCGGGGTTTCCCAGACGAAACTAGGTGATGGAGATCCTGACGTTTTGCAAACGAGACTTTAGGGTTCGCAAGTTCGCTTACAGAATGGAGAGCCTGAGTGGTGGAGTAGGGCGAGGGGGTGTACGGACCGACAGACAGGCAGGCTCTAGGAGATGGACAGGAGCAGAGAGGTTCTGCGTCAGCAAGAGATCTACTTTGTAAGGCAGGGCAGGGAAAGGTTCAGCAGACCAGGGTTTGGAGGGGATGAGGGGGAAGATGGGCGCATGAGGACTGGTGCGCAGGTAAGGGGGGAGCTAGAGAAGGCGAAGGCGGAAAATCGGGGGAGTCTGTGTGATGGAGAAGGGGAACATGCGCGCAGAGTGGTTGGGGGACAGTCAAGTCTAACGGAACTCGAAACGAGTAGCGAAAGAAGTTGAGAAGTAACGGGGCGAAGCAAATTGACGAGAAATCCTTTCGTGAGTGGCAGGGCTCTGAGCAGCATGGGCGTCAGCGAAGACCAAAACGCGCGTTCAGATAAACATTAGAATGAGGTGCAAATACAATTTGCAGCCTATTTGCATACGATCACAACCAGTCATTTCAAACAAAATCCAGACCAAACTTCCCAAGATGACAAGGTGACAAAACCCCACGAAATTCCACATGTTGCCATACTGTGACGAGAACCAATTTGTTGCCATACTGTGATTTCTGGAAAATTGAACTGCACCAAGGTCTTCAGCTCACTTGCATAAAACACAGGATGGGCGTCCACATGTAAAGAGCAACAATGCAATCATGCGTAGGTTTTCAGCACCTCACTAAACCCTACTAGTACAAAATTTCATTTCACTGTTATTTTCCTCGGAACTGCCAGCCACTCCTTACTCAAATCTGTTGTATTGTTCCTCAGGCACTTGTGGTGGCAGCAGCAGCAGTGGCTGCAGCAGCTGCAGCGGCACCACGGGGACCAAGGGAGCCAGACAGGCGGGCGCTCTGAGTAACCCTCGAGACATTAGAGATGTTCTCCTGCGAACCAGGAACATGGGAGAGCAGAGTGAGGTGAGAGGATGCATTGGGGAAGCCTGGAAGGCAGAAATGCTGGGAGCAGACAAAGATCCCATCGACTAGGGAAGGGAATGCAATGCTTGGACAAGGAAAATATGCTTGAGGGGAAAGCATGGCAAGCATATGCTGGCTGGACCATGGCAGACATGTCATGTAAGAAAAAACCCTACAGTGTTTCCTCAAAGCACGAGCAGCCATTCCTCCTCTGAAACACACAACACACCTTCCACACTGCCAGACGGCTCCTAAGCTCCAGCCATTGGGGTGCCCCAAACACTCTCTGTGTGCTGCGCCTGTAGCCACACCATGCAGGAACACACGCCCACACAAACCACACATAAGGCACCAAGCAACAACGCATTGAAATGAAAAAGTTGTGCTCAGAACGCGGTATACCAGACCATAAAAAGGGCAAATGCAGCAAACTCACTCTCTTCCCTCCTCCCTCCTCATCACCCCCCCCCCTCCTCCTCCTTCCCCCTTCGCCCCCCCCTCCACCCTCCCCCGCGCCCGTGCACTCACGTGACGACGACGACGCGGCGCTGTTGGTCCATGCGGGCGTCCACCACCTTGGCGGCTATAGCGCGCACCACCCACTGCTCCACCTCCTCCTCTGGTACCTGCCCCACACATGCGCGAGAGGCACCACGAGGGACAACCGGCAGGCAGAGGCCGAAGGCGGCAGAGAGGCAGGGAGAGACAGGGAGAGACAGGGAGAGACAGGGAGAGACAGGGAGAGACAGGGAGAGACATGGAGAGACATGGAGAGACAGGGAGAGGCAGGGAGAGACAGGGAGAGACAGGGAGAGACAGGGAGAGACATGGAGAGACAAAGAGAGGCAGGGAGAGACAGGGAGAGACAGGGAGAGACAGGGAGAGACAGGGAGAGACATGGAGAGACAGGGAGAGGCAGGGAGAGACAGGGAGAGACAGGGAGAGACAGGGAGAGACAGGGAGAGACAGGGAGAGACAGGGAGAGACAGGGAGAGACAGGGAGAGGCAAGGAGAGACAGGGAGAGGCAGGGAGAGGCAGGGAGAGGTAGAAAGTAATGCGAACGGACACGTGAGATGAAATGCACGTTTGTGTCGGTATAAACACCAAACAGAAGCATGTTCCAGCGTGAGTCACAGTAGGGTAGAGAAGAGAGGGCACGCGGAGGAGAGGGGACACAGTGACACAGTCAACACAGGGACACACAGCCACACAGCGACACCGACACACCGACACACCTGGAGAGTGTCTTGCAGCAGCGCATAGCGGATCTCCCCCACAGCAAAGGCTCCGCTGCCGGCAGCACCAGCACCACTCCCCCCCGCAGCAGCAGTGGGGGATGCTGCCCCTCCAGCAGAGGCAGAGCCGGAAGCAGCAGCAGCAGCGGAGGCCGCAGCTGCGAAGCTGTCTGAGGCGAGGGCTGCGAGGGAGAGCAGCCGCATCTTGGCCTCACAGTCCTCAGCGCTCAGACCTGGTTGGGGGAACGAGGGGGAAAGGCAGGAGGACAGGGGAGGAAGGAGGGGGGAGGTGGGAGGTGCAAGGAGCGGGTAGGGAGGGGGTGGGGACGTCGGGAGGGGTGGCGAGATGGGGGAAAGTGGGAAGGGGGAAGTCTAGAGTGACGGCTGGCGGCCAGAGAAGCTGAAATGAAAGTGAAGTCATGCAGAGCGTGGGAATGACGAGGAAGGGACCAGGACAGACAGAGCAGAGAGCACACCCTGCAGACAGACAGCATTGCAGACCGGCAGCCACAACGCCAACGCACTTGGCAACAGCAACAGTAGCAGCAGCAGAAACAACAGCACGCAAGCAAGTACCGCACCACAGGTCTGCTGCGCCGTGGGATTCGCCTGGCAGAAGGCGTGGAACTGCGGCAGGCGCTCCTTGAGAAACACACAGAGCAGCGCGTTCAGGGTGCCTTGGGTAGCGCCTCAAGGAGCAGCAACAACAACAACATCACGGGACAACCACCCTACCGTAGGTCTGGAGTGCCGTCGGATTCGCCTGGCAGAAGGCGTGGAACTGAGGGAGGCGCTCCTTGAGGAACACACACAGCAGCGCGTGCAGGGGCGCGTGCTCTGGCACGCTAGCCAGCTGCTGCACAGCGGGCAGATCCAGCAGGTCGCTCTGGAAGGCGTCGGGCGTCTTGATGAAGTCGATGGCTGCCGCTGCCGCTGCCTGCAGCGCTGCTGGCGACGCTGCCGCCTCCGCGGCTGTGAAGAGCGAGAGGTACTTCATTGTGAACGCACTCGCGTCCTTGGCGCCGCTGCGGGGACCGGGGGGTGGGGACGAGGGGAGGGAGTAGGCCGTGAAAGGGGGTTTGCTTCTTGCTGTGAAGAGCGAGAGGTACTTTATCGTGAATGCACTCGCGTCCTTGGCGCCACTGCAAGGGAAGTGGTGGGGGGCGGGGAGGAGAGAAGGCCGGGAAAGGGGGTTTTGCTTTTTGCAGGGAAGAGTGATAGGTACTTGATCGCGAACGCACTCGCGTCCTTGGCGCCGTTGAGAGGGAAATACCAAGGAAACAGGAAGGGGGCAAAGAGGGGGAGGGAGAGGGGGAGGGGAGGGAGAGAAGGTCGCAGAAGGCTGGGGTTCAGGAGTCCCAAAGCTGATGTTGTTGGGCGGGCATGGTTGTTTCAGGGCAGAGCACGAGGTGCTCCATCGCGAGAACACACACACGCGTCATTAGCGCCCTTTGAGGCGCCTCAAAAGGGAAGAGAGCACGAGGTGCTCGTGCTCCATCGCGAGCACACACACACGCGTCATTGGCGCCACTGCACGCAGAGGAGAGGAGGGTGCGGGAGAGAACATAGCAGGATAGGCCAGTCAGCCATTCACCCACCCCGTCCCTCACCCTTCCCCTCCCAAGCCCAGCCCAGCCCAACCCAGCCCAGCCTAGCCTAGCCAAGCCCAGCGCATACATCTCTCGGTCCGCACCCCTTCGCCTCCTGCAGCAGCGCGCCGAGCGCCATGAACAGCAGAGCTCCTTGAGCTCCTCTGCCAATTCGCAGCAACAGCCAACGCGCCGCACACAAGCCAACCTCCTCATCCCACCCCCCCAACCCACCCTTCCCCCCTCCAAAGAATGCCCCCCCAACCCACCCTTCCATGGCCCTGTCCTCACCCCTTGGTCTCCTGCAGCAGCGCGCCGAACGACAGGTAGAGCTCCTTGAGCTCCTCCTTGTCGACAGCGCCGTCTCGCAAGCCACACACAAGCCAACCTCCCTCTCACCTGCCCAGCAACTCCCTTCCCCCCCTTCCCCCCTCCCCCCACTTCCCCCCTCCCCCCCTCCCCCCCCACCCCTCTCCCTCCTTCCCACCCCCCAGAATGCCATCTCACCCCATCCGCCCCCCTTATCCTCACCCCTTGGTCTCCTGCAGCAGCGCGCCAAGCGACACGTAGAGCTCCTTGAGCTCCTCCTTGTCGACGGCGCCGCCCCATTCGCGGAAGCACGCGGACGAGAAGCGCCGCGCCAGCGGCAGCATCAGCTCGTGCTGCTTGGCGGCGAGCGCCAGGCGCAGCGCCGCCGCGAACACCACGTAGCGCGCGCGCGGACACGCGACGAGCGCGTTGTAGAGGAACACGAGGCTGGGGTGTGGGAGAAAGAGTGGGGAGAGGAAGGGTTGGGAGAGAAGAAGGGGGAGGCGAAGAGCGCGGAAAACGGGAGGAAGGAGAAGGGAGTAAGCAGGGGTGTAAAAGTACTGGCGTTGCGGGTGAGCGTGTTATTGAGTCGACTTTTTGCCACCTATCCCCATCAATCACCCCCCCATGCCTCCTCGCTTGCGCCGGCCGGCCGCGCTCCCCCGCCCCTCTTCCCCTCACTCCCTCTCCCTCTCCCCGATCCCGTCTCCCCCCCACCGCTTTCCACCCATTCGCTTACAGCGCAGAGAGCGCACACCAATCCACGAGAGGTAGGAGACCAATGCCGTGTGTATAACTCGCAAGCCCGCTAAACTCCTTACTCCGTTCTCCTATATATGCCGCTGACCTTCCTTCCTCTCCTCCTCTCCCAACACCCCCCTCCCCCTCCCCCCACCCCCCACCCCCCACCCCCTCCCACCCCCACTTCCCCATTATCCACTTCCTCGTGAACCTCATTTCTCCCCTTTCCCACCCACAACCCTCCAATCTCCCCAACACCCCTCCCCCTTTCCCCCCTTCCTCGTCCTCCCTGTCCTTGCCACCAATGGCCTGCACATTGAGTTTAAGCGCGGGCTTGTCGGCGGGCGCCATGAGCAGCCATGAGCCCCCCCCCTCTCCCCCCCCCCCTCCTTCCCGCCCCTTCTCTTCTCAGCCGTCCCCTCCCCGCTGTTCCCCCCGCGGGTGCCCTACACTTTGAGTTTGAGCGCGGGTTTGTCCGCGGGCGCCATGAGCAGCTTGGACGCGAGCTGGCTGGCGAGCGCCTCCACCTGCTCCTTGGCGTCCGCCTTGGGAATGAGGCTCGCGATGAACGTGAACGCGCCCTCCACGTCTGCCGGGGAGGGGAGAGGAGGGGAGGGGAGGAGAGGGGAGGGGGAGGGGGGGGGGCAGGGAAGGGCAGAGGCAAAGGGCGCAGGGGAAGCTTTTGAGTCGACTCAAAAGGCCTCCACCAGCTTCTTGGCGTCCGCCTACGGAATCCGACTCGCGATGAACGTGAACGCGCCCTCCACGTCTGCGGGGGAGGGGAGGGGGCGGAGGGGACGGGAGGAGGGGGAACGGCGGAGGGGAATGGAGGAGGGGAAGGGCAGAGGGAATGGGCGGAGGGGGCGGGAGGAGGAGAAAGGGAGATGAGGGATGACGAATGGAGTAAGTAGATGAGACGGGGAGGAGGCGTGTCGTAGGTTAGCTTCGGGGGACGGAGGGGAGGGGAGGGGAGGGGAGGAGAGGAGAGGGGAGGAGAGGGGAGGAGAGGAGAGGGGAGGAGGGGAGAGGAAAGCGGAGGCGAGGAGGGGGGAGGAGAGGGGAGGGGAGGAGGGGGGAGGAGAGGGGAGGGGAGGAGGGGGGAGGAGAGGGAGGGAAGACTGGAGGCGGGTATATGGATGACGACAGGTGCACACCCCGGAAGTTTCCAAACCTATGCCGCCTTCGCCACCCTCACTCCCCTTTCTTACCCCTCCTCCCCTTGTGCACCCTTTCGTCCTCCTTGCCCTGCCCTCTCTACACCTCTCTTCCGCCTTCCCTTCCCCTTCCCCTCTCCCCTTTCCCCTTCCCCTCTCTCCATTCCTTCCCCCTTCCCCTTCCCTTCCCCTCCCCTTCCTCTTCCCCTCCCCCCTCCCCATTCCCCTTCCCTCCCCCCTCCCCATTCCCCTTCCCCTCCCCATTCCCCTTCCCCTCCCCCCTCCCATTCCCCTTCCCCTCCCCCCTCCCCATTCCCCTTCCCCTCCCCCCTCCCCATTCCCTTCCCCTCCCCCTCCCCATTCCCCTTCCCCCTCCCATTCCCTTCCCCTCCCCCCTCCCCATTCCCCTTCCCCTCCCCCTCCCCCGCCCCATTCCCTTCCCCTCCCCCCTCCCCCCGCCCCATTCCCCTTCCCCTCCCCCCTCCCCATTCCCCTTCCCCTCCCCCCTCCCCATTCCCCTTCCCCTCCCCATTCCCCTTCCCCTCCCCATTCCCCTTCCCCTCCCCTCTCCCCATTCCCCTTCCCTCCCCCCTCCCCATTCCCCTTCCCCTCCCCCCTCCCCATTCCCCTTCCCCTTCCCCCTCCCCCCACCCCATTCCCCTTCCCCTCCCCCCTCCCCATTCCCCTTCCCCTCCCCCTCCCCCCTCCCCATTCCCCTTCCCCTCCCCCCTCCCCATTCCCCTTCCCCCTCCCCATTCCCCTTCCCCTCCCCCTCCCCATTCCCCTTCCCCTCCCCCCTCCCCCCGCCCCATTCCCCTTCCCCTCCCCCCTCCCCCCTCCCCTTTTCCTTTCCCCAGGCCCACCTTTCTCTGATCCCTTGGCGAGGACGGTCTCTGCTGACGTCAGCAGCAGGCTCACGAGGTCGGCATTGCGGTTCGCCGCCAGCAGCGTGCCGGCCTCCGCTACAGCCTGCGCTACAGCCGGGCCCGCCACCTGCGCGGAAGGATCGGCGGGAGGTTTTGTGGGGGAGGGACGTGGGGAGGATCGAGGGGTGGGGGAAGGGGGAGGAGGGAGGGGAGGTAGGGGGGAGATGTGGAGGAATTACTAAGGGAAAGAGGCGGGTAAGCACAAGTATTGGGAATCGGACAGGAGAGAAAAGAAAGAGCGAAAAACGGGAGAGAAGCAGGGAGAGCGGCCGGCGCAGCTATAAGCTACACAGTGAGCTGCAAACCAACACCAAAAGCTCACGGGCCTTCCTCCGCTCCTCCGACCACTGTCTACACGCTTCCCTCGCAACGCGGCAACCCAAAGTAATGCCTCGCCCCCTCACTCCTAGGCCTTGCTTCCTGGATCCCCACCTCATATCCTCGCCAGCGGCAGCTTCCCCACATGAATCCTATGTCTCACCGGATCCGCCGTGCACACACGCACCTCACCGGCTGCTGCTATTCAGCTGGCCCCCGTGACATGAAAAACCCTCAACCCCGCAGGAGAAGTCTAAGGATCGCACCCAGTCTGACGCGATTAAGTCGCCCAGAACCTTTTCCCCTCAAAGATCCTTTCGAGGAAGTCTATATCGCGGATCTGCACGCACCTCCTCGCCGCCTTCTGCCCACGCAATCTCGGCGCAGAATCGTGCCACGACGAGCGTGGGCTCCTCCTCGGATGTGGGAACCAGTGTCGCCATCTTGTACAGCTGCTCAACCAATGCGATGACGTTTGAATCTAAGGGGTAACCCGGTAACCCTAATTTGAAAAAAAAAGACCGCGAATCTGCTCAGGAGCTGGCGATTCGAAACTTAGACCCCTTCTTGCCGGTCGTGACCGATACTTCAATCGCGAACAAGGTAAAGCGATTAGTCTGACGTTGGATCCGGCTTCCGAAATTCACTATTCCTAGGATCCACGGCAATATGACGCGAGGATTACGGCACGAAAGGCTGCCGGAAATCCGTACAGGCGATCGACTATCGCCGCTGCGAGTAATCTCGATTGCTGTCGTTGCGGAGAGAGAGGGACTAAGATACTATGGACACGATCAGGAATCGCGCCGTCCCGGCACAGTGGCGGGATTGAGGAGAGCTGCTGTGGAGGCAGCAGAGGAAAGAGGAAGGGGTGATGAGGGGGAGGAAGAAGGATAACGGTCGAGGGGAGCGGAGTGCTGCTGCCGCTACTGGTGCGGGTGCGGGGATTTGGGGGGAGGTATGGGAGGAGGGGGGAAGCCTGGGGAACACGCGGCTGAGGTAGCTTGTGCTCCGGTTTGGGGGAAGGCGGAGGCTTGGATGGAATCGAGGTTGGGGGCACGGTTGTGCCTGTAACGAAACCTACGTTTGCCTGGTGGTGGTAGTTTACAGTTTACCTACAATTACAGCACCGTACCTGATTGAGTACAGTGTTCGTCCGTGACTACCTGCATCGGTTTTCCTCAATGTTGGTGTTTCGCAAAACCCTAGCGTTGGGCTGTGCATGTGGGTCTTCAATGTCAGATCCAACGGCAGAGAATCAAGAACAACAAAATAGGCTCCATCTCCATCGCACAACCGATCGAGCAACATTGCGCGACTCGAGCAGACAAGCACCCAATTTCCGAATTGGGAATTCTCCTCCCTCCTCCCTCGTTCACTTCTCCCGAGGCCACTCCCTCCAGCCCCATGAGACCCTTCACAATTCAACTATTTGACGATTCCTTCACTTACGCTGGTGTCCTTGTTTTCTCCTTTTTCTGGTCGTTCAGATCTTCCTTCGATTTCATTCCTCTAGTGAGAATCCTCGCGCCATACATCATCGAACCAACGACGCACCACCATGAGCAACGTGAGCGGATTCTCCGGAATAGTAGGTCCTGGAGCCCACCGTCCAGGCGAGCCCGCCTCAGGTGGAGGAGGTAACGCGGCGCCTCCTAGCACAGGATTCTGGGGGACTAATCCTGCGTGGGGAACCGCTTGGGGCTGCCCAAACGGTGCTGATAGCGGTGGTGGCGGCGTATCTGGGCCAGGTGCTTATGGCGAACCCCCCGTTAGTGGAACGCCTGTGAATGTATCGCAATCCGCTCCTCTCTCGGCTGGGTTTCACGAGTGCTACGTGCAGAGTCGCGTGGAGGCACCGCACGTGAAGCGACTGCTCCTGTTGCGCATCCTGACGTTTATCTTAAGCCTGCTTTGCATCAGGTAATCCTCTAATTCTGTTTTTTACCATGTGAACTAATCAGTGAACCAAGTGCAGTATTCTTTTCGTTGCGCGTGACGGGATTGTTTTTGTAGTATAAACGGTGGGGATATAATTTCAAGTCTTTCAGAAAATATCGTTTCTCGCCGAGCTCTTAATTACGAATATAGGCCAACACTTCATGCAAATTTATGGTATAGCTTGGTCCATCCGTCACCTCCTTGTGAGGAATAATTCTTTAACTACGCCTTCCGTATCGGTCCTCCTCCCCACCTCCCTCCCTCCCGCCGTTACCATCCGCAACAGCGTGCTAGTGGGCGCACCAACGGGGCAGTACAGATTCACGTTCTTCGTCGCCTACTCGCTGCTCTTCGCCATGGCGTCCATCGCCATGCTCTACTCCTTCCTCCTCGTCCTCTTCTCCTGTGCTTGGATCTTTCGCGCGCGCCATGCGTGGGGGCGATTCATGACTGGAGCGCAGATGATCATGGACTTTGTGAGCTGCATCATCAATTCCTTCAATCTCTTATTCCCTTCTCTCGAGATTTCCCAGCGGTTGGGGCCATCTAGCAGCTAGCTTGGATTTCACTAGTCGTGAACCTTAACCCTCTGCTCATCCCCTCCTCTACCCACCACAACACTTTACCTCCGATATTTCCACGTGCTGGCAGCTACTGGCTCTCCTGCTGTTTGCAGCGGCCACAACAGCAGCTTGCCAGACGGGTCAGAACTCGCAAGGGGTGACCATCATGGGACGGCGCCAACTTGTCAGCCTTTGCTCCAGTGCTGATGTTCTGGGATTTGGATCGTAAGGCGCATTAGATTCTCTTGTGGTTAACCAGCTTTTCGTTTCCAGTGTTCGTAGCTCTTGCAGCTGTTTGCTTATGCATCTCCCCTCCAGCCTTATGCTTTGCCTCTTGCTGAGTTGTGTTTCGAGTGTGATTTGACCTTTGACCAGGAACCACTTTTGTGGCTACATGCAAGGGGCGACTGCTTTGGGGTATCTTGCGTTCTTCACTTTGTTACCTCTGTATTGGTAAGAGCTTATCGCGTGAAAATCAAACGACACGTCTGAATAGCACACCTATGGCTTAGGTAATAATGGAGTTTTTTAGGGATCGAAAAAAGTGCCCGTTTTGCAACAACACATCCGTTCTCTGCAGTCCTCCTGCCACAAGCGTGCTGAGAACGATCGCCTGTGTCCTCAATGTGCGCCCTCTTCTTGCAGGATGAACCGGCGAGCATGGTACAAGAGTTTCTGAGTGGGTCGTATGGCACAACCTTGCTTGTATAAGTAGAAGAGTTCCAAGCCACTATGCACCTCTTGTTCATATGGCGTGCACTGCTTCTTCCTAAACTGTAGTAGTATTCACGCAGCATGAAACATCAGTTCTTACTTTTGCCTATTATGTGCAACATTCCGACATACCTTGTTTCAACATAATCCTCAGGTATGGTATATTGATTTTTTTGTAAGTGTTAGTCTACATCCTGGGACTTATGTGTAAAGCTGCAGTGGTTGGGCTGTGCTGGTGGAGGATTTCCGCGACCAGCACGTCAGGTCTTTAGTGCGGATAGAAATCTTCTAGAACGACGAATGACGCGACGCAACCCTAGGCAAATGGCCCACTCTCAAAAATTGTCGTGTGTTTGCCAGTGGGGGAAGAAAAGGAATATCACAGGGAAGGATACGCTT
Organism: Closterium sp. NIES-67; assembly: GCA_027943415.1. NCBI lineage: Eukaryota > Viridiplantae > Streptophyta > Zygnematophyceae > Desmidiales > Closteriaceae > Closterium > Closterium sp. NIES-67. The sequence goes on along the minus strand of BQMB01001501.1, from coordinate 55,310 downwards.
TTGAAGATTCTCGGTGTCACACATGACACCAGCGGCCCGGCAATCGATGTTTTTCGTGGGGTGGTGTTTGTACGTGGTTTCCGCTGGACTGCTTTGGTGTCTAGTGTCTCGTAACCCGAACTCCACACATGTTGCAGGTTCGGTTTGTGTGGGCGTGTATTTGAGCAACAAGGCATTGTCCTGCAGTTTTCCTGACTGTGCCATTAGCCAGCGGCCACCTTCCCTTCCAAGAACCGTTCAGTATCTGCGCCGACCACATCCTGCGCCCAAGAAGGTGACCAACAGAGACGAGATTTTCAACCCTCTATCTAAACAAGTTCGGTAAAATGCGCCATCTGGGCAACAAGAAGGACCCACCCTATTCCGTGGCTCACAATTCACACGGTTGTTGGTTCCTCCTCGCCTGGCGCATCGCATCACCTCTCTCTCTGGTGCTTCCCCGTCCAACAACTCGTCATCGTCATGAGGTGGACGGTCAGGATGGGCTGGCAGCACAGGCAGTTCCCGAGGCTGCTGGTTTTGAGGAGGGGAGTGCAACGCACAGCCGCTCAGGATGGAAATAGGGTGCATTGGTTGGGTTGGGCAATGGGCACTGGTTGTGGGAGGGAGTAGTGTACCAAATAGATTTCTGCGTGTCTGTATGTAGTGTGCGTGCGGACCTCCATGGTGCTGGGAAGTGAGTGAGCTGGGTTGCCTTTCTGGCTGTACTATGCAGACTTCTAAGAACCGTTCTTCGTCCTGTCGTGCTGTTACTGTGTGCGAACCGTCCCGTTGCTGCTGCAGGGACAGTGAACCGAGTGCCTGATTTCCGCAGGTCTTCGGTGGAAGAGTCGGTAAAGCTGCTGTGCCTGACAACTAACTTGAGTCATAATCTGCCGTCTCTGCCGTCTCTGCCGTCTCTGCCGTCTCTGCCGTTCTATACGCCTCCATCCGACGTCGTCTGTGCTCTCCCGTCGCTTTTATAATTTAGAGCGGGAAACACGGGAAGACGCTGCTCGCGAAGTTTCGGTGTAACTCGTGTGACTATCACCCTGCGTGCTGATCAACTCTTGAAGGGATTAATACCCTTTCAGTTCATGGGTTGCTTACGTTAGTAGCCGTAACGAGCTCTCGCGAATAGGTCAGCCCGCTTTTTTCCTAGTAACGTCGTTTTGATCTAACGATTCAATCTAGCGAGCAACCAGCCACGGTCAAGTCTTCTCTAATTAAAAAGCAGGTGTAGCCAACGGGCTCTTATAAGCAGTTACGCGTTCGATTGTAACCCGCACTTAGCCGCCATGGGCGATCGGCAATGGACCAGCATGCGAGCGCCGCGTCCCGCAGCGCCAGGAACCATTCGGGAAGATGAGGAGGGCGTGCAAGACGCTGACGTGGCATCGGATATCACGAAGCAGAAAGTGGCGGCTGCAAAGAACTATATCGAGCAACACTATAAGCAGCGCATGCGCACACTGCAAGAACGGAAAGAGAGGTGGGTGGTTGGAGTCTCTTAATAGGCGCTTTACGTATCTCTTAATAGTGCTTTACCCAGTGCTCGGGTCTCTTTTTTTTTGCCTAGCGTAAGACTTGCGACGTACTCATTCGGGGTGATTACATTTCGTCTGCTCTTTCGTGAGGGATGAGGATGAGGGGGACGGAGAAAGAGGGGATTGTGATTAAAACGGGTGGCGAACGGGGGGTAGCATGTCAATGGGGGGAAGGGAGGAGGTTTGAGGGTGGAGGGATGAGAGAGGAGTAAAAAGGGCGAGAGAAATGAAGCGAGCGAGATAGAGAAGGGAGGGACACGCGCATGCACGCACGCACAGGCACCTCCTTTCTCCCTCCCTCACACACGCACACGCTCACACTCGCTCTTCCTCTAGCGCTCTCGATCTCTCTCACACAATCTCCCCCACACGCGCGCGCGCGGGCCACCCTCTCTCCCTCCCATCCCAGGCGGCACGAGCTGGAGCGGCGGGTGGAGGAGGAGGGCGTGTCGTGCGAGGAGCGGGAGGGCGCCATTCGTTTCCCCTTGAGCTGATCCAACCCCTTTTCTCCTCTCCCCCTCCCTCCCCCCCCCCGCTGCCCTCCCCCGTCCTCGCCAGGCGGCACGAGCTGGAGCGGCGGCTGGAGGAGGAGGGCGTGTCGTGCGAGGAGCAGGAGGGCGCGCTGCGCGAGCTGGAGCAGCGCGAGGCGGAGATCATGCGTCTGCAGCGCCACAAGCTCGGCGTCGACGACTTCGACCTCCTCACCATCATCGGCCGCGGGGCGTTCGGGGAGGTACGTACGGACAGGGGGGGCAAAGGGATGCTGATGCTCGGTGATGCTCGGTGATGCATGGTGATGCATGGTGATGCTTGGTGATTCTTAGCGATGCTTGAGGGGGAGAGGAGAGAGAAGGGGGACGTCAGTTAAGCTGGGCGTCGATGATTTGGACTGGAACCAGCTCTTGTCACCACCACCATCAACATCCCCGGAGGGGAGTTCCACGAGGTACGGATTTGGCGTATCGGGGGTCCCAGGCGCAGGCTGTAAGGGGCCGGGCTTCGAGGAGGGATTAGATTAGAGTCAGGGGAGGGTTTGGTTGGTCTCGCATCGGGGGTGCGGGAGGATCGCGAGCATGAGTGGGCTGCTGGAGAGGATCAAAGCGGGAGGGAAGGGGGGGAAGGGGGGAAGGAGGGGGGGGGGGGGAGGGGGGGGGAGATGAAGAGGAGGGGGGAGAGGGGGGTGGGCACAGGAAGGTGAGAGGAGGGGTTGGGGCCGGGGGTTGGTAGGGAGGGAGTGAGAGGCGGTGAGAAGAGGGAAGAAGGAGGTGGGGAAGGAAGGCAGTGAGGTAGAGTGGCCAACAGAAAGGTTTAGTGAGCAGGAGGAGCAGGTTTACACGAACACTTTCCTCCATGCCCGACTTCCGCCTTCACGCATGCACGCACAGATACACAGACACGGACACAGACACAAACACACACGCACGAACACACACACACACACACGCACACACACACACACACACGCACGCACACACGCGCGCGCGCGCACACACACACACACACACACACATACACACACACACGCACGAACACGAACACACTTAAACATACACACACACGTTCCAGCACGAGGATGATTGATCTGGAGGAGCGGGCTGCAGGTTTAGGCTTGCACCTCCCTCCACGCCCCACCTTCCGCCTTAACGCATGCACGCACAGACACACACGAACACACTTAAACATACACACACACACGTTCCAGACCGTTCCACACCGTTCCCCACCCTCTCCCCCTCCCCCCCCAAGCGCTTGTGGCAACCACTCCGAGCGCAGGTGCGGCTGTGCAGGGAGAAGGCAACGGGGAACGCTTATGCACCACACACACACGCTCCTCACCCTTCCCAACCTCTTCCCCCCCTCCTCCCCCCCCCCCCGCCCCCCCCCTCCCCCACACGCACATGTGGCACCCAATCCGAGCGCAGGTGCGACTGTGCAGGGAGAAGGCAACGGGGAACGTGTACGCGATGAAGAAACTGAAGAAGTCAGAAATGCTTCGACGCGGGCAGGTGTGTGCGGGGTGTGGGGTGTGGGTTTTGGGGAAGGTGAGACAGTGATACTGGGGACTGTTGATGTTAACTGCGTGCCACCTGCCACCAGCCACCGAGGAAGGCAGCAGCATGCAGGTCAATGCTTCAATTGACTCCTCTTGCTTCTGTCCTCTCTCGCCTTCCCCGTTTCTCCCCCTCTCTGCCGCTGGTGACCGTGTGCAAAGGCAGCACGGCCTGCTGTCGACCCAGCACGGCACAAGCAGCGCCGCGTTGTGCTGCTGCTTGCTCATCTCACCTTCACCTCTCACACGCCTCCTTCCCGTCCCCGCCCCCGCCCCCCTTCCCCGTCCTCGTCATCTCCCCCTTCCTCTTGTCCTTCCTGGTGGAGGTCGGCAGCATGTAAACGGCCATCCTCACCTTCCCTTCCCTTCCTTCTCCCCCACCTAACCCCGCCCCCCCTCCACCCCGCTGGCCCGTCCCCTTTCTCTGCTTCACAGGTGGAGGACGTGAAAGCAGAGCACAACCTGCTAGCGGATGTGGGCAGCAGGCGGGAATGAAAGCCGCTAGTTCTGGCTCTTCCCCCCTCCTATCGGTTTCCTTTCCTGTCCCCCTCCTCCTCCCCCCTGCCCCCAGGCGGAGCACATGAAGGCAGAGCGCAACCTGCTGCTCTGCCTCTTCTTAGGCAGCAAGTAAAGGGCCATCCTTCTCCTCTTCCCGTGCTGCTCTACTGCGCCTTCCAGGACGACAAGTTCCTGTACCTCGTCATGGTGTACCTGCCGGGCGACTGCAGCCGCTTGACGCCCTCCCCCTTCCGCCCTCCTTGTCGCCCAGCCCCTTGCCTGCCGGCAGGTGGAGCGCGTCAAGGCAGAGCGCAACCTGCTGGGCTGAGGTAGAGAGATCAGGCAGAAGAAGCCATTCTCCTTTCCTTCCCACCCACGTGGCACCTCTCTTTCTCCCTCCCTCGCAACTGCAGGTGGAGCACGTGAAGGCGGAGCGTAATCTCCTGGCGGAGGTGGGCAGTAAGTGCATCGTGCTGCTGTACTGCTCGTTCCAGGACGACGAGTTCCTCTACCTCGTCATGGAGTACCTGCCGGGCGGGGACATGATGACGCTGCTCATGCGCAAGGACACGCTCACTGAGGACGAGGCACGGTTCTATGTGGGCGAGACAGTGCTGGCGATCGAGAGCATCCACAAGCACAACTACGTGCACAGGTGGGGGGTGGGCGGGTGGGTGGGTGGGACGAGCACATGTATGTGCGTCTATGATTGTGTAATTTATGTGCATGAGACGGGTCTATGAGACGGGTGCATGACATGCTTGCCGTGTGTGTGTGTGACATGCTTGCCGTGTGTGTGTGTGACATGCTTGACGTGTTTGTGTGTGTGACATGCTTGCCGTGTGTGTGTGTGACATGCTTGCCGTGTTTGTGTGTGTGACATGCTTGCCGTGTGTGTGTGTGACATGCTTGCCGTGTTTGTGTGTGTGACATGCTTGCCGTGTGTGTGTGTGACATGCTTGCCGTGCGTGTGTGTGACATGCTTGCCGTGTTTGTGTGTGACTTGCTTGCCGTGTGTGTGTGCCATGCTTGCTGTGTGCGTGTGACATGCTTGCCGTGTGCATGTGCCATGCTTGCCGTGTGTGTGTGCCATGCTTGCCGTGTGTGTGTGCCATGCTTGCCGTGTGCGTGTGCCATGCTTGCCGTGTGTGTGTGCCATGCTTGCTGTGTGCGTCTGCCATTCTTGCCGTGTGTGTGTGCCATGCCATGGATGTTGTCGGCTCGAATGAAACATAAATATGCACCCGTAACTACCCCTCTCTCCCTCCCAGACTCACTATTTCACAAAGTTGCCCCTCTGAAAATCTCCACCCCTGCCAATCCTGCCTACAGGTATATCAGGCCTGAGATGGACATGCGACATGTGAATCTCTCTTCTCCCTCCTTCTCACCCCTCCCTCTTCCACTCCTCGTCCCTTTATTTCCCCTCCATTTTTCCTTTCTTACTCCTCTCCTCTTGCGATCGCTCCTCCCCTTTCTCCCAACCCCCTCTTCCCACCCCACTCCCCCCCTCCCCACCGCCAGGGACATCAAGCCGGACAACCTCCTGCTGGACCGGCACGGGCACATGAAGCTGTCTGACTTCGGCCTGTGCAAGCCGCTGGACTGCCGGAACCTCCCCACCATCACGGAGAGCGAGGAGGACGCCATGCAGGCCGGCATGGTGGGCGGCGCCGTGGGGCCCTCCCCCAGCGGCCGCTCTCAGCAGGAGCAGCTGCAGCACTGGCAGCGTAACCGACGCAGCCTGGTGGGTGGAGGGAACGGCGAAGGTGGAAGGTTTGGGAGAGTGGGGGATGTGAGAGGGGAAGGGGTGGGAGTGGGAGTGGGGGTAAGGTTGGTGACTGTGCTGTCTGTTCCATTCGCATCTCCCTCTTTCACTCTCCTCCCCCATCCCCCACCACCCCCCCTCCCCCCCCCGCCCCCGCCGCCCCCCCGCCCCGCCCCCACCCCCGCCCCCCCCAATGAGAATTGGTTACTGCCACAATGAGTACAAGCAGTGACTGGTGCTACGCGGTACAGCGCCACCTTTCGTTCAGCTCACACACATTCATCTCCCCTTGGTGAACGTCTCGCCCCTCTCCGTATATCCCTCCCTCCCACCCCATGGCAACCCCCACCTCCCACCGCCACCTCCCCCCACCCTCCCTCAGGCGTTTTCCACGGTGGGCACCCCGGACTATATTGCGCCGGAGGTGCTGCTGAAGAAGGGCTACGGGCTCGAGTGCGACTGGTGAGTCAAATTGTGTGTGTAGTGAGTGAGTGTACGTGTGTGTGGGAGGGGGGGGGGGGAGGTGGGGGGAGAGGTGTTGGTATCAGTCTCCCAGACCTTTCCACAGTGGGCGCCCCGGACTATATTGCGCCAGAGGTGCTGCTGAAGAAGGGCTACCGTCTACGTGCTCGAGTGCGACTGGTGAGCCTGTCAGCGAGCGAGGAGTGTGACTGACCAGTGCATGCAGTTTCCTTGTCCGGATTTGCAGTTTCCTTGTCCGGATTTGCAGTCTCCGTCTCAGTTCCGTTGCAAACAGCCCATGCATCTGGTGGCTAGGCTGCTGCAGTGGCACCCTCTCTGACCCCCCTTCCCCTCCCCCCCGCTGCCCCCCTCCCCACTGCCTCCTCTAACCTCCCTTCCCTTCCCCCCGTCCGCCCGTACCCGCGCAGGTGGTCGCTGGGCGCCATCATGTATGAGATGCTGGTGGGGTACCCGCCCTTCTATTCCGACGACCCCATGACCACCTGCAGAAAGGTGCGCTTGTGCATGGGTGGTGTGTGGGTGGGTGTGGGTGTGGGTGGGTGCCTGTGCGTGGGTGTGGGTGGGTGGATGGGTGGGTGTGGGGGTGTGTGGGGGGTGGGGTTGGGTGTGTGCGTGCGTGTGTGTGTGTGTGTGTGTGTGTGTGTGTGTGTGTGCGTGCGTGCGTGCGTGCGTGCGTGTGTGTGTGCGTGCGTGCGTGCGTGTGTGTGTGTGTGTGTGTGCGTGCGTGCGTGCGTGCGTGCGTGCGTGCGCGTGCGTGCGTGCGTGCGTGTGTGTGTGTGTGTGTGTGCGTGTGTGTGTGTGTGCGTGTGTGTGTGTGTGTGTGTGTGTGTGTGTGTGTGTGTGTGTGTGTGTGTGTGTGTGTGTGTGTGTGTGTGTGTGTGTGTGTGTGTGTGTGTGTGTGTGTGTGTGTGTGTGTGTGTGTGTGTGGCACATGCTCAGAGTTTGCCCGTTTCCCTTCACCTGCACAACCACCCACGCCGTCATTGGCCTTTCCCTCTGGCTTTTCCTCCCCTACCTCTCTACACTCCCTCCCTCCTCCCGACCTCTCCTCTCTTCCTTTCGCTCTCCCTCTCCCTTTCCCCTCGTCTCCCTTAAGCAGATTGCCAGCACTGGCGGACACACCTCACGTTCCAAGACAACATTTCCTGCAGCCACCAGGGAGGGAGTTCCCTCCACCCAGATTCTCACCTTTCGTTACCCCACTTCGCCCTGCAATCCCAGCCTCCCCTCTTCTCCCTCAAGCAGATTGTCAACTGGCAGACAGACACACCCCACGTTCCCCAAGGAGGTGGCCTTTTTTCCAGATACCAGGGACTTCCCTCCAACCCCTTTGCTCGCCTTTCCTTTCCCCACTTGGCCCTCCAACCTCCATTCCCCCCCCTTTTCCACTCAGATTGTGAAGTGCCGGACGCACCTCAAGTTCTCCGAGTAGGCGAGTCCATCATGGGAGGCGCGGGGCTCATTCTCCCCTTCGGATCCCTGTGTCATTCCCTCCCACCCGTCCTCTCTCTGCCCTCCCTTCCGCTCGGATTGTGAACTGGTGGACGCACCTCAAGTTCCCTGAGGAGGCGAGTCCATCATGGTAGGCGCGGGACCTCAACTGCCCCGTTTGATCCCCGTTTCACCCCCTCCTATCCTCCCTCCCCCCCCCCCCCCACCCTTTCCTCCCAGATTGTGAACTGGCGGACGCACCTCAAGTTCCCTGAGGAGGCGAGTCTGTCGTGGGAGGCGCGGGACCTCATCAGCCGCCTGCTGTGCGACGTGGACCACCGCCTCGGCACCAACAGCGTGGACGAGATCAAGGTGCGCCGAGAGAGTAGAGGAAAGGAGAGGGGGAGGGGGAGAGCGAAGGGGTAAGGGGGAAGGGGGGCACAGGGGCATTTGAGGGGAGTGAAAAGGGAGGCGGGGGACTCCATCAGCCACCTGCTGTGCGACGTGGACCACCGCCTCTGCACCAACAGCGTGGACGAGATCAAGGTGCGTGCATGCACCCAGCCATGGGCCATGGCTTCTGTCCCTCCTCGCTTGCCGGCCGTGCTCCTTGCACTCTCATGCGCGACTCTCGCACGCATGTGTTATCTCCGTCCCTCCCCATGGTTCGCAGGGCTGCCATGGCCCGTGTGAGCGGCTGTGCCCAATGCAGGCGGCGTACCAGAAGCCCCCTCACCCCTCAGTGCCCGTGTCTCCTCTCGTTTCCCATCCCCTCCCTCGTACCTCGTCCCTTCCCTCTCAGCCACCCGTGGTTCGCAGGGCTGCCGTGGGAGCGGCTGTACCAGATGGAAGCAGCTGGGTGGCTTATCAGTGGTACCATCACCGCTCCGTGTCCGCATTCCATTCCCCCCCCCCCCACGTCCCCCCACCACCATCCCCCCTTACGTTTTCCCTTCCTTCAGAGCCACCCGTGGTTCGCAGGGCTGCCGTGGGAGCGGCTGTACCAGATGGAGGCGGCGTTCCAGCCTGAGGTGGTGGACGAGCTCGACACTCAGAACTTTGAGAAGTTTGACGAGGTGAGCGCTACAGCTGCTGCCGCAGCCTCAGCCACGGCCGCAGTCGCAGACGCAGCCGCAGCCGCAGGCGGCTCTAGAGAGTCTGCTGAAATCTCTTGCCACTTGCTCCACTCTGTTCTGCTGTGATCAAAATTCTTCAGACTGAATTTCCTCATTGCCTTAACCCCACCACAGCTCCCATCCATTCCTCCCCTCTGTCTCCGCTCCTTCTCCCCTCGATTATCTTTTAAGAGCCTCTCCTGTTCGTCTTGCTAATGTTGGTACGAGGTTCGCCTTCTCCCTCTTCTATCTCCTTTCGACCCGGTTCTCCTGCCGCATTCCTCTTCCCTTCCTCTCTCTCCTCACCCCCCATCTATCCCCATCTCACCCCCCATCTATCCCCATCTCACCCCCCATCTATCCCCATCTCACCCCCCATCTATCCCCATCTCACCCCCCATCTATCCCCATCTCACCCCCCATCTATCCCCATCTCACCCCCCATCTATCCCCATCTCACCCCCATCTATCCCCATCTCACCCCCCATCTATCCCCATCTCACCCCCCATCTATCCCCATCTCACCCCCCATCTATCCCCATCTCACCCCCCATCTATCCCCATCTCACCCCCCATCTATCCCCATCTCACCCCCCATCTATCCCCATCTCACCCCCCATCTATCCCCATCTCACCCCCCATCTATCCCCATCTCACCCCCATCTATCCCCATCTCACCCCCATCTATCCCCATCTCACCCCCCATCTATCCCCATCTCACCCCCCATCTATCCCCATCTCACCCCCCATCTATCCCCATCTCACCCCCCATCTATCCCCATCTCACCCCCCATCTATCCCCATCTCACCCCCCATCTATCCCCATCTCACCCCCCCCCACCAATGTGGCGGCCACCGCAGGTGGACGAGCAGCCATCAGGGCAGCGTGCCGGGCCTTGGAGAAAGGTGAGGGGGATTCGAGGGTGGGGTGGATCCAAAATCGGGGTGTGGGGGGCGTCAAGGGATGCCTCTAAGCAGGAGAGGGGGGGGTGGTGTTAATGCAGCTTCGTACGGGTGGGGTGCTTGTGCATCCCTCAGAATCCCTCATGTTATCACTCAGCTCGTCCTTCCCCCACCTCCCCTCCACGCTACTTCTTCCGCGCTACTTCATCCAATCCAAGGACATAAACCTTGTGGGGTACAATACACCTATGTCTTTGTGGGTACACATACCACACACCACATACCACAACATGGGCATAGTGCAGAGGACTCACTCGCCCCTTCCCTTTCCTTCCCCGTTCTCCTTAAACATACCCACGCAACCCCCCCCTGTATCCCAGATGCTGCCGTCCAAGGATGTGAACTTTGTGGGGTACACATACCGCAACATCGAGATAGTGTAGGGGGCCCACTCACCCCTTCTCACTCCCGTTCTCTCTTAAACATCCCTTTCTCCTCTTCCTAACCCCCCCCCTCGCCCCCTCCGTTCCCTTTGGGATCCCAGATGCTGCCGTCCAAGGACATCAACTTCGTGGGGTACACGTACCGCAACATGGAGATAGTGCAGGGTTCGCACTCCGCAGGTCGGTGCCTGCACTACCTTCTCCCTCGGTCCCTTGCCCCCTTTGCTCCCTCGCTTCCCTTGCTCCCTCGCCCCCCTTGCCCCCTCGCTCGCTCCCGCTGCTCGTATCTTCCCCCTTGGCCCCATTTTCCTCCCATTCTTTCCTAACCACCCAGTTTCCCTCCCCTCCTCTCCCCTCCTCTCCCCTCCCCTCCTCTCCCCTCCTCTCCCCTCCCCTCCCATCCCCTCCCCTCCCCTCTCTCTCCCACACTCTTACAAGCACTCCCTCCCTCTCCCCTCTCTCTCCCCCTCTCCTTTCCCCCACAGCAATATCACCAGCCGCCCCATTCACTCTCACCTGATCATCTTATCTAAACCTCTACCCTCCCAATACCCGCCCCTGTTTTGTGCTGTGCTGTGCTGTGCTGTGCTGTGCCGTGCGGTGCGGTGCGATGCGATGCGGTGCATATGGGATATTGTGCCTGCACCAAGCAGAGCTGAAGAAGAAGAGCAAGCCGAAGCGGCCCTCTGCCAACGATCTGTTTGGAGGTGAGCCATACCGCAGTGAACAGCAGTAGTGGCAGCTGTAGTGGCAGTGGCAGTGGTAGTGGCAGTGGTAGTGGCAGTGGTAGAGGCAGTGGTAGTGGCAGTGGTAGAGGCAGTGGTAGTGGCAGGTTAGCGAGGGCCGGTACATGGTGTGTGTAGGAGGGGAGTCATACAGGCCAATGGGGATGAGGGTTTTGAGAAATTTGATAGGTGTGGGGGAGGTAAAGGGGTGTATTTGTAAGGTTGAAGTACCAGTTTATGGCCCTGTGTGACCTTGACCTTTCTCCAAGACGTGTTGCCTGGAGCAACCCCCGCTTCACCCTTGCTGTACTGCGCCCTCTTGTTTGCGTATTCCCTGCTTTTCTGCTCAATTTTGACCCTCGTAATGTTGTGTTCTGTTCATGCTCTCTCGTGCCCATCGGTCCACCTGCCCATTCCACCTGCCCACTCCACCTGCCCATTCCACCTGCCCACTCCACCTGCCCATTCCACCTGCCCATTCCACCTGCTCATTCCACCTGCCCACTCCACCTGCCCATGCCACCTTCCCATTCCGCCTTCCCATTCCACGTTCCCATCACATCTCATTTCAAATTATGAAGGTGGAGGCAGCAGTGGGGGCAGCGGCAGTGGTGGCAGCAGCAGCAGCCGGGACCATCACAACCAGCAACCACAATACCAGCAGCACCAGCACCAGCAGCATTACCAGCAGCAGCAGCAAGGACATCGTGAGGAGTACCGGGGGGGGCGGGGTGAGGGGGACTATGCTGATGAGCGGCCAGGCAGAGGGGTTGGCGGCGGTGGCGGTGGTGGGTACGGCAACCACCAGCAGCCCTCTCAGCCTTCACGAGGTGGTTACCACTACTAGAAATCTAGCTGGTCCCAGTAGCGAGCTGCACTTTGCTGCTGTGTTCGGGTACTCGGGCCTGGGCTGTGCTGTGCTGTATGGGCATGTCTACTGTAGGCTGTAGTAGCCTGTAGGTAGGCTGGTGGTGCCGTGTTTGGGGTGTGGTGGTAGAGTTAGAGACGAGACGAGACTCCCTCGGCATGCTTTCGTAGAGTAGAGTGAGCCCGGTTTTCTGCCATGGAGAACTTCTGTAGCCTACCTTGGTTTATCCAGAGGTGGCTGTAGGTTGGTGCTGTTCCTGAATGCTATTTTAGGGAGTCCTCGCCGTGTTTGTCCAGTCCAGTGGTACCGGTACTAGACTCTAGTACCTACTTACCTACCTACGCTAGGTCGGGCTTGTGACAGGTATTTTTAGATTTGAAACCCTATTGGTGTATTTTTTTGCATTTGTTGCAAGCTGGGTGATGTTATTAGAATAACGCAAGTAGAATGAGTGATACAGGGTGGTCTTGTCCTAAAGAGTTGTACTCTCTATGATCATGCACCTATCTAGCCGATGGCATATACAAATATATGTTGATACACCCCCTAGGCTAGACAAGGGGCAACGACAAGCAAGAGACACGCAGCTCAGGGTGGCACTACTAGTCCAACCTCTGAGGCATGGGTCTGAAGACCAATCAGCAAGAGTACAAAGGAAACAAGAGTAATATTAGTCCAACTACTAGAACAAGAGCCATAAGGCTAGTCAAGGTAAAAAATATATATATTACACAATCAAGGTCATAGCAAGTGAGAAGCTACAGGAACTAGACCAAGCTGGACACAGTGCCGCTGATGATCTTTAGGCGCAAGCGCCTTAGTGAAGATATCAGCTGTGTTGGCACCGGAGGCCAAGTGAACTACGCAGGCCTGGGGGCGCTACAGTAGCTCGCGCAGGAAGAAGTACCACAGTTGGATGTGCTTCGCTCTGCCCTCAAATCGAGGCTCCTGACACAGGAGGATCATGGCCCATTTGTCAGCATACAGGACCGGGGCAGAGCTAGGCCGCTCACCTAAGTCAGTCAGCCAGCGGAGCTCCTGTGCCGCCATGGCACCAGCGTAGATCTCAGCGTTACAGCTAGTCTGAGCAACAGACGACGAGCGAGTGGACCTCCACGAGATGGCACCTGAACCAAGGCTAACGCAGTAGCCCTGGGAGGACCTGAGCGTCTCAGCGTTGCCTACGCAGGAAGCGTCTGTTTGCCCTATAAGGACCTTTGGCCTACATCCTCCTAGCACTAGCCCCATGCCCGATGTCCTTGCTAGATAACGCAAAACCCTCTTAGCGGCCGACCAGTGCTGTGGTCGGTGTCTGCCTGTGGCCACAAAGCGAGCCACGATGCTGAGAGGGTATGCGAGATCTGGACGAGTGCAAGTCATCAGGTACCTGAGGCAACCCACCAGCTCTGCGTAAGGACCACTAGGCTCTACTGAGTCCTTTGGAACTGGAGCCGAGAGCCTGTGGTCTACTGGCAGAGGTGTGGGCTGTGCGGAGGAGAACTGAAGACCGAACCTCTAAAGGACCTGGCGCACCAAGTGTGACTGTGTAAGAGTGATTGTGTGTGCTGCTCTGTCCCTGGAGATCTGCAGCCCAAGGTTGCAGTGCAGCTCTCCTAGGTTAGTGCAGGTGTGTATCTTCAGTAGCTCAGCCTTCACGGAGGCCAGTGCGTCTCTGTCTGCAGTAGCGAAGACCAGATCGTCTACGTAGACAAGGATGTAGAACGGGGTCTGACCATAACGAACGAAGAGCAAGGGGTCTGCAGACGAGGGGAAGAGCTGCAAGTCTGCTAACGTAGCACGCAACGTGTCGTGCCACTCAGCGGGCACCTCCCGCAGGCCGTAAACCGGGCCCCGGGAGCCACTCGGTACCAGGGGCGAAGGTGCCGGTGAAACTGGGCGGACGGCACAGGTAGACCTGCTCGTGCAGACTGCCCTGGAGAAATGCTGTGGAGAAGTCGAGCGAGTGTAGTTCGTAGTCACACTGTGCTGCTACGTTTAGCAGCGCCCAAAGGGTGGTCATCTTCGGGGTCGGGGCAAAGGTCTGAAAGAAGTCAACACCCTCGCGTTGATTGAAGCCTCTAGCAACGTAGCGCGCCTTGAACATCGGCGGCTCTCCAAGAGGGCGCTTCACCTTGAAGAGTCACCGCCCATCGACTACTTTCACCCCATGTGGGGGAACTGCGGCGACGTCGGTGTGAGTGGATCTGCAAGATGCCATCTCCGCGTCCATGGCAGTTATCCACTGAGAGGCCCAATGTCCCGAGGTCGCCTCAGCGTAAGTGCGAGGGGTCAGGATGTCAAGGGCGCCTGGGTCACCCTCAGGGACTAGCAGCATGGAGCAGAGATGGGGAGCAGCCTCAAATACGAAAGCGAGCTCGTACTGCCTGTCCTCTAGATCGTGAGTGCCAAAGGCGTGTGCACCCCCGACGGACGGAGGACGGGCATGGTCAGAAACCATAGTGGTGGCATAGTCAAGGCGGTGGGTAGAGGCAACGTGACCGACGGCAACGACAAGAGTGTCAAGACAGGAACGGACAGGTCAGTCACAAGAGAAGGGAGAACGTGAGGTAAATGCGGACTAGCAGCACAGAGGAGTTCGGAGAGAGGAGGAGGGGATACAACAAGCGATGACCGAGGAGGCAACGGTAGAAGGGGAGCATGAGATACGTGAGAACGGAGCAAAATAGGGTGAGAGCGCTGAACAGGAGAGACAAGATGAGCACGAGAGGCACGGTGTGACCACCAGTGGGAGGGGGGGGTCGGGTCAGGAGTCAAGGGAGGAGACAAAGCAGGAGAACGATGGGGGAAACGAGCAGGGGACGAGTGTGGAGGAGGAAACACAGGGGTGTAGACAGGGGGAGGAGGCGGCGGTTGGGAAGGCGCAGGCGGGCGGTCGGAGAAAGGACGACCGAGGAGGTGAAGGGCGGACACCGGCAGCGACTGCTGCTGCTGCTCCACACCAGAACCTCCAGCTGCCCTGCGGCTACCTTCGAGACAATCCATGCCAACACCCCCAGAACGAGAAACCTCTCCACCCCAAGGACAAACCACGGCAGTACCCCCATGACGAGCACCCCCAGGACGAGCACCCTCAGAATCACAACCCTCCTCAGCGCTCGCACCCCCAGAGCTCTGCAACCCCTGCGGTGGTAGCGCCTGCTTCTGTGGCGGCAGCGACGGCGGCTACTGTTGCAGCAACGACAGCGAAGGTTGTTGCGGCGGCGATGGCGACTGCGGCTGCGGTGACGGAGGAGGAGCAACAGAGGCGGAGACAGGCGGCGAATCGGGAGCCGCAGTGGCCCCAGAGTCAGCCGTCTCCTCCACTGGGACGACCGACGGGAGGGGAGTGACTTGAGACACTCCAGTCGGGTAAGGACGGGAAGGGAGAGGAGCAGGTGCTAACGGGGGAGTGGGGACCAGGAACACGGGCGTGGCAATCGGGAAACCTCGGTGAGGAAAGCGGGTGTAGTAGGAGACAGACTTGTCAAAGTGATGTCGAGAGAGAGAAAGAAATGGTGAGACGGTGGGTGGTAAAAGTGCCAGTTAGTAGCGTCAAGGGGGAAGCCAAGGAAGACATAGGGGACAGTGCAGGCAGTGAGCTTGTCCGTGCCAGAGGCACGAACGTGAGCGAGGCAGCTTCAGACGTGGAACGCAGACGCGTCACAAGGGGACCCGGTCCAGAGGAGGGTCGGCGAGTCCTGCGGTTGCAGGGAGTGTGGCCACAGGTTAAGCTGGTGAGCGGCGTAGCAAACTGCGAACGGCCATAGAAAATGGGGTGCAGTGGCATGGATCATGGAGGTATGAGCCACCTCCATGACCAAACCGATGCGTTGCTCAGTGATCCCATTCTGCTATGGGGAGTCCGGCAGGGTGTACGACTTGCTGATGCCTGCCTCACGGCAGAACTGGCCAAACCGATTGGAGGCGAACTCGCCGCCACTGTCGGAGTGAAGACACAGCACAGGGAGGCCGCGGTGGACTCGCGCAGATACGATCCACGAGATAAGAACGTCAGGCACGTCGGCCTTCCAATCCAGGGGAAACACCGTGGTATAGCATGTGTAGTTGTCGACGAGTACCAGAAAGTAGCGCTCTCGACGCGGCCCAGGAAAAGGGGCAGGGCCCCAGACGTCCAGGTTCAGGGTGTGGAGTGGCGAAGTGGTAGGGGGAAGCGAGGAGGAGTGAAGGGCACGGCGCAGCCGGCCGTCGATGCAGGGCGTGCACGGCGGCTCAGGCAAGGGAAGGAGGGCAGGGAGCGACGCAGGGAGACCTAAGAAAAGACTGTGCTGGGACATGTGATGCAGACGTGGGAGTGTGGGGTGACCCAAGCGGTGGTGCCACAGCAGCGACGGGTGGGTGAGCCGCCGACACGAGCAAGCCGCAGCGACCTGGGAGGGCGCAACCACCAAGGGGGATGCGGTGTCTAGAGTGAACAGGCCAGACACTGGGTCACGGGGGAACATGGTGAGACGGGCACCAGTTGCAGCCTCGGTACAGACTGCGTACCGCTTGTGTCTAGGAAACATAGTGGTGACGATGAGGTCCTGAAGACAGCCGGCACCAGCTAGGTTCCTGGAGAACGAGAGGATGTGCAAGCCTGTAAGGGAGCCCGAGGGAACCGTCCGACAAGGAAGGGCAGTGGAGCTACGCGGAATCACCGGACCTGAGGAGGGGTGAGCAAGCGCTACAACGGAAGGGGAGGCATGGCGCTAACCTATAAGCTGACGTCGGAGGTTGACGAGCCACGCCTCAAAGTCAATCGCCCACCCCTCGGCGTCCAGGCGGAGCACAGCGTCCGCCATCACCACGGCCGCAGCAGGTGACAACGGTACCGCGGCACGGCGGCCCGGCATCAAGACGACACGGCTTTATGGCGACACGGCGGCACAGTGACACGGCGGCTTGGGGGCACGGCGACACGCGGTACGGCGGCACGGCAGCACGACGACACGGCGGCATGGCGTCACGGCGGCATGGCAACACGGTGGCACGGTGGTACCGCGTCTCGGCGGGAAAAGGGGCCGGCGCGAACTGGGGCCGGCTAGAACGGGGGTCAGTGCGAGCAGGGGTCGGTGCTGACTAGCGGGGCCGGCGCGAAACGCCAGGGCCGGTGCGAACTAACGGGGCCAGCGCGAAATGGAGGGGCTGGCACGGGCTAGCAGGGCCCACGCGGACTAGCGGGGCCAGTGCGGACTAGCGCGGCCGGCGCAAAGTGATGGGGCTAGCGCGAACTAGCGGGGCCGGCACGAGCTTACGGGGCCAGCGCGAAGTGACGGGCCAGCGCGAAGCGACGGGGCCGGCGCGAACTAGCACGGCCGGCACGAATTAGCGGGGTGAATCCGATTTTCGGTATAGTCATCTGAACAATACTGCTTGATGTCAATCACGTGTAATTTCCCCAAAATGAACGCTTATGACACGCCCTAAGGCTCCCTCCCAGGGCCTCTGAAGTCAGGCAAAAAAAGCCTGAAAGTCTGTATATCAGGGTGTTTTTTAGGGCATACCCTGATTTTTCAGATTTTGACTTTTATCAAATATGAAAATTGTGTGTTCCCAGTTTTTAAGGCCTGAAAAATAGTATGTTGTTCTTTTAGCGAGCCTGACGAATCAGCCTTACACGAAATGCGCCCTGAAACTGAATCTTATCTGCCTAGGCAAGCAAGAGCACGTGTGAGGGGCGTGACTGGTCCTTGACAAGAATCACGCAAGTTCAAGGCGAGTTGGAGCAGGTGTGAGAGGCGTGACTAGTCCTTGACCAGAATCATGCAAGTTCGAGCAAGTTGGAGCAAGTGTGAGGGGCGCGTGACTGGTCCCCACCAGAATCACACTACTAGTCCGAGGCGAGCTGGAGAATATGTGAGGGGGTTGACTAGTCCTTAGCTAAAATCACGCATGTCGTTTGAGTTGAATTGTACACAGTGAAGGCTCAGAATAACGCAAACTAGAATGAGTGATATAGGGTGGCTTTGTCCTATGGAGTTGTACTCTCTATGAGCATGAACCTATCTAGCCTATAACATATACAAATATACGTTGACATGAAGTGTTAGATTGTCAAGAGAATGATGGACTAAGGGAAAATGTTGAGGGTTACAAAGGTAGGACTGTACCCTCTAAGAACTGACCTACAGTAACTAAGGGTATAACAAATATTAACTAGCTAGCCTAGATAATTATATTTGTTAACACACCCCCTAGCCGAGATAGTGGCAGTTCATAACAAAGAAAAGTACACCAGGGTAGCACTACTAGTCTGACCTCTGGTGAGTGTATTAAGAAGACTCAGGGCAGACAAGAGGCCAGAAGGCCAGTCAGCAAGTGTAGCAAGACAAGCATATATAGAACAACAAGAACAAGCAGGTATAGTATGACTCAGAATACAAGAAGTGGTGCTGCTACTGAGGCTATACCAAGCTGAGTACCGTACCGTTGATGGTCATGAGGCGCAAGTGCCTTGGTAAAGATATCAGTGGTGTTGGCCTCGGAGGCCAATTGTACTACACGAACCTGACCACGCTGCTGCAACTCACGCAGCAGGAAGTATCGCATCTGGATGTGCTTCACCCTGCCCTCAAGTTGAGCCTCTTGACACTGGAGGATGATGGCCCTGTTATCAGCAAACAAGACTTGGGCACACCTAGGCTGCTCACCTAAGTCAGTGAGCAAGAACGACAGCCAATGGAGCTCCTGAGCAGCCATGGCCCGAGCGTAGATCTCTGCCTCACAACTGGACTGAGCTACAGATGACAACCTGATGGACCTCTACGAGACTGCACCAGCACCAAGGCTGAAGCAGTAGCCCTGAGACGACCTGAGCTTCTCCAAGTTATCAGCCCACGACGTGTCTGTGTGTCCAGTGAGCACCACTAGCTCCCGTCCTCCTAGCACAAGCCCCAGTCCTGATGTACTCGCCAGATACCGCAGTACCTTCTTGGCACCCGACCAGTGGACTACCTGTCTGTGCCTACCTGTCACGACAAAGCACCTCAGTAAAGATGCTAGCTGTGTTTGCACCGAAGGCCAAGCGAACTACACGGGCCTCGCGAAGCTGCTGTATCTCGCGCAGGAGGAAGTACCGCAGCTGGATGTGCTTCGATCTGCCCTCCAATCGAGGCTCCTGACACAGGAGGATCATGGCCATGTTGTCAGCATGCAGGACTGGGGCAGAGCTAGGCCGCTCATCTAAGTCTGTGAGCAAGAACGTTAGCCAGCGGAGCTCCTGTGCCGCCATGGCACCAGCGTAGATCTCAGCCTCACAGCTATACTGGGCAACAGAAGACGAGTGAGTGAACATCCACGAGATGGCACCTGGACCAAGGCTAAAATAGTAGCCCTGGGATGACCTAAGCGTCTCAGCGTCGTCTGCCCACAAAGCGTCTCTGTGCCTTGTAAGTACCACTGGCATGTGCCCTCCTAGCACTAGCCCCATGCCCAATGTACTTGCTAGATAACGCAAAACACTCTTAGCGGCCGACCAGTGCTGTGGTCGGTGTCTGCTTGTGGCCACACCGAGGGTTTAGCTATCCATGACAGCTATCCACTGAGAGGCCCAAAGTCCCGAGGTCGCCTCAGCGTAAGTGCGAGGGGTCGGAATATCAAAGGTGTCTTGGTCACCCTCAGGGACTAGCAGCATAGAGCAGAAATTAGGCGCGGCCTCGGAAACGAAAGCAAGCTCGTACTGCCGGTCCTCCAGGACATCACTGCCAAGGGCAGGAGCACCCCCGACAAACACAAGACGGGCAAGGTCAGAGACCAGAGCGGTGGCGTTGTCAAGGCGGCGGGTAGTGGCAAAGTTAGCAACGACAGCGACAAGAGTGTCAAGACTGGAGACAGGAATAGACGGGTCGGTAACAAGAAAGGCGAGGACCCGAGGAACAAGAGGACTAGCGGCACGGAGGAAGTCAGCGACGATGGAGGAGGCGACAGGAGGAGGGGAGGATGAGAGGCGTGGGAATGAAGCAACATAGGTTGAGAGCACTGTACAGGAGAGACAGGACGAGCACAGGAGGGACGGCGAGACGAGAAGTAGGACGGAGGCGTTGGGTCAGGAGACAGAGGAGGAGTAACAGGAGGGGAACGAGGTGGGAAACGAGCTGGGGATGAGTCCGGCGAAGGAAACATAGGACCGTGGACAAGAAGGGGAGGAGGCGGCGAAGGAGGCGCTGGCAAGCGGTAAGGGGAGGGAAGGCCGAGAAGGCGAAGGGTGGACACCGGCGGCGAATGCTGCTGTTGCTGCTCAACGCCGACACCTGGACCGCCAGTTGCACCACGGCTACCTTCGGAACACTCCACGACGGCACCCCCAGAGCAAGCACCCCTAGAGCAAGAACCCTCTCCAGCAACGGTGCCACCCCAGAACCCGCCGGGACAAGCCACGACAGGAACCCCAGGACTAGCACCCTCCTCAACGCTAGCACCCCAGAGTCCACGAACTGCTGCTGCTGCAGCGGCGGCGGTGGCTGCTGCGGCAGCGACGACGACTGCGACACCGGGGGAGGGGATACCGGGGGAGAGGCAGGCGGCGAGAACCGCACCGCGGGGCCACCATATTCAGCCGACTCCTCGACCGGGACCACCGACGGGAGGGGAGTGACGTGAGAGACTCTAGTCGTTGCAGGACGGAGAGGGAGGGGATCAGGGGCTACCGGGGGAGTGGGAACCAGAAACAGAGGTGGGGAAACCGGGAGACCTCGGTGGAGAAAGCGACGGTAAAAGGAGACAGACTCATCGAAAGTGACGGCACGCGAGTGAAGGAAGCGGTGAGACGGCGGTTGGTAAAAGTGCCAGTAAGATGAGTCAATGGGGAAACCAAGGAAGACATAGGGGACAGTGCGGGCAGTGAGCTTGTCCGTGCCAGAGGCATGAACGTGAGCGAGGCATCCCCAGACGTGGAACCCAAACGCATCACCAGGAGACCTGGTCCAGAGGAGGGTCGGCGAAACCTGCGGCCGTTGGGAGTGGGGCCACAAGTTCAGCTGGTGAGCGGCGTAGCGCACAGCGAACGGCCACAGAAAATGCAGTGCACCGGCATGGATCATGGAGGTACGAGCCATCTCCATGACCAGGCCAATGCGTCGCTCAGCGACCCCATTCTGCTGTGGGGATTACGGCAGGGTGTACGACTGGGTGATGCCCTCCGCACGACAGAACCGGCCAAGCCGACCAGAGGCAAACTTGCCATCGCGGTTGGAGTGGAGACACAACACAGGGAGACCTCGGTGGACTCGTGCAGCTACGATCCACGGGATAAGAATGTCAGGCACGTCGGCCTTCCGCTCCAGAGGAAACACCATGGTGTAGCGCGTGTAGTAGTCGACAGGAAGTAGCGCTCTCGACGTGGCCCAGGGACAGGGGCTGGACCCCAAACGTCTTGGTGCTGGGTCTGGAGTGGCGCGGGGGCAGGGCAAAGCGAGGAAGAGTCAGGAGCACGGCGCAGCTGGCCCTCGACGCAGAGCATGCACGGCGGCAAGGGAGGGAGGGAAGGGAGCGACGCAAAAAGACCTAGGACAAGACTGTGCTGGGGCATGTGACGCCGACGTGGGAGCGTAGGGTGACCTAGGCGGTGGTGCCACAGCAGCGACGGGTGAGTGAGCGACCGACATGAGCAAGCCGCGGCTTCCTTGGGGGACGCCCTCACCAGGGGCGACACAGTGTCAAGTGTAAACAAGCCAGACACAGGGTCCTGGGGGAACATGGTCAGAGGAGCACCAGTGGCGGTCTCGTTCCCGGGGAACATAGTGGTGACGCCGAGGTCCTGAAGATAGACGAAACCAACTAGGTTCCTAGAGAACGAGGGGATGTGCAGGCCTGTAAGAGTGCCCGAGGGGGCTGCCCGACAGGGAAGTGTGGTGGAGCTACGTGCAACTATGGGGCCGTAGGAGGGGTCTGCAAGGGCGACTGTGGCAGGGGCGGCAAGCGGCATAAGGGAAGTGTGGTCGTGGAAGAAGCAGGTAGACGCACCGGAGTCAAGTGTGAAGGAGAGCGAAGCGCTAGCGGCTCCCGGGAGAGTGGCTAGTGTGGAGCCTAGGCTAAACAAGGCAGGGGATCCTATGCTTGACGCAGTAGGGGAGCGTAGACTACACACGGTGGACACACCTACGCTAGGCAACACCGGGTAATAGGATCCAATCACACTAGAGTCATCAGTATAAATGACAGACATAGCATTCCTAATGTGATCCATATCAAGCTCAAAGTCCGGCACAAGGCGTACCAGTCCGGAGGGTCCGACGCAGGACTGAAGCGGTGGCGGAACAGGTCGTCTAGGCAGCGGTAGCAACGGTCGGCGGTGTGGCCGGGCCGGAGGCAGACAGTGCCACGGCGAGGGCCGGTCTGAAGCTGGTACTGGCAGATGACCGTGCTGGAGCTGCCACCTGACACCGAGCGGTGCCCGCCCCCCCCACGACCACCGCTGCTTGCGCCGCTTGTCCACTACGACGGCGGCGGTCCCCACGGCGACTGCTGCTGCTGCGCCAACGGCGGCGGCTGCTGCTGCTGCTGAGGCTGCGTCTGCTGCTGCGGCTGCTCCGGGGCACGAGCCCCGGTCCCCTCATCTGGACCACTATCCCCGCCCTCACCGCCGCCACCCTCCCCACCGCCACCCCCCTTCCCTCCACCGCGCCCCCCTTTGGGGCGGTGACCCTTACCCGGACACTTCTGCGCTGAGGCCGCAGCAGCGGTCTTAGCAACAGCAGCAGAGACGTGAGAGTAATATACACTGGGAGGGAGTACAGCCCTGAAAGATAGGTACCGCCGCAGTACCGCTAGACTGAGCGATACTGCGCTGGCGGGTCTCTATATCAGACAGGACAGTGACAAAGGCGGTGAGTGTGAGGTCACCCAAGTGCTAACTAAGGAAGTGGTCACGAGTTGTGGCTAGGCAGTTAGGGAGGCACGTGGCGATGAGATAAAGGGTAGCGCGGAACGGCGGCGGGAAGGCAGTGAGCTGTGCCTCAGTGCTAGCAGCGCGGTAGCTCATCTCAAGCGTGCGGAGGTGCGTGGCAAAGTCGGCGATAATGGGGAATGACGCAAGATCAGAGAACAGCATGGGAAGGATCAGGCAACCAGCAGAGGCAGTGGCGGGGGTGGAATAGCGCACAATGACAGCATCTAAAAAGGCCTGGGCGTTCGCTACAGTGGTAAAGCAAGGACGCTCAGACTGTGGGAGCGCACGGTTGATGGCAAGCTGGGCAACAGCGTCGCGCGAGTCCTAGACAGCACAATCAAGTGCAGCAGTGGAAAAGGCCTCATGCTTAGCAATGGTGGGGGCATCAGGGAGGGCAGCAGGGGCAAGGGGGTGGGAAAGTAGGCCATCGACATGAACAGCCAGAGAGTGACCGTCCTGGCGCTGACCTGTAAGGTGACGCTGAAGGTCGACGAGCCACGCCTCAAAGTCGAGCGCCCGACCCTCTGCGTCCAGACGGAGCTGTGACTCCGCCATCGCCACTGCTGCAGCTGCTGACGGCCGCTGACAGATTGAGGAGGACAGGTGGAGGAAGCAGGAAAGAGGATGGAGTGTGGTGTAGTGCGGAGGAGAGCGGTGGAGTGCGGTGAAGGGTGGTGGAGAGCGGTGGAGACAGCCGGCCGGGAGGCCGGCGCTGAAGGGAGCCAGAGCCGGTGGGTCGGCGATGGGGCTCAACGGTCTGGCGGGCGGCCGCTGAAGTGGGGGCCAGCGAGGTTGGAGCCGGCTGGCTGGGCGGCTGGCTGGTCGACCGGCTGACGAGGGCCGACGGGGCCAACGGGGCTGACGGGGTGCAGGCAGGGCCGGTAGGGTGCGAACAGGCCGGCGGGGCGCATGGGGCCGACTAGGCGCTAAGGGCGCACGGGGCCGACGGGCCGGGAGGGTGCGAGCAGGGCCGGGAGGGCGCGAGAGGGCCGGCGGGGCGCTAAGGGGCCAGCTGGGTGAGTGGGGCCAGAGGGGCACAAGGGGCCGACAAGGCGCTAACGGGCCGGCGGGGCGCTGACGGGCTGGCTGGGCGCTAACGGGCCAGCAGGGCACTAACGGGCCGGCGGGGCTCAGGGCTAGAGGGGCGCATGGGGCCAACGGGGCGCTTACGGGGCCGGGGGACGCTAATGGGGCCAACGGGACGCTAACGGAGCCGGGAGGGCGCTAGCGGGCTGGCGGGGCGAGTAGGGCCAGAGGGACGCACGAGGCCGACGGGGCGGTAATGGGGCCGTGAGGGCGCGAACGGGCCGGCAGGTCGAGCAGGGCCAGTGGGGCGCACGCGGCCGACGGGGCACTAACGGGGCCGTGAGGGCGCACGAGGCCGTCGGGGCGCTAACGGGGCCGTGAGGGCGCACGTGGCCGACGGGGCGCTAACGGGGCCGTGAGGGCGAACGGGGCCGACGGGGTGCTAACGAGCCTACGGGGCGAACGGGGCCGGTGGCTAGGGCTAGGACGAGAGCGGAAGCGCGGGTGGGCGAGGAGGACCCAACCTAGCGTAGCGCGTGAGACCTGTAATAATTTGACAGGTTTTGCAGGAGACTAAGTATAGAATCTGCAAACATGACTACTTAACCAAGGATCTTTGTTGGAATGGTAGACTAGTAAGACAGCGGAAGTCTTATCAGAGTGAACCTAAGCACATGAACTTGTGGATAGTCGAAGGTTGAATAACCTGAGCACATAATTCTGTGGAAAGTCAAGGTTGATAATAGAAAGGCATCACAAGGATTTATAGCTCTAGGGAAAAGTACCTGTTCGGTTAGTTGCGCGCTATGCGACCTACTCGTCATACTATAGGGTTGCGACTGTTCGCGTGACTGAAAGCGGTTCGTTACGCCTAATCACGTAACTGAAGCGGTATGATGACGTCATTCACTAGACGCGCGATGCTTTGCTGACGTTTTCACTCGGACCTGTTTCCTTACCGAGAAACTTGATACTGCTAACTACACCAAAAACGGAACTTGCAGGAATGCAAAACTTCATTTATCACAAGACCAACTTAGAGTTGTTAAGTTTACTAGAATGTGACATGCAGGTTGATCTTGTGCAAGTGTTGTATGCTCTAAGAGCATGCACCTATCTAGCCTATTGTAACATATACAAATCTGTTTGACACTACCCACCACTACTAGTATACCCACAGAATCAGGGATGAAACACCTGTAACGGCAGAAGTAAACTCAAATCGTCGAGGTAGTGCCCCATGAAAGAATGAGGCACCCACACACAATCACGCATGCACACACGCTCGTGTCGTGTGAGCAGCGCAAGCTTGGTGTCTAGGTTTTGGCACGGACGGAGAACATAGGGGGAATACCAAGAACAGTGTCATCCCAGTGCTGCACACCTCCAGCTCCATGCACCGTTGAAGAGAAACGCCCCTCCTCTCCCTCCTCTCCCTCCTCTCCCTCTTCCTCCTCCTGAGCCCTTAGCCCTCCTCCACTGCTTGCAGAGTTGCTACCAGCACTAGCATCAGCAGCACCTATAGACTCGTGGCCATCAGAGAGGGGGAAGCTGTAAAAAGCAGACGAAGCTCCACTTGAAAAGAGCGAATCTGCCGACTGCCCTACTGCCCCATCAACTACCCCCTGCCCCACCTGCCCTGCCTGCCGCACCTGCCCCTTGCACGCATCCCCTCCCTCGCATCCCCCATTCCCCTGCACGGCCTCCCCTTCCCTCACATCCCCGGCCCTCTCCTCCACAACACTCCCCTCACTACCCACTTTCCCAACCGTCTCTGTCTCACTCCCCTCCCCATCCACATCGCACGCAGCCTGCACCCGCCCCCCCCGCCTCCTGCGGCCTAGCTTGCCTGAATTGTTTCCCAGCAGTAGCGCCATCTCCTGCTGCTCTGCCTGAGCCACCATGGCGCGGTACTGGGCGAAACTCGGCAGAATCGACACCATCACCTTGGGAGCACCGCCTGCTACAGGCACTGCTGCCGCTGCCGCTGCCGCTGCCGCTGCCGCTGCTGATGCCGACC
This sequence comes from Closterium sp. NIES-67, assembly GCA_027943415.1. Taxonomy (NCBI): domain Eukaryota; kingdom Viridiplantae; phylum Streptophyta; class Zygnematophyceae; order Desmidiales; family Closteriaceae; genus Closterium; species Closterium sp. NIES-67. The sequence continues at coordinate 29,569 of BQMB01001501.1, read as the reverse complement.
CCTGCGGCGAACCCCCCCTGCTGCCGCCGACGCCTCCGCCAGCTGCTGCCATTGTTTCCGCTGCTGCTGTCGCTATTGCTACTGTTGCTGCTGCTGCTGCTGCGTCTCCTCTCCCTGGCAGGAGTGCCCCCGCGGCAATCAGATTGCCTCCCCCTCCTGCACTGGGCCATCCGGCGGCAACACCTGCTGCTGCTGCTGCTGCTGCTCTGCTCCCTCTGCCCACTACCTCTGCGCCCTCCGCAGCGTCGCTACCATCGCCAGCACCACCAGCACCACCAGCAACGCACATGCCACACTGAGGATCCACCAGCACGTTCTCATTCCCCAAAGACTCCCCCAAGGTCGCGCCCTGGCTGCTGCTGTGCCCGTGCCTGCCCTCTCGCGCCCACCCCACGCCGCCCATCATCTCCCCTCCGTGCGAGCCCCCTCCCACGCGATCCTTGAAACTCCCCCCCCCGTAGCCGCCGCCGCGCACCTCCCTCTGCTGCTGCTGCCCCTGCTGGTTTGCGTTTCCGTTGGGGTGGCACCCGAGAGTCAGCGACCGAGTTAGAACCCTCTCCCGGACCACTACCACGCCGCCAGGTGGCGGCACGTCCGGGCTCGCGGCTCGAGGCCCCGTCCATTGCCGAATAGTGGCGGACGCGGCGGCAGGTGCGGAGGGCGCAGCACAAGCGTTGCTGGCGGAAGGATTCACCCCTGGCGCAGTACCGCCACCGAAAGTAGCTCCCGCGGAACAGGCCTGCGCGGAGGAAGGGGAAAGACCCGAACGCGCGTGGTAGGGGGAAGCGGAGGGGGAGGAGCCGGAGTTGTTGCGCCTGTTGGCGACGGCAGTGGGGGAGATTAGCGCGAGCTCCATAGTGCGCCGCCGGGAGCTATACGTCCTTAACGGAGACGCGCATAGCGGCGGAAGAGCCGCTGTGAAATGCGCGTACTGCGGGTCTGACGGGCTAGTGGCTGCTGCGCCTCCAGCGCCGCCGCTTCCGCCGCCGCTTCCGCCACCGCCGCTGACGTCGCCATTACAGTCCGTTCCGTTATAATCCGCGTCGCGGCTGGCAGAGCCCTTCAAGCTCCTGCTGTTGGTGATCCGCCTAAAGCGCACGCGGCCTCTCCTCTCCGCGCCGCCGAGCGACTCGCTTTCACCGTCCATACTAACGTCGCCGTCGTCTATGCTCTGCCCGTCCGAGTCGCCCACGCTCTGCTCGTCGAAGCTGCTGCTTCGCGAATAACCCATCGCCGCGGCCTCCCTCCCATCAGCCTTCTCCTTCCAACTAAAGCTCCGCCGTCCCCGCCGCTGCTCCCGCTGCTCCGGCGGCTTCTCCGCGGTCTTGAAAAACGGCGGAAGCCACCTTCCCGAGCCGCCCCCGCCCCCGCCTCCGCCTCCGCCGCCCCCTCCTTCGCCGTCTTCCGACCTAAGATCCTCGAACGTATCGCATATATCTTCCTCTAGGATCCCCACACTCGCGGCATACACGTCGCCGGCGAAAGAATCCAGCGAGTCGAAGCGGTCGCCGCGCGACCGCAGCCGCGAGTTGTCCATCGTCTGGCTTCGCTCCAAAATGTCGCTTCCTACTCCTCCTACTCCTCCTCCGACTCCTCCTCCTGCGAAGCCGCCGTCGCCCAGGTCGCCGGCCCGTCGCCTCTCCGCCGCGCGACAGCGGAGCAGCGCGCGACGCTGCGACGCGCCAACGCTGAGTACAATCCGGCTGCTGCGGCCGTGCCTACGTGGCGTCGACGCACCAGACGACTCACCGTCTGCTTTCTCGGTGGATACTGCTCCCTCAACTGCGCGCACAGCTGCTCCCCCGACGGCTCCCCCGACTGCTCCCCCAACTGCTCCCCCAACTGCTCCCCCAACTGCGCCCGCAACTGCTCCGCTAACTGCGCCGGCCGCCGCCGCGGAGGCGTCCGCCTGCGCCCGTTCCGCATTGTGGCGACGGCCGTTCCCGTCACGCTCACTAGATTCGTCCACCGCCAAACTCCCGTTTCCGTCCTCGTTGCTACGGGTCTCGACACTACACAGCGGCTGCTGCACTTGCATTTTCTCGAATACATTGCTCGCTGATGATGCTGTTGCTGTTGTTGTTGTTGTTGTTGTTGTTGTTGTTATGCTGACACCGTTTGAAACCGCGAGACCACCTGCCACGTCAGCCGGCGTATCTGCCGTCGTATCTACCGCCGGAACCGCCGCCGAAACCGCCGCCGCGTCAACTGCCGCCGAAACTGCCGGCGTATCAACCTCCACTAGCTGCGTGCGGCTCCCGCAGCTGCTACTGCTACAAGCTGCAGTTCCCGGCTCGCGCGCGCTGTAGCTTCCGCGTATGCTGTCGTGCTCCTGTATGCTCGCGCTGCTGCCTCGGGCGCTCGCGCTGCGCCTAAGCATGTCCGCGAAGGGGTTTTCCACGTCGTCGTCGTCTTCCCCGTCGCCCGCCACCCCGTGCGACGTTTTTTGCGAGTTCTTCGTCGCGTGCGCGATCATTCGCAACTTGCGAGCGCGGGATTTCGTCACACGGCTCGCCGCCAACACCGCCGCATGCGCTGTCCCTGGGAGCCCAGTAGCTCCCGCCGTCTCGCTCGCTCTTGCTGCTGCTGCTGCTGCAGCAGCCGCTGCTGCTGAGCCGGCTTCCATCGGAGGAGCGACAGGGAGATGCGAAGGTGGGGGATATACTAGGAATGGAGGAGATGACACAACATCGCAAGAGAATGATGCAGTGGAACCATTAATGGCCGCTCGTCCCATGCTGTGATTAATGCGGGATGGAGCTAGAGCGTGTTGATGTCGACTAATGGATGATGTACGCGGGACGAGGGTGAGAGATGGATCAGTAGGGTGTTGCTTGCTGGCAAAAAACGTCGCCGTGGCAAAGAGGGAGGCAGGCTACGCGGCGGGAGGTGCGGTATGAGGAGATGCAACAAAATATGCACGGTATAGTAACAGGAAAGTAGCAGCGCAGGTTGGAACCGACGCGCAGGCGGATTACCTAAAAAGCCATCGAACAATGAAGCTACTTGGGCCCTCGTGATGTCTGCATGAGTTGCTTCCTGTCCCAGCCTGGGCAGCGGGCAAACGTGATGAGGCATTTCCCGCGCGGAGCACAAGGGGAGAGGTCCAGGGGTGGGGGAGAAGAGCGAGGAGGGAAGGAGACAACAGAGTTGGTGATGGGGTGGGGGAAGAAGCAATGAGTCGGCGTAGTGCGATCGATGATGAGTGAGTTTAAACGTTTCAAGTTTACCCGATGCTCGTGAATACCCATATTATAACAATGACAGCTGGTGGTGGTCAGGTGGAGTGGAAGTTGGACACATCACAGGGCAAACTATAACCAGCTCCCTGCTGAGAAAGAAGCAATCATCTGGAAAATGTCAACGAGAATTCAGGTGGGTCTAGGAGCATTCTTGATCATCATTTCTCTGAACCAGTAGCAAGTCCACTGGGCTGAAACATGGTCATGGGCACTTTCTCGTCTTGTTTTTTGTATTGACTGAACAGTTTCAATGTCGGGCCTGTGCTGTGTTGTGCCAAACAAGAGAGCGGGATTTGACCAAAGTGACAGCCTTTTGCCCAAGGATTTCCTCTTCCTTGCATCCGATCAGCCGTAACGGTACGGTGCGGTGGTGAATTCCTCGAGTCGGTGCCTCAGGTATTAAAAAAATGAAGGGCTCTCTCGAATTTCATTTTGAGACTATAGCACAATTTCTCCTAATGATTTTGTCGAAACGTTGACGCTTAGGGCGTGTAATTTTTTTGGAAATTTGTCGAGAGTTCGTACCGTCACCACTCTGCACCGCGGTTTTAACCGTCTGCAACCCACCACAATTGTCCTTTACCGCTCTAGAAGTTCGTACTGGAGGCTTGTTCGTACCATAAGTCACACGCCCTTAGCGCTGCAAACGTAAGGGAACTTCGTTACCTCGTTTCTCTGGTTCTGGCTCTCAACGCTTGCACCAGAACGGGAAATGAAAGTGTGTTGAAACTGGCGGCTGTAAGTACAACATTGTGACATGGACACACAACACCAGTCGCCAAACAACCCCCCAAATACGCCATTGTGAACCGTGGCAGCTTCCGTAAAAATCGATCGAGACAAGCGCGATCAAACCAATACACCTAACCTGCGATATTTTCTATCCCCCCAATCTCACCGGGGGTGACAGTTCGAGGGTAGTCACCTTCAAAAGTAATGACCTAAGAAGCGGGTTCAGCAGCCCCTGCAAAACGATCGGACTTGGGTTTCTGGAGAACGATATTTACGCCGCTGTATTTCCCAGCTTTGATGCTCTCTCTTTCCAAAGTCTACGACCCTCGTCAAACAGCTAGAGACGGAGAGGCAATGGACCCAGGCCCGTAGATAACCGGGAATGATATCTGCAGACCAAGAAACGGCCAGGGTGACGACGAAATTCCTCCAACCCTAGCTCCCCGCGGTCAAAATGTCGCAGGTTAGGTGTAGAGGATCAGCGACAGCAACTGCTTCCAGATGCCCAAACGACAAACGACAAACACCTCAGCATATACAGAACCGGAAAATACCAATACGCACGACCCGTTAGTGTATAACCTACGTAGCGTAGAAAAACTCGTGGTTCTAACTCTCATTAAAAAGGGGCTCATATAAAAACCCCAACCACGCTCAAGCCATTTCATGGAGTTTATTTGTTTTGTAGCAAGTTTTTTATAACCATCCAAATTAAATTAAATTTGTCTTGTATCTGTGTGCTCTGTAAATTGTCTCGGATTGCATTAACCATCCACAACAAGGTACCACAACACTAATCATAATGGTCGGTTTCCATACTAGCGCTTCTCAGTGTTGCATGGCCACATTGAAAACCTCAGATTTTTATTTACATAGTTTATAAACCCCATGATTGCCTAACATTCTAGTTAGACTTTCTAAAATTCTAAGGGGCCCTTGTTTTAAGAGGCTACGGACATTTGATCAAGGGCGTACAAAAGGGGCTTATCTGTGGTGGGCCATCCCAAACATGTCATTTGTGGGTCTCTTCCAACCAGCATTTGCCATGTCAATGAAGTTTGGCCCAGCGTGCTTTCCTCGATGGAGCCCTGCCACCTGCTCTGTCCTGCTGCCCCTTGCCTCCACTTGAATTTCTCAATTCGGACTGCCCTGCCCTCACTACAAATATGAGTTCCAGCATGTAACATCGGCTATATTCTGAGCGCATTCCCTAGTCACTAGGGGTGTTGTCACAGCTGAAGTGCACTGAACGACTGACTCGACCCGAGTAGAACCCTGACTAAGGGGCTAAGTATGCGCCCTACTACCCCTCAATTCCACAGATAGGATGAAATCACCTCAAGGGGTGGGTTCTTTACTTGGCAATTATTTCTGGGGGCTGTAAAATTTTCCATCTTTGTACTGAACTATGCTTAACCGTGGAGGGGAAGTGTAAAACACCTACGGGCCTTCAGGTTTGATGCATCTCCTCGTCCATACCATTCGCCATCAATTACACCCCCCCCTTGCCAAACCCGTGACGCACTCCCCACGCCACGCCATCACAATGGTCCGCCATTTCGAGCCTGTCCCTATCTGGGACGGGAAAGGACAGCAAGAAGGAGACTCTTGTTGATGGCGCCTGCCTGCTCCGAAATGCCGATTCTCTTCATGACCGAAATGTTTTGCGGCGCCAATCCCTAAATCGGCGGGCGACGTGTTTTTTTTTACCTGTTTCCCGTTGCGGCTGGAAGTCAGGACTAACGCTACAGCGATAACCAATTCCTAGCGGCCATCTGGCAGTGCGTGTTTGGCGGGAAAACATAGCTGGTTCTGTCGGTTGGGGTTGGGAACGCGTTTGATTCTCTGAGCGCGAACTCCGCGAGGGGGGACGGAGAGGCGAAAGGCGGAGAGGCGAAAGGCGGGACTGGGCGCGGGGAAGGCGAAGGGTGGGGGGCAGGAACGTCAAGGAGCGGAGACTGAGCGGTTCGCAGGGGGGGAGAGGGTGAGGGGAGAGAGATGGAAGGTGAGATAGCCAGAGTATCTGCTGGCGGGATTGCGCCAGGAACACATGCACCACGTGCTGCTGCTGCTGCTGCGGCGGCAATCGCAGCACCAGCGTCAACACTACCGGAAGCAGCAGCACGGCCAGCAGGGCAACCGCCAGCAGCCACAGCGGGAAACGCGGAGCTGCTCCTATTGGAGAACGCGTCGCTGCTGTCGCTCATCGAGCGCCAGCAGCAGTCGATCGCGGCGCTGCGGCAGGCAGCGGCCAAGGCGGAGCGCGAGAAGCGGTCTCTGTGCGACCAGGTGGGGATTCTAAGAGACGCTCTGGACGCGTCGAGTGAGCACGTGGAGCGGCTCGAGGAGCGCGTGGCGACCATGCGCGGCGAGGGGGAGGGTGAGGGGGAAGAGCCGGGGGAGGGGGGAGAGCCGGGGCAGGGTGAAGTGCAATTGGTGGGAGAGGGTGGCGGAGTTGAGGGACGGGAGGGGGGTGAGGGGAAAGGGGGTATCGGGGAAGAAGACGAGGAGGGGGAGGTGGGGGAGGAGAAGGGGGAGGGGGCGGGGGAGGGGGAGGTGGAGGAAGAGGAGGGAGTGAGCACAAGCAGCCAGTTTTGGGGAGGTGATGGGGGAGGGATGGGTTTGGGGCGAGTGCAGGTGGGCCCTTTTCACCTGGGTAACCTGGGCAGCCCGCCATGCAAGGAGGTGGTGAAGGAGCAATGCAGCGCTCTCACGCTCCCCTCTCGCCCTCCCCTCAAGCGCCCTTCCCTTAATAAACGCCCGTCCTTCTCCCATCCCTTTCCGTCTGTAGACACTCTCGCGCATACCCGGACCAATAACTGCTTCAATGCATCGCTACCGCCGATCCATTATGTTCCTCCTGCCCCACATCCCCCTTCTGCTGCCGCTGCTGCTACTGCGGCGGCTGCTGCGGCTGAAGCGACCACTACAGCCCTCTCGACCGTCACTGCTGCTGCCGTTGCCGCTGCAGCTGCTGCTGCCGCCACTGCTTCCACCTTCACGGATTCTGCTCTGCCTCCTCCTCCTGCGATGCCTCTGCCACCTTCTGCTGCGGCTGCTGATGCTTCCGGTTCGGGTGAAGCTATGCTTCCTGCCGAAGCACCGGGTACTGCCGATGGGAGCCTTGGTGATGATGATGATGATGATGAGGATGATTTGCTGTCAGAGACCATTTGGGCGGACCTATACTCCCATGGCCCTCAATCTGCTTCCTTGAACGCCCGTCTCACCGCTAATACCACCAGCAGCGTCTGCAGCAGCAGCAACACCATACCAACCAATTCGCCAACCCCTGGCTTTGAAACTCACAACACCAGCAGCAACACATTCCCCGTGCCCTCTTCTGTAATGCAGCAGCAGCAGCAGCAGCAGCACCACCACCACCACCACCTCTACCACAACCGCCTTCAGCAGCAGCCATCCTTTGACTCTGCAGCCCCTGCTGCTACCTCTGTCTTCACCTTCCAGTCTCTTAGCGGCGCCCTCACTGGTCTCAGCAGTAGCCACGTGGGCCAGCGTGGCCAGGCAGCTGGCAGCAGTGGCAGTGGGAACGCGAGGAAAATCATGCACAGGCGAAGCAGCAGCAGCAGCAGCAACGGCAGCACGAGCAGCAGCAGGAGCAGGAGCAGAAACAACAGCAGAAGCAACAGCTGCAGCAGCAGCAGCAGCAGTGGGCGTAGCAGCGGCAGTGGCAGCGGTTTCGTGTCGCGAAACAACCCTGTGTCATGCACTTGTTGCCACAGCGGCGCTCCTGGTCATACTTGTGGTAGTGGTAACCCGTCTGTAACAGCATTTCCTGTTTCATCCTCCTCATCTCTGCACGTCATGTCTCTGCAGAATCCCACCCCATTCACGCCACAACACCATGCAGGACCCAGTTCTCCTCCTCCCTGTTCCCACCGTTCACCAAGCCCTCTCCCTTCTTTATCATCCCACTGTCACTCTACCACTTCCCAGCATCAGCCCTACAGTCACACCACTTACAATCACGCCTCCCACGATCACATCTCCATTCAGAACCCTTTCAACCGATACCCTTCAGCGACCCCTCTCCCAGTCACAACCTCCACTGCCACCCATGCCGCCTCCGCCGCCCGTGCTTCTATCGAGTGTAGCGGCAATGACAGCAGCGAGGAGATAGCAGCAGTAGCAGCAGCCGTGCTGAAGAGCATGCAGAGGGCACTAGGCACCGCGCATCCCAGGCCGGCTCGCACCGCTGCCTCTGCCTCCGGGACCGTCCCCCCTGTCTCTGCTCTCACAGCTCGCCTGCAGCAATCACCTGCTCTCACAAGAAATGATCCTGCACTCACTCAGGGATCATCATCTGGGCACATAGGGGGGTGCTCTGGTGGTGTGTTGTGCAGTGATGTGACTGATGTGCATCGGGAAAGGGCAGCTGCACAAGGGCTTTCACAGCGTCCTTTCCGCGCCGATCCTTCCCATGGCAACCCAGGGCAAGCTGGCTGGAACAATCGTGGCATGTGTGCAGCTACAGGACCATCGACCATTCCACCATCGTCACTACCATCATCAACAGGACACCGTGCGTCATCCGCCCTCCCTATCCCTCGCAACCATGCGCCTGCCACGCGTGACACCACTTGGTCTCAACCTGCTCACCCACAGAGTGCCAGCACTGGTTACAGCAGCAGCAGCCACTTGGCTGGATTCAGCAGCGCCAAGCCAAGCAAGCTGTTCTCCCCTCCCACCTGGTCAGGCCCATTCGCCAGTAGCTACTCTGGATCCGGGAGCTGGCTTGGCCCCAGCGGTCACGATGCAGTTGAGGCTCGTTTTGGCTCAGTGAGCCGTTTGGAAAGTCATGGCGGATTTGACCGCTTGTTCGGATCGGCTGCTGCTGCTGCTGCTGCTTCTCTTCCTTCTTCTGCTGCTGCAGCTGCCCATCCTGCGGCCTTTTTTGGGACGCACGCTGCAAAGCGTGGGTTTGGCAATGCTGGCCATGCAACTCACCCCACTGCAATTTCGGCAGACGCAGGGCGCGATTCTGGCTATTCTGCTGCTGCTGCTGCTGCTGCTGCTGGTACTCATCACAGTTGGCAGTTGGAAGGAGGGGAAGGGCGTGTTGCACTTGGTGGCATGGCGCTGGATGGCTTGTGCAGTGGGGAGTTTCTTGTTGGGAAGGAATTGCATAGTGACCAGGAGTTACGGAGTGCAGCAAGAGGGCGGCGTGGAGTGGGAGCTGGTGCAGGGTATGCGCATGGTGTGGCCAGACGGGGTGGGTGTTATGATGAAGGGAAGAGAAAGGGAGAGAAGGATTTCGTCTGGGAGTAGGCAACGTGGTGATGGGGATTGCATGGTGTGTTGACTCGGCACGTGCGACGGTACTTGGTTGAGTGCCTGTCAGTGGGTGACAATGTGCTCGAGCGTATGAATGGGCTCATAGGTGAGCAGACTGCTGTCTGTGTGGAATAGCGTGAGGGAGAAACAAGGGCGCTTGACAGAGGGAGGAACGTGGAAAGCCTAGGAATGTGAAGGGAAGGAAGTATCTAGGATTTTGGATGTGTGCGTGTTGAACAAATGTGCAATTTTGTTTCATGCTCTTAGTTTGCTCAATGAGGTGAATGATTGGTATGAAATTATACCCGATACATGGGTCTCTACGATACGGTTCGTAACTGACGCTATCTCGTTCGTCATGTGCTCAGCCTCGGGTGCGAGTCATGGCAAGACTTCTACGTGCGACGACTGTACACTACCAAACCACATAGCTCGTGCTGCGATTGGTTCGCGTTTTTTGCGGCTTATTTTCGGCTTACTAGCGCGCAGCTCGACGCTGCCGAACCACCAACACGACAAACCCACAGAACATGTTCGTCAGCCACTAACACGGCTTCACGTCGCTCAGGGCACCCTCCAAACCAGATCTACGACATTTTCGTCGGCCTCCAGAGCTGAGTAGAGCCTCGGTCCGTGGGCACCAAGCCCGCTTGCGAACGAGTCGCTAGGGGCGGATACCCTTACATGTCGGAATTCGTGACGAATCCCCTCCCGAGCCGCGACTTGGAATTTCGCCACCTTTCCCTGCGCACACAAATTGGCACGCTGTTCATCGATCTATACAATGGTCGAGTTTCCCAAATTCACTTACAGCCTCAGTTTTCAACCAAAGCCAGCTGCTAGCTTGCGTAGTCGAGTCTCGTCTGATCTAGCTAGACCGAACGGAAGCCATGGATCGTCGTTTCCTTCTCGCCACAATTCTGAGTGAGTTATCCGTTATGTTTTGGGACAAGTCCGGCTGTGCGCTTTTATTCAGGCGTATATCGTTTCCGTCCCGCCCACGATCTCTCACCACCTATTCGTTCGCCTTTTTCCCGATGTGTACCTCCAGGTTTGGCAGCGGTTGGCGCGCAAGCAGTGGCCAAACCGAAGAATTTGAGTCCCTGCATTTCCCCTCTCAAGGTACGCAAAATTGCGCATTTTCTCGCACTTCCTTCGTGCACGTGCTGACATCATCACCAACTCAACGAATCCGTGCTGATATGCCTTGCTCTACTAGGTCAGCTGATAAGCTTCGCTCACAAGTCAGCCGTCCAGCATCTCATTATTGCTCGATTGATCGAAGCATCTCGCGACAAGGCTGTGGATCCGCCCCCCCTCATTGCAACCATCGCCAGGCAAATGACGTGTGTGACCACGCCGTTCTCTTTCTCCCTGTGTCTCTCTCTTTTTGCAGGTGTGCGACTTTTTTTTCTACAACTTCAAGGAAGAAACACCTGTGATCACACTTAACGCCGTCAGCAGCGAGAAGGTCGCCTCCACCGCTCTTCGCCACAAGTAAGTCGACTGCTTGGAGCCACCTCGTCCGCGTTAGCAGCTGTGCGTCCGCTAATGCCAGAACCCGCTACTAGCATACTCACCAGTGTAACCCCTACACGCGCGCGTGCTCAGCGCATCCACACGTCCTTGGCCTCGGTCTTCGCCTTGTTACAAGTGTATCCACTCACCTTTGTTTCTCTTTCACAGCTGCCTCTCTCGTCTCATCAACGCCTGCTTCGCCCTTTCCGACAGGTCTGACAAGCCTGTGACGACGGCAACCACTTCGGGAGCCTTCTGCAGAATCTTCGGGGTAAGAACGCAACCTCCACGTCTGCAATACACGCAGGATGTTCACTCGCCTCAAATTACGCTCTTGTTGCCCCTCGTCCCCATTCCCCTAATCAAAGCCGCCTACTTACCGTTCCTCTCCCCTTCGTTTTCGCCAAATCAGGGCGGGTCTTGCGAGAACTACTTCTTTTTCCGCGCGCGCGGAGCCAGTGACGCGTACACTAAGTTCGTGAACCGTAACGACCGCCTGGGCATCCGGCCCATGCCCCAGTCCAAGGTCGACGAGCTCAACGGCAAGTGCATCAAGCTCTACATCGAAACCGCTAAGATCAAGCTCGGCAAAGGCGTTAACGCGTCCGACTGGCTCAATCCCAACGACGGCAAGCCCGGCTACCCTATGGTGAGGATATACTGCCTGCTGTCGCTGCTGCTGCAGCTGCGGCAGTGGCGGCAGCTCTGTCGCCCTCCCTTGTCCCTCTTCTCTTATTCCACAATGTACTCTGCCGGTCTTGGGTCCACGACCTAGTTCGTTGCCTCTTGGAGATTCGGTGCTCACTCGTTTCGTTTCACTTGCGTCTCAGGCTCGTCGCTGCGTTGTCTTCAAGCTTGTGGCTGGCAGCTAAGCGACAGTATTCGGCGCGGCGCCAAACGTTCATTAGATAGTGTAGGATTGGGGGTAGCAATACCTTTGCATCCACTAGACCGAGATGCTAGCTCCTGTTCGGCATCTGTGAACTAGATGTGTGATCTGATTATAATAAATACGTCACAAAGGTTCGGACTCAATTCAAGCGGACCAGATTTTCAGAACTGCACATGGGCAACAGATTTTCGGGAGCGCACATGGACAAGGAAGGATTTACTTTGAACCTGCCTCGTAACCCCCAGTGCCAATACACGACTTGAGCACAACTGGGAAAGCTGGTGTTAGGGAACAAAGGGTTCGGGCCATGCCTCTCCACCTCGCTGCTCTCCATCAACCTCACTCTGGGCCCTCCAGGCATGCGATAAACAGCAACTACTTGACTTACCGGTAGCTGGTAGCTCGAGCAACCAAGCTAGGGCGTGTCCCGAGCGTACGTTTAATTGCGGTTGGGTGAGTTGCTCTTCGATTTAAAAAGTCATTATAGCGATCTGGAACAGTTGAGTGGGGTTTTGAGCGAGAAACGTACGTGCGGCACGCGCCCTTAGATACCTAGGTTTCCAAACAGGGCAACAGGGCACTGGTGTGCTCATGCTCAGCTAGCAACTGTCAAACATGTGTAGTTATCATGTTTGTATAGACTGTATAGGGTCACCTTCTAGAGAGTACAACATTTAGGTATATGTTTGTGTACTCTCACTCTCACATTATTCAATTCTAGGTTTGATATGGTATCACGAGTAGGTTTCGACCCCCCCCCCCCCCCCCCCCCCCACCTACCGCTTCCGCTCCTCCCGTCGCGTCTCCTAGCCTCGCCTCGCCCCTCCTGAGCCCAGTCGCGACCCCTCCCCCTAGCCCCGTCGCGCCCCTTCCAGGGCCTCGTAGCGCCCCTCCAGGCCCCGTCGCGCCCCCCTTCCAGGGCTTCGTAACGCCCCTTCAGGCCCCCGTCGCGCCCCTCCAGGGCTCTGTAGCGCCCCTCCAAGGCCCCGTCGCGCCCCCTAGCGCCCCTCCTGGGCCCCGTAGCGCCCCTCCTGGGCCCAGTAGCGCCCCTCCAGGGCCCCGTCGCGCCCCTTAGCGCCCCTCCTGGGCCCCGTCGCGCTCCTCACAGGCCCCGTCGCGCCCCGTCGCGCCCCGTAGCGCCCCTCCTGGGCCTCGTCGCGCCCCTCCTGGGCTTCGTAGCGCCCCTCCTGGGCTTCGTAACGCCCCTCCCAGGCCCCGTCGCGCCCCTCCTGGGCTCCGTAGCGCCCCTACTGGGACCCGTCGCGCCCTCCCTGGGCCCTGTAGCGCCCCTCCTGGGCCCCGTCGTGCCCCTCCCAGGCCCCGTCGCGCCCCTCCTAGGCCCGTAGTGCCCCTCCTGGGCCCGTAGCGCCCCTCCTGGGCCCCCCATTGCGCCCCTCCTGGGCCCCGCCGCGCCCCTCCTGGGCCCTGCCGCGCTCCTCCCTGGGCCCCGTATCCACCCTCCTGGGCCCCGTCGCCCCTGCTCGGCCCCGTCGCCCCTGCTCGGCCCCGTCGCCCCAGCTCGGCCCTGTCGCGGCCTCTCGGCCCCGTGGCGCCCGCCCTGCCCCTGTCGCAGCTGCCCGGCCCCTGTCGCACCTGCCCGGCCCCGTCGCGCCCGCCCGGCCCCGTCGCCCCCGCCCGGCCCTGCTGTGTCCTGCCCGGCCCCGTCGCTGCCGCCCGGCCCTGTCGCTGCCGCCCGGCCTCGTAGCTGCCGCCCGGCCCTGTCGCTGCCGCCCGGCCTCGTAGCTGCCGCCCGGCCTTGTCGCTGCCGCCCGGCCCCGTCGCAGCCGCCCGGCCCCGTCGCAGCCGCCCGGCCCCGTCGCAGCCGCCCGGCCCCGTCGCAGCCGCCCGGCCTCGTAACTGCCGCCCGGCCTTGTCGCTGCCGCCCGGCCCCGTCGCAGCCGCCCGGCCCCGTCGCAGCCGCCCGGCCCCGTCGCGCCTCCCCGGCCCCGTCGTGCCTGCCCGGTCTCGACGTGCCTGCCCGGCCCCGTCGCGCCTGCCCGGCCCCGTCGCGCCTGCCCCGGCCCTCCATACTTCCTGGTACTGTCCCCCGTTCCCCGCACCACTTTGCACCCTCCTGCACTTTCCTGCCCCGCCTTGCACCGCATTGCACCTCACTGAACCGCACTGACCGCACTGCACCGCACTGAACCGCACTGCACCGCACTGCATCGCACTGCACCGCACTGCACAGCACTACACCGCACTCCACTGTCCTCCACTGCCCCTCATGGCTGCTGAGCTTCGTTTTGATGCTGAGGGTCAGCCTCTGGAGTTCGAGGCGTGGTTGGCTGACCTTCGCCGCCACCTCACTGGTCAGCGGCAGGACGGCCACCCGCTTTCTGCACACCTAGACGGTATGCTCCCCTGCCCTGACCCCCCTGCTGTGCTGCCTGCTGATCCCACGCCCGCTGAGCGCGAGTCCACTGCCGCCGCTGCCCTTGCCCGCTCTGTCTGGCTTTCCCGCGATGCCCTTGCTCAGCTCGCCATTAGCAATGCCCTCCCCCCCCTTGAGCGCCCTCGCTTTAGAACCATTACTACCGCCCAGGCCTACCTCGATGCTGTCATCAAGCGCTATTCTACCCCTCCTGCTGCCTCAGTGGGTCGCCTGATCCTCCCCCTGCTCTTTCCTGACCTGGCGTCCTTCCCCACTGTCTCTGACCTCGCTGCCCACCTGCGCTCGATAGATGAGGCCTGGCGCGCTGCCTGCACTGATGCACAGCTTAGAGTCCACCAGCCTCCCATGACCTCTACCCTCTACCTCCTTGCCACCCGCCTCCCTGACCGCCTTGCCGCCGCCCGCGACCAGTTCCTTAGCATCCACCCTGCTGCTCTCACCCTCACCGACTTTGTTGACACCCTGACTGCCATAGAGACTCGTCACCGCTCCATAGCCCAGGCGAGCGGTACAGTACCGGTCCCTATCTTTCAGGGTTGTGCCCTCGCTCAGTGTACCTTCTCCGACGGCTCTGTCGCTGTGGCTGAGACTGCTGCTGCAGTGCAGTCCCGCTCGGGGAAGGGCCGCCGCCCCAAGGTTGGGAGCGGCGGGGGTGGCGGGGGTGCGGGTGGGGGTAGTGGTGGAGGCGGGTCGTCCGGTGCCGGTGCGGACGTGGGGACCCTGCCCGGTCCAGCTGCCCCGCTGCCTCCACCGTTGCAGCAGCCGCAGCAGCCGCCGCAGACGAGGCCGGCGAGTGCTCTCCCGCCTGGGTGGCCTGGAGCTGGTGGTGGTCGTGCGCGTGGTGGTGCACCGGGTGGTGGTTCTGGAGGCGGGCCCTGTCAGTACCAGATCCAGACCGGTCCTCGCCGCGGCTTTGTTTGCGATAAGATCGGTCATTCCACTCCTCGCTGTTTTCGTCGTCTGGACGACCTGTTCCGCCAGCGCTTTGGCCCGGCGCCCGACCTCCCGGACTGGCACAGCTTGCTTAGGCGTAGCATTCGGATTTTTGACTTGGACATGGATGCCATTGTAGCAGCCTTGCATGTGATGTATGCCGATGACTCTAGTGTGCTTCCCTCTTATTACCCCGTATTGCCTAGTGTAGCTGTGCCTAGCGTAGACTCCCCTGCTGCGTCAGGCGTAGGATCTCCTGCTTTGCTTAGCCTCGGTGCTTCCACCGCTTCACTGTCGCCCCGCGCGACTGCTGCGCTTTCCTTCACCTTGGACTCTGGCGCCTCCCGGTGTTTCTTCCGCGACTCCACGACGCTGACGCCGCTGCCTGTTCCTGCTGCAGTTACTCTTGGTGACCCCTCCGGTGGTCCCGTCTTTGCCCGCAGTTCCACCTCCCTTCCCTGTCCGGCGGTTCCTTCAGGTTCGCTCACCGGTCTGCATATCCCCTCGTTCTCCAGGAACCTAGTTGGTGTCGGCTGCCTCCAGGACCTTGGCGTCACCACTACGTTCCCTGGTCACGAGCGGTATGCTGTCTGTACCGAGGCCGACACTGGTGCCCCCCTTACCACTTTCCCCCGGGACCCGGTGTCCGGCCTGTTCACACTTGACACCGCGACGTCCCCGGCTGGGTCTTCCCCCCAGGTAGCTGCGTCCACCCAGGTTGCTGCTGCGTGCTCCTGTCGGTCCCTCCCTCATCCGACTCTCCTTTGGCACCACCGCCTTGGTCACCCTGCACTCCCGCGTCTGCGTCACATGTCCCAGCACGGTCTCGTCCTTGGTCTCCCCGGTTCGTTCCCTGAGTTTCCCTCATCCCCCGCCCCACCGTGCACGCCTTGTGTCGAGGGCCGGCTCCGCCGTGCCCCTCACTCCTCCTCTTTTCCCCCTACCACCGCACCCCTGCAGACTCTGCACATGGACGTCTGGGGCCCAGCCCCGGTCCATGGGCCGCGTCGCGAGCGCTTCTTCCTAGTGCTTGTCGACGACTTCACACGTTACACCACCGTCTTTCCCCTGGAGCGGAAGGCCGACGTGCCTGACGTTCTCATCCCCTGGCTTGTCTCTGCTCGTCTCCACCGCGGTCTCCCTGCCTTGCGCCTCCACTCCGACCGGGGTGGCGAGTTCGCCTCAGGTGTCCTTGGTCGCTTCTGTCGTGCGGAGGGCATCACCCAGACGTTTACCCTGCCGGACTCCCCGCAGCAGAATGGGGTCGCTGAGCGACGCATCGGTTTGGTCATGGAGGTGGCTCGCACCTCCATGATCCACGCCGGTGCACCCCATTTTCTGTGGCCGTTCGCCGTGCGCTACGCCGCTCACCAGCTTAACCTGTGGCCGCACCCCCAGCGGCCGCAGGTTTCGCCGACCCTTCTGTGGACCGGGTCCCCTGGTGACGCGTCTGCGTTCCACGTCTGGGGCTGCCTTGCTCACGTTCGTGCCTCTGGCACGGACAAGCTCACTGCCCGCACCCTCCCCTGCGTCTTCCTCGGTTTCCCCCTTGACGCGTCCGACTGGCACTTCCACCACCCGCCGTCTCACCGTTTCTTTCACTCTCGCGACGTCACCTTTGACGAGTCCGTCTCCTTCTTCCGCCGCTTTCCCCACCGTGGTCCCCCGGTTACTCCCCCCTGTTCCTGGTTCCTCCCTCCCTGGTGGCCCCTGCCCCTCCCCCCCCCCGCCCCCCCGTCCGGCCCCCTCTGGTGTGTCTCACGTCACCCCCCTCCCGTCGGTCGTTCCGGTCGACGAGTCTTCTGACTCTGGTAGTCCTTTGGCGCAGTCCTCGCCGTCTGTCCCTCCCCCGGTGTCTCCTCCTCCACCGCCTCCGCAGCCGCCGTCGCCGCAGCTGCTGCAGCCGTCGTCTCCGCCGCCGCCGCCGTCGAGGCCGTCGCTGCAGCCGCCGCCGCCGCCGCAACAGTCGTCGCTGCCGCTGTTTGTGGACTCTGGGGGTGCTGGAGTTGAGGTGGGTACTCGTCCCGGGGCTCCCGTCGTGGCTTGTCCCCGCGGGCCTGGGGGTGGTACCGGTGCTGGCGGTGTTTCGGGCTCTGGGGGTGTCCCGTCTGGGGGTGCCGGTGTGGAGGGTTCGGGAGGTAGCCGTCGCGCAGCTTGTGGCCCTGGCGTTGGTGTTGTGTCGCCGCAGCAGCAGTCCCCGCCGGTGTCCGCCCTCCGTCTGCTCGGCCTTCCGTCCCCTGACCCTGCGCCTGTTCCTCTTCGGCCGTCTCCCCCTCTTCCCGTCTACGGCCCCGTCTTCCCTCCGCCGGACTCGTCCCCGGCTGGTTTCCCCCTCGTTCCCCACCCGTGTCCCCTCCTCTGTCTCCCGACCCGACGCCGCCCTCTCACGTCTGGTCTCGCCGCCCCTCCCGTGCTCGTCCTGTATCCCCCGTCCCGCGCACTCACCCTATGTTGCTCCGCTCCCACGCGTCTCGTCCTCCCCTCCTCCCGTCTCCTCCTCCGTCCTCTCTTGTCGTTGCGTCTCCTCCTCTGTCTGACTACTTTCGTGCCGCTCGTCCTCTTGTTCCTCGGGTCCTTGCCTCTCTCGTTACCGACCCGTCTGTTCCAGTGTCGAGTCTTGACGCCCTTGTCGCTGCGGTCGCTGACTTCGCCTCTACCCGCCGCCTTGACTACGCCTCCGCTCTGGTCTCTGACCCTGCCTGTCCTCCGTCTGTCGGGGGTGCTCCTGCCCTCGGCAGTGACGTCCTGGAGGACCGCCAGTTTGAGCTTGCTTTCCTGTCCGAGGCTGCTCCCCATCTCTGTTCCATGCTGCTAGTCCCTGAGGGTGACCCAGACGCTTTTGACATCCCGACCCCTCGTACTTACGCTGAGGCGGTTTCGGGACCTTGGGCCTCTCAGTGGATAGCTGCCATGGAGCAGGAGATGGCATCTTGGAGATCCACCGGCACCTTCGTCGACGCAGTTCCCCCACCTGGGGTGAACGTGGTCGATGGCCGTTGGCTCTTCAAGGTGAAGCGCCCTCCTGGAGAGCCGCCTGTGTTCAAGGCGCGTTACGTGGCTAGAGGCTTCAGTCAGCGCGAGGGGGTGGACTTCTTTCAGACTTTCGCTCCTACCCCGAAGATGACTACTCTTCGGGTTCTGCTACACGTAGCGGCTCAGCGTGACTACGAGCTTCACTCCCTCGACTTCTCCACTGCCTTTCTTCAGGGCAGCCTTCACGAGCAGGTCTACCTGCGTCGTCCTCAGGGCTTTACTGGCACCTTCCCCCCTGGGACCCAGTGGCTTCTGCGGCGCCCAGTCTACGGCCTGCGCCAGGCGCCTCGTGAGTGGCACGACACGCTGCGTGCTACTCTTGCTGACCTGCAGTTCTTTCCGTCCTCTGCAGACCCCTCGCTCTTCGTTCGTGCTGGCTCGACTCCGTTCTACATCCTCGTCTACGTAGACAACCTGGTCTTTGCCACAGCTGACAGGGACGCACTGGCCTCCGTGAAGGCAGAGCTGCTGAAGAGACACACCTGCACTGACCTTGGAGAGCTGCGCCGTTACCTTGGCTTGCAGATCTCCAGGGACAGAGCCGCCCGCACCATCACCCTGACTCAGTCACACTTGGTGCGCCAGGTCCTTCAGAGGTTCGGCCTTCAGTTCTCCTCCGCACAGCCCACCCCTCTTCCTCTGGACCACAGACTCTCCGCTCCAGTTCCTGAGGAGTCGGTAGATCCCAGTGGTCCTTACGCTGAGCTAGTGGGTTGCCTCATGTACCTGATGACTTGCACTCGCCCAGATCTCGCATACCCTCTCAGCATCCTGGCTCGTTTTGTGGCCACAGGCAGACACCGACCTCAGCACTGGTCTGCCGCTAAGAGGGTTTTGCGTTATCTTGCAAGTACATCGGGCATGGGGTTAGTGCTAGGCGGACGCAGGCCAGTGGTCCTTACTGGACACACAGACGCTTCTTGGGCAGACGACGCCGAGACGCTCAGGTCTTCCCAGGGCTACTGCTTTAGCCTTGGCTCAGGTGCTGTCTCGTGGAGAGCTACCCGCTCCTCGTCGGTTGCCCAGTCCAGCTGTGAGGCTGAGATCTACGCCGGTGCCATGGCGGCACAGGAGCTCCGCTGGCTGACCTTCTTGCTCACTGACTTAGGTGAGCGGCCTAGCTCTGCCCCGGTCCTGTACGCTGACAATAGGGCCATGATTCTCCTGTGTCAGGAGCCTCGACTCGAGGGCAGAGCGAAGCACATCCAGCTGCGGTACTTCCTCCTGCGCGAGCTACAGCAGCGGCGCCAGGCTCGCGTAGTACACTTGGCCTCCGGTGCCAACACAGTTGATATCTTTACGAAGGCGCTTGCGCCTAAAGATCATCAGCGGCACTGTTTACAGCTTGGTCTGGTTCCTGTAGTCTCTCACTTACTCGGGCCTTGACTTTGTACTGTCGTATATATATATATGTATACACTCAGACTGGACTTGTGTCCTCTCACAGTGGTTGGACTAGTAGTGCCGCCCTGTACTCGTTCTTGCCTTGTCTGTACTCCTTCTGACTGGTCTTTTAGACCCTTGTCTCAGAGGCTGGACTAGTAGTGCCACCCTGAGCTACTTGTCTAGAACATTCCCCTATGCAGTCCAGGGGGTGTGTCAAACATGTGTAGACTGTATAGGGTCACCTTCTAGAGAGTACAACATTTAGGTATATGTTTGTGTACTCTCACTCTCACATTATTCAATTCTAGGTTTGATAGCAACTAGTGACAACCATAGTGGTAGTATAGTCCTCTTGGTGCTTAGATAATATTTTTTCAGGGAAAACACAACAAAGCATGGACGGCATGGCAGGCAAGGTAAGTTTGTCAACTTATACATATATTTGCATGTAGAAGTTATAGGCTAGAATATGTATGTGTTCTTAGAGAGTACAACCCAAACCCTATATGTCACTTGTTCTCTCTCCTTGCTAATCTATTCTAGTATTCTAACATGGTATCATGAGTAGGTTAGGTCCACCCACCCACTTCCGCCCCACGCCCTAGCCTACCGCGCCTCGCCGGCCCCTCGCACGTCCGCAAGCCCCTCTCTCGCCTAGTCGGCCCCTCGCGCCCAGCCGGCCCTTCGCGTCCAGCCGGCCCCTCTCGCGCTGTAGCCGGCCCCTCGCGCCATAGCCGGCCCCCCTTTGCGCCGTAGCCGGCCCCTCTCGCACCAGCCGGCCCCTCCCGCGCCTAGTCGGCCCCTCGCGCCCAGCCGGCCCTTCGCGCCCAGCCGGCCCCCTCTCACGCCGCCGCTGGCCCCTCGCGCCGTAGCCGGCCCCTCATGCCTAGCCGGCCCCTTCGCGCTGTAGCCGGCCCCTCGCGCAATAGCCGGCCCCACTCGCGCCCAGCCAGCCCCCTCTCGCGCCGTAGCCGGCCCCTCGCGCCTAGCCGGCCCGTTGCGCTTTGCCGGCCCCACTCGCCTCGTCGGCCCCTCTCACCTAGCCGGCCCCTATCGCCTAGCCGGCCCCTCCTGCGCACCGGCGGCCTCACACGCCTTGCCGGCGCCTCTCTACGCACCCCCCCTTCCCCCCCCGCACCTGCCCGGCCTTTCGCGCGCCTGGCCGGCCCCTCGTGCGCCTCGGCCCCTTGAGCGTCCGCTGACTCCTGACGCGCCCACCGACCCTCCAGCGCCCCTCTCGGCTTTCCGCCCGGTCTCCGTTCCGGAGAGTCCTACCCCCACGCCGCTACACCGCCGTGCACCTGAGTACCCGTGTCCCTGTGCCGCTGTGTTCCGGTGCTGCTGAGATTGCGTTATGGTCGACGCCATGCTACGCCTGGACACGGAGGGGCACGCGATCGACTTCGCCACTCGCACGCCGCTCGCTGCCCCTGCCTCTGTCGCCCTTGCTGATCCCTCTTCTGGTCCTGTAGTTGCTCGCAGCTCCACTACCCTTCCGTGTCCAATGCCCCCCTCGGGTTCCCTTACAGACCTGCACATCTCCTCGTTCTCCAGGAACCAAGTTGGTGTCGGCTGTCTTCAGGACCTCCGCGTCACCACTACGTTCTCTGGTCACGAGCGGTACTCGGTCTGTACCGAGGTCGCTGCGGCCTGCTCGTGTCGGTCGCTCACTTACCCATCGCTTCTGTAGCACCACCGCCTAGGTCACCCTGCACTCACGCGTCTGCGTCGCATATCTCAGCACGGTCTAGTCCTCAGTCTCCATGAGTCGCTTCCTGCCTTCCCTCTCTCACCTGCGCCACTATGCACACCCTGCGTCGAGGGACGGCTGCCCCGTGCTCCTCACTCCTCCTCGCTCCGCGCTCCCAGCAGCCGCAGGTTTCGCCGACCGTTCTTAAGACCGGGTTCCCTGGAAACGCATCCACGTTTCACGTCTAGGGATGCCTTTCTCTGGCACGGACAAGCTCACTGCCCGCACTGTCCCCTGTGTCTTCCTCGGTTTCTCCCTTGACTCATACGACTGTCACTTCTACCACCTACTGTCTCACCGCTTCTTTCACTCTCGTAACGCCACTTGCCACGAGTCTGTCTCTTTTTACCACCGCTTTTCCCACCGAGGTCTCCCGGTTTCCCTGCCCTTGTTTCTGGTTCCCACCCCCCCAATAGTCCCTTCTCACCCCCCTCCCCGTCTTGCTCCGTCTGGTGTGTCCCACGTCACGCCCCTCCCGTCGCTTGTCCCGATCGAGGAGTGGGCTGACTCTTGTGGACCCGCGGCACCGATCTCCCCGCCGGCCTCCCCCCCCGGTGTCTCCTCCTTCGCCATCGCAGAGTTGCCGTAGGCACCGCTGCAGCAGCAGCCGCAGCCGCAGCAGTCGGCGACGCCGCAGTAGCAGCAGCCGATCGTGGACACTAGGGTTGATGGCGTTGAAGAGGGTGCTAGTCCTTGAGTTCCTGTCGTGGCTTGTCCCGGCGGGCCTGGGGGTGGCACCGGTGCTGGAGAGAGTTCTCGCTCTGGGGGTGCCCGTTCTGGGGTTGCTAGAGTGGAGTGTTCTGGAGGTAGTCGTGGCGCAGCTGGCGGTTCAGGTGTCGACTTCGAGCAGCAGCAGCAGCCGCCGGTGTCCGCCCTTCGCCTTCTCGGCCTTCCCTCCCTTGACCGCTCGCCTGCGCCTTCCCCGCCGCCTCCTCCTCTTCCTGTCTACAGCCCTGTGTTTCCGCCACCGGACTCGTCTTCGGCGCGTCTTCCCCCTTGTTCCCCTCATGTATGTCCTCCTCTGTCCCCTGACCCGACGCCTCCCTCTCACATCTGGTCTTGCCGTCCCTCTCGTGCTCGTCCAGCCTCTCCTATTCAGCGTTCTCGGCCTATATTGCTTCATTCCCACGCGTCTCGTCCTCCCCTCCTGCCTTCGGATCCTCCGTCGTCGCTCACTGTCGCGCCTCCCCCTCTGTCTGACTACCTTCGTGCCGCTCGTGCTCTTGTTGCTCGGGTCCTTGCCTCTCTCGTTACCAACCTGTCAGTTCCTTTCTCCAGTCTTGACGCTCTTGTCGCTGCTGTCACTGACTTCGCCTCTATCCGCCGCCTTGACTACGCCACCCCTCTGGTCTCTGACCCTGTCTTTCCTCCGTCCGTCGTGGGTGCGTCTGCCCTCAGTATGACGTCCTAGAGAACAGACACTACGAGCTTGCTTTCCTGTCTGAGGCTGCTCCCCATCTCTGTTCCATGCCGTTAGTCCCTGAGGGTGACCCAGACGCCTTTGACATCCCGACCCCTCGCACTTAAGCTGAGGCGACCTCGGGACCCTGGGCCTCACAGTGGATAGCTGCCATGGAGCAGGAGATGGCATATTGGAGATCCACCGGCACCTACGTCGACGCAGTTCCACTACCTGGGGTGAACGTAGTCGATGGCCGGTGGCTCTTCAAGGTGAAGCGCCCCCCTTGAGAGCCGCCTGTGTTCAAGGCGCACTACGTGGCTAGAAGCTTCAGTCAGCGTGAGGGGGTGGACTTTTTCAGACCTTCGCCCCGACCCCGAAGATGACTACTCTTTGGGCGCTGCTACACGTAGCAGCACATCGTGATTACGAATTACACTCCCTCGACTTCTCCGCAGCGTTTCTCCAGGGCAGTCTACAGGAGCAGGTCTACCTACGCCGACCGCATGGCTTCACCGGTACCTTCCCTCCTGGGACCCTGTGGCTCCTCGTGTGCCCGATCTACAACCTACGAGAGGCACCCCGTGAGTGGCATGACACGCTGCGTGCCACGCTAGCTGACCTGCAGTTCTTTCCGTCCTCTGCAGACCCCTCGCCCTTCGTTCGTGCTGGCCAGACTCCGTTCTACATCCTTCTGTATGTAGACGACCTGGTCTTTACTGGGCCGGTGGTCCTTACTGGGCACACAGACGCTTCTTGGGTAGACGACATTGAGACGCTCTGGTCCTCCTAGGGCTACTGCTTTAGCTTTGGTTAAGGTGCCATTTCGTGGAGGTCCATTCGCTCCTCGTCTGTTGCCCAGTCTAGCTGTGAGGCTGAGATCTACGCCGGTGCCATGGCGGCACAGGAGCTCCGATGGCTGACCTTCTTGCTCACTGACTTAGGTGAGCGGCCTAGCCCCGCCCCCGTTCTGTACGCTGTCAACAGGGCCATGATCCTCCTGTGTCAGGAGCCTCGACTTGAGTGCAGAGCGAAGCACATCCAGCTACGGGACTTTCTCCTGCGCGAGCTAGAACAGCGTCGCCAGGCCCGCGTAGTACACTTAGCCTCCGGTGCCAATACAGCTGATATCTTTACTAAGGCGCTTGCGCCTAGAGATCATCAGCGGCACAGTTTGCAGCTTGGTCTAGTTCATGTAGACTCTCACTTGTTAGGACCTTGATTATGTACTTCTCTGATATATATATATATTTCAAACTGGGCTTGTGGCCTCTCTTCCAGTGGCCGGACTAATAGTGCCGCCCTAGTTTGCTCCTGTCTTGTTTGTACCCTTGCTGATTGGTTTTCGGACCCCTGCCTAAGAGGGTGGACTAGTAGTGCCATCTTGAGTTGTGTGCTTTTTGCTCAGCACTACCCCTTATCTACCCTATGGGGTGTGTCAACTTTGACATACATTTGCATATAGAAGTTATATATTAGAATAGGTATGCGTTCTTAGAGAGTATTACCCAAACCCTACATCTTCCTTGTTCTCTCTTCTTACTCATCTATTCTAGTATTCTAACAAAGTTGACTGAAGGAATTTATATCCTTGTTAATATGGCGTATGACGCATTTTTTAAGTGCAACCATACGTTCCCAATGAATAATCCTTGATGTACTAAGGTGTTACCAAAGGGCATTAGTACGTGTATATTGTGCATTGGTTGGTTATTTATGCATGATCTGCTCCAAACGAAATACCAAGCTTGTGACACTTGATTGATGACAGCTCCGCTGATTTGCCCCATGGAGCGTTATCCTTCAGCCACACTGCCACAGGCATCTTTCTCCCACGCAGTTGGGTCGATGCGCCGACATACGTGGACTTTCTTTTGGCTGACTATGACGTGGCAAAGTCCCGAGCATGAGTGTGCATGACACCCCTCTGAGCTTTGCCCGTGTGTTGTGGTCCCTGCAGCAGCCCCAGCTGGGACAGCTTCCAGCTCACCAAGAACATGAATCTCATCCAGGAAAGGGATTCCGTAATCTCGAGGGCGGGGTGAAGCAAACAAGTAAGCAAGCGGGGGGGAATTCAGGGGCACAAGCAGCAGCTCTGACGCCCTTTGCCTTATAATCGCACACCGAGACGTCTTTATTGGCTGCTGGTACTCCACCAGAGAGGGTAGTTGTTATCTCGAGTAATCGTACAGTCGAGCCTGGTTGCATTCCAATTTGTCTTGGCTCTTTCTCTGCTGTCGGGTGATTCTTTCGCGCGTCAGCCATGGATCCTTACAAGGTAATTGTGGTAACGTTGCATCTGGTGACATGCTGCGAAGAGCGCGACCTAGGTTTGGAATTTTATCACTATGTGGAACTGCCGTCGTGGTGATCGATGCCGTCTGTTTCTAATTTTTTCTTAATCCGTACGGCCGTTTGGCTCCTTCCATCCATTTACTCAAAAGAATTATCTCTCTTCTGTTCGCCCTCTCGTCGCAGTTCCGCCCCTCGAGCGCCTTCAATTCTCCGTATTGGACCACCAACTACGGAGCCCCGGTCTACAACAACAACCAGTCCCTTAAAGTCGGACCGCGCGGTGAGTTCCGACACCAATTTCCTAGTTTCACGTTTGTACAGAATCATGGTGATGACTTATCTTCCGCATTACCTCGTGCTGATGAGTTAAATCGTCTTCCTGCAGGCCCGGTGCTTCTTGAGGACTATCACCTCATTGAGAAGCTTGCGCAGTTTGACAGGGAAAGGATTCCGGAGGTAATTTTCCCCTAATTTAATTGTACATGGTTTGAAAATATGCCAATTTATTTAGTTTTGTGACACCGGACTTCTCGTTTGGATTCTATTCGTTTCAGCGCGTCGTCCACGCACGGGGTGCGAGCGCCAAGGGCTTCTTCGAGGTTACTCACGATGTCTCTCACCTGACATCCGCCGACTTCCTCCGCGCGCCAGGCGTGCAGACTCCCCTCATCGTCCGCTTCTCCACCGTCATTCACGAGCGCGGCTCCCCGGAGACTCTCCGCGACCCCCGTGGCTTCGCGATTAAGTTTTATACTCGCGAGGGCAACTTCGACATGGTTGGGAACAACATCCCAGTCTTCTTCATCCGTGATGGCATCAAGGTGAGTGCTGATAGGACGGACGGGATGGGACGGGACGGGACGAGACGGGCTTGTCTTTCATGCCTTGTGGACACCGTTTCGCCGAACTTCGTGTTGACTGTTATGAATTTTTCCTTGGCAGTTTCCGGATGTCATCCACGCGCTGAAGCCGAACCCGAAAACGCACCTCCAGGAGGGGTGGCGCATCGCGGACCTGTTCTCGCACATCCCCGAGAGCTGCCACATGTTCACGTGGCTGTTCGACGACTGGGGTATTCCTTCCGATTACCGCCACATGGAGGGCTTCGGAGTCCACACTTTCAAGGTTCGATCTCACACGAACTCGGTCTCCTGCGTCCCCCCTACCCTCACTCTCCGTTTCCCCCTACCTTCCCCCCCCCCCCCCCCTCCCTCTTTCCTTCGGGACTGCAATTGCTGGAGGGTGGTGTCCATTTTGTTCTGCTGACGTCTGCTTTTACACGTCACAGCAATGATTTCTAGGAAAAAGGGACTTCGCGAATTCGACATCACAGCGCTTTCCGTTTCTGTTGTGCAGCTGATCAACAAGGCGGGCAAGGAGACGTTCGTCAAGTTCCACTGGAAGCCGACCTGCGGCGTCAAGTTCCTGGTGGAGGAGGAGGCGGTGATCGTGGGCGGCAGCAACCACAGCCACGCCACGCAGGACCTGCAGGACGCCATCTCGGCCGGCGAGTACCCCGAGTGGAAGCTCTTCATCCAGACCATGGACCCGGCTGATGAGGACAAGTTCGACTTTGATCCGCTTGATGACACCAAGATTTGGCCTGAGGACCTGTTCCCGCTCCAGGTACTACGACACTGTTTGTTGCGTGTGCTGTGGTTTGACTGCTCGTACCTCTCCACGTTTGCCCTCTCACTCTGACACTGTCACTTGTGCTTCACTTGACGTGTGAAACCGTCGTGTTCACGTGCTCTGCTTCGCTCTTCCATCCATCCCCCGTTTTTTCCGCTGCCTATTCTCCCGCGTCTCCGCAGCCCGTGGGTCGCATGGTGCTGAACCGCAACATCGACAACTTCTTCGCTGAGAACGAGCAGCTGGCGTTCTGCCCGGGTCTCATTGTCCCGGGCATTTACTACACGGACGACACCATGTTCCAGACGCGCATCTTCTCCTACTCCGACACACAGCGCCACCGCCTGGGCCCCAACTACCTCATGCTGCCCGTCAACGCGCCCAAGTGCGCGTTCCACAACAACCACCACGAGGGCTACATGAACTTCATGCACCGCGATGAGGAGGTGAGGCTGGGGGCCACTGCTGTCGGGTGACTGACTGGTCAGGGAGGGCGGGCTTTCCCGTGATGGATGGGGAGCATAGGTTGACTAGGGGGGTGGGGGGGAGTGGGGGAGGGGGTTTCCGGTACATGTGTGTGGGGTGGAGGATGTGGGAAAGGCTGGTAAAGGTCACAGGTCAGGCGCTTGGAGATGGGGGAGTTGTTGACCATGTTTTTAGGAACTGTTAAAACTCAATGGTATGTTTTGTTTGTCTGCCTGCAGGTTAACTACTTCCCTTCGGTCTTTGACCCCTCGCGCCATGCTGCCCCGACGCCAGTCCCCAAGGGCGTGCTGACTGGTCCCAGGGAGAAGGTGAGTCTGGTGGTCTGGAAGGGGGGGAGTGTACGGGAGCATGAGCTTGTTCTGGAAGCAGTTGCCCGTCTCTCTTTGTGGCTTGCCATCTTCTTGTCTGTGGGGGCGAGCTTGCCGCTGTTGTTTCAGTTCATTGATTGTTTGGATCTGTCGTGTCTGTGTTTCTGCTACATGGTGCAGAGGGTGATTGTGAAGGAGAACAACTTCAAGCAGGCTGGGGAGAGGTTCCGTTCTCTGCCAGCCGACAGGTAATGGGCCGTCAACTCTCTATGTTACCTTGGTGTTCGGTAATGTGCCTTGGTTCTGTCTGTATGTCTGCCTGTCTGTCGTTCACTCAGTTTTCGCAGTTCACACAAGTGCAATTATTGGAAGCGTTTGTCACAGTTGAAGGGAGTGAAGGAGTTACCGCCTGTCACGTGTCGCCGTCCCACATGTGTTGATTGTGTCCCCCCCACGTGGCGCTGATTGTTGCAGGCAAGAGCGTTTTATCAACCGCTTTGTTGCCCTGTTGACTGACCCGAGGACAACCCCTGAGGTTCGCAGTATCTGGCTCTCCTACTGGGCGCAGGTGAGGACATGAGCAGCTTTTTTGCTGCTTGCTACCCCACCGCTTTCGTAACTCAGCACACACCAGCAGTGGCACCTGCATTGTTTTCATTGCAGGCATTTGACAGTTGTCTGTTCTCGCTTGGTACGCATTTTTCTCGCCTTCAGTCTTATCTTGATTCTTCTGCAATCAAGCTATTTTTCCTCTATTCTCGCTCGTTCTTGCCTGTGTGCAGTGTGACCAAGGCCTTGCACAGCGCATGTCACAGAAGCTGTCTTCCAAGGCTGCCATGTAAAGAGGTTTCAGGGGGGAGTAGGGGGAGATATGTGGGTGATGGTAGGCTTGGTGGTGGGAGATCTGTGGGTGATGTCAGGCAGTACATAATCGATACTGGTACTTCGTAGTGAATCGCTGTGCTCTCTGTATATGTACACTTCTTCATCTACTGAGGGGTTGCATTGCAGTTAAAACCACAGGCTAAAATAGCATTGGTAGGGCTTCAAGAGCGCAGATCTTGAAAATAGTTCTTTTGAAAAAAACGGTTTCTTAGTGCGATTTTGGGGGGTGCGTTTTTGGGCAGCTGAACAATGATAGAAACGCAGTGGCGCCGATTTGACGCGTGTGCGACGAGGCGGGAAATGCGCGCGCGATTCAAATGACTTCTCGCCAACTTGGTGAAACGAAAAAAAGCTACTGTATCTCTGGAGTATTCGGTGCACGTGTCCAGGCTCACACTACGAAGTCTTCCTGACCGCGACTCGTGACTAAGGTGAAGGTTAACTGTGCAACTTGTGTGCCGAACAGCCACATGGGTTCCGCGAAATGCGACCCAAGTTAACCTCGGGTTCAAAACCTATTGCACACCCATGAAGCTCTTGAAAAAACTGAGCTGTGTGAGCGGTCAGTTGCAACTTGATGAGGCAAGCATCTGATGCCAAATCAAAGTCGTGCAACCAATAACGTAATAACGCTACGTCGCATTACATACAATTTCGCCTCCCCATACGATTTCGTGATAGAAAACGTACCAAACGATCTGCCCATAAACAAAACATATTTCAAGAGCTCCGCAGGTGTGCTATGTTGAAATCTGAACTAGGAAGAAAAGAGGAGGCCGCCATGAAATGGCGGCCAAGGGTTTAGCTAGATGAGTAGGCGAGAGTGTCGAGAGAAAAGAGAAATAGATTAGGAAGAGAGAGAGTACAAGGAGGGGTTAGTACCCTCTACAGTAAGGTTCGGTAACCTACCAAGCCTAACAATTATATAAAATATAATTTGAACACACCCCCTAGGCTTGGTAGTGGCCAGCCCACACAACCCACACACACACCCCCTAACCCCAGACACCCTCATTCTCGTGAGCAGCCGGGTATCGACCCCTCGTGCTAGGCTATGACACCCCCGGTCGAGAGGCAGCTGGCCGCATCTGGGCGGCCTCAATGACGACAGCTGCGGAGCTCGTGCTCAAGGCGGCTGAGTCGATGAGGACAGGCGGCGACTGCGGCGGCTGAGGGCTCTCGGCGGTGTGGCACGGGCTGGCGACGACTGAGCCGAAGACAGCAGCTACGGCAGGAGCAGGAGGAGATGCAGGGCAGGGAGAGGTGGTGGGGCTGCTGTGGTGGGGCTGCAGTGTCAAACATGTGTATTTGTCATGTTTGTATAGACTGTATAGGGTCGTCTCTTAGAGAGTACAACACTTAGGTATATCTGTGTGTACTCTCTATCT